>CM038621.1:44975399-45382899 GCA_021554675.1 Leuciscus idus | reverse complement strand
GGGTTGACAGCTATATTTACAATGTACAGTTGCCGGTCGGCAGGCGTCAATGACTCGCAAAATACCACATTTTTGTCATTCAAATACTCACGATGTTCGCAGTGTTTTCCCCCACGCCGACTCCACCCTCGCCACGCCCCCAACTATGACTAGATGCCCGGACTTTCGCGCCGCCATGGCAACGCACTGAGTGACGTGACGTCATATGTAAACTCAATATTGTTCAGGTAAGTAGCGGTTATCAGACTTACGGACTAAAGTGTTTCAAACGCAGTCTACAGCTTTCTAGAACATGCACACAGAGTCTACACAGGTCGTATAGATTCAGAATCTGACAGAATACGGTGTCATTTAATATATATAACTTTATACAATATTATAAATTGAGTAAACTACAGGCAGAGATCAGTTATGTTCCCTAGGATAACGATAAGGCCGAAACGCAGGGCAACTAAGGCGACTGACCCGAGAGTCACATGGGAGGACCACACAACAGGTACTGAGTTAATACACACCAGAACTGACACATAATTAGGCCAGTGCGCTTTTCACCATCTGTTTACCACAGTATTTGCAGTAAAACCATAGCAACTAACATAATGAACCATGGTTTTACTACAACAATTATGATAATTACTGAACTGTACTGTAAATGTGTCTTATGGTGTGACACAACAAAAAACTAAGAACATTTTCAATAAATATGAGACAAGCTTTGTTGTCATCCTTTCAAAACTGCTGAAAATCAGCCCATTTTAAGATGAGTGAATATTATATCTCCCTTATTGCAATACTCAACTGTTCTTTAAGATATTTTGAGATAAAAACACATCTTCTTTTATGCCAGGTCCCTACATGATTGATGAAACACAGCGTGCAGATCCTGTCGATCCTGAGCCAGAGCCCTCCTGTTGTGATCTGGATGACAGTGAGTCATTATTACCTTTGTTTCATGATATTTCTACTAGGCTATAGGCTAAGTCTGATCCTCTGACATCACGTAAAGAAACTTCTTGTAGCTGATTTGCAGCAGATCAGAAATCAAAAGATTGAAGTCTTTTAAGATGGATAGTTTATTTTAATTTTATATATTTCTCTGCTATATATATATATATTTTATTTGGTTATATTTACATATTTATCAGTAGGCATAATTGGTCCGGGAATCAGACATTGTGTATGTTCATGCACCACGAGTCCGAGTCAATTTACTCTTAATGTGTTCAGTAAAGTGTGTTTTAGTATTATTTTAAGTGATGTATAATTTTCTTTAAACAACTATTAAAGATCATTCTCTGGTTTCTCCGGCTCTCTGCACTGGCGTCTGCACAAACTCGCTCGATCGGAAATCCAACATGGCGGCCATATGCAGCTAGCCCATTTCTCTAGTGTTCTTGGAACATGAACTAGTGCAGTGGTTCCCAAACCTGTCCTGAAGGCCCCCCAACACTGCACGTTTTCTTTGTCTCCCTACTCAAACACACCTGATTCAACTCATCAGCTCAATTAACCCATGTGATAATGAGCTGATGAGTTGAATCAGGTGTGTTTGAGTAGGGAGACAAAGAAAACGTGCAGTGTTGGGGGGCCTTCAGGACAGGTTTGGGAACCACTGAACTAGTGAATCATTGAGCTGTAATCTGTGCTAATAAAACAGATGTTTCTAATCAATGTTTGTTGTTTGCAGAAAAACAGGCAAAAAAGAAGAACATCTTCATGAGAGGATTGCAGGCTGTCACACAGTCCATCCAGAACCTCAAAACCAAAGTGCGTCCTCTTGTGGCTGAGCAGGAATCACAGGTTCATCCAGACACCTCCGACGTAGAGCCGACAGATGGTGAGTCTCCAGTTATTACCACCCTGATTCATGGCCATTTCAGCCTGATGTTTCTGGTGTTAGTCTTCATTTTTCCTTCTCTACTCCTGTTGGCTCCTCAAATATGCAAAACAAATATATGTAAAAAATTTAAACACACACAAAAAAACATATTGATGTAGTGAAGTCTGATATTTGAGAAGCATCACTAACTTGGTCAAATCTTTCTCTGTTTAAAAAAAACAAACATTTTCACATTTTGAATGTGTCTTATGGTGTGACATAACAAAAAACTAAGAACATTTTCAATGAATACGAGACAAGCTTTGTTGTCATCCTTTCAAAACTGCTGAAAATCACCCCATTTTAAGATGAGTGATGATTATATCTCCCTTATTGCAATACTCAACTGTTCTTTAAGATATTTTGAGATAAAAACACATCTTCTTTTATGCCAGGTCCCTACATGATGAAGGAAACACAGTATGCAGATATCATGTCTGCAAACTTCTCACTGGAGCTGGAAAGCTTGTCCGAGGACGCTCAGCCGCTGAGAGACGCTGTTGTGAACCCAGAGTGCTCCACTGTTGTAAGAGACTATACTATAAGTGAAGAGATGGCGTGGTTGAGGAACATGGATAGACTGTCAACGAACAGAGGTAAGTTTGCAGTATATATATACACCTCTTACCTCGTTGATTGGGTCGATTAACAGAGTGTGGTCCACATGTGTTTAATTAGGTTTAATTATCTGAACGTGCTCCTCCTGAACTTTGTTAATAAAACTGATCTGATTTCTGAGACGCATAAGGCGTCAATTGCGCTGATTGATTTGCGATCACGCTGTGCTCATTTCAGTCACAGAGTTCACACTCGTTCACATCACACACTCATTATTGCGTAGTTTTTTAGAGGTTTATGTATGATTTTGTGCTCAATCCTGGCTCTGCTACCCAGCAAACACTAGGAGCGTTTACACTAGGAGTGTTTGCTGATTATCTTCCCTATTATTGGGTAAAACTGGTTTTGAAGCCATTATCTGCACCTTTGGCGAGTACGGTATTGGACTTCGGCACATAGTGGTTCTGACAGGTCTTACCACAGCTTGTCTGACCCCTGTGCTGCTTCCCAAACTTTTCTCCAGGAGACCCCTATTTTAACATTCAAAATCCTCAAAAATTCAAAAGATAATTACTGAACTGTACTGTAAATGTGTCTTATGGTGTGACATAACAAAAAACTAAGAACATTTTCAATAAATACGAGACAAGCTTTGTTGTCATCCTTTCAAAACTGCTGAAAATCAGCCCATTTTAAGACGAGTGATGATTATATCTCCCTTATTGCAATACTCAACTGTTCTTTAAGATATTTTGAGATAAAAACACATCTTCTTTTATGCCAGGTCCCTACAAGATGAAGGAGACACTGTATTCAGATATCATGTCTCCAAACTTCTTACTGGAGCTGGGCTTGTCCGAGGACACTCAGCCGCTGGGAGGCGCTGTTATGTCCGCTAGGATAAGGCCGAAACCCAGGACAACTGAGGCGACTGTCCCGAGAGTCATTTTGGAGGACCACACAACAGGTACTGAGTTAATACACACCAGAACTGACACATAATTAGGCCAGTGCACTTTTCACCATCTGTTTACCACAGTTTTTGCAGTAAAGCCATAGTAACTAACACAATGAACCATGGTTTTACTGCAACAATAATGGTTTATCTATGATTGTTGTAGTAAAACAAATCGCAAAATATCCTTTAATCTGCCAGGAATAACTGTGACTCAAACTGTGACACAACAAAGAAATGTCCATATGGAAAAAGCTCTAAGATAATACAAGTCAGGACTTTAAAGTCATGTTCAGTTAAATAGACAAAATGATGCTGTCCTTCAACATTTTTAAAGGGCAAGTTCACAGATTTAAATAGACACTTCAAGTTGTGTGAATGTGTGTGATTCAGTCGCTTATAGTTGAGATATGGCTCTTGACAAACGAATAGCAGGAAAGGTGCAGTATGTAGTATTTTCAAGTATTTTATTTGATAGGCTGTTATTGACAACGCTCTGATTTCTGAGACGCATAAGGCAGCGCGATTGATTTGCGATCACGCTGTGCTCATTTCAGTCACAGAGTTCACACTCGTTCACATCACACACTCATTATTGCATAGTTTTTTAGAGGTTTATGTATGATTTTGTGCTCAATCCTGGCTCTGCTACCCAGCAAACACTAGGAGCGTTTACACTAGGAGTGTTTGCTGATTATCTTCCCTATTATTGGGTAAAACTGGTTTTGAAGCCATTATCTGCACCTTTGGCGAGTACGGTATTGGACTTCGGCATTGGATTTCGGCACATAGTGGTTCTGACAGGTCTTACCACAGCTTGTCTGACCCCTGTGCTGCTTCCCAAACTTTTCTCCAGGAGACCCCTATTTTAACATTCAAAATCCTCAAAAATTCAAAAGATAATTACTGAACTGTACTGTAAATGTGTCTCATGGTGTGACATAACAAAAAACTAAGAACATTTTCAATGAATACGAGACAAGCTTTGTTGTCATCCTTTCAAAACTGCTGAAAATCACCCCATTATAACTATGAGTGATGATTATATCTCCCTTATTGCAATACTCAACTGTTCTTTAAGATATTTTGAGATAAAAACACATCTTCTTTTATGCCAGGTCCCTCCGAGATTGAAGAAACACAGCGTGCAGATCCTGTCGATCCTGAGCCAGAGCCCTCCTGTTGTGATCTGGATGACAGTGAGTCATTATTACCTTTGTTTCATGATATTTCTACTAGGCTATAATTCTGATCCTCTGACATCACGTAAAGAAACTTCTTGTAGCTGATTTGCAGCAGATCAGAAATCCATAATCCCCCCTTCACCAAACAACCCCACACCATAATCCCCCCTCCACCAAACAACCCCACACCATAATCCCCCCTCCACCAAACAACCCCATACCATAACCCCCCCTCCACCAAACAACCCCACACCATAACCCCCCCTCCACCAAACAACCCCACACTATAATCCCCCCTCCACCAAACAACCCCACACCATAACCCCCCCTCCACCAAACAACCCCACACCATAACCCCCCCTCCACCAAACAACCCCACACCATAACCCCCCCTCCACCAAACAACCCCACACCATAACCCCCCCTCCACCAAACAACCCCACACCATAACCCCCCCTCCACCAAACAACCCCACACCATAACCCCCCCTCCACCAAACAACCCCACACCATAACCCCCCCTCCACCAAACAACCCCACACCATAACCCCCCCTCCACCAAACAACCCCACACTATAATCCCCCCTCCACCAAACAACCCCACACCATAACCCCCCTCCACCAAACAACCCCACACCATAACCACAGAGAAGTGTGATTCGTCACTCCAGAGAACACGTCTCCACTGCTCTGGAGTCCAGTGGCCGTGTGCTTTACACCACTGCATCTGACGCTTTACATTGCACTTGGTGATGTAAGGCTTGGATGCAGCTGCTCGGCCATGGAAACCCATTCCATGAAGCTCTACGCACTGTTCTTGAGCTAATCTGAAGGCCATACGAAGTTTGGAGGTCTGTAACTATTGACTGCAGAAAGTTGGCAAAATCTCAATTCACAGGTGTCAACCTATCACAGCACCACGCTTGAATTCACTAGGCTCCTGAGAGCGGCCCATTCTCTCACAAATGTTTGTAGAAGCGTCTGCATGCCTACGTGCTTGATTTATACACCTGTGGCCATGGAAGTGATTGGAACACCTGAATTCAATGATTTGGAGGAGTGTTCCAATACTTTTGGCAATATAGTGTACATGGGGATGATTAGGATACATGATATGACATGACACACTACATGATATAAAACCTATGTCTGTTTCAAATTAAACAAATCGATGCTTTTCAAGTGTTTTTCCCTTTTTATTTAATGATTTCTTGACACTTTATCCCTCTCTCCAGCATCTCCACTTCAGTGCTTTTTACAGAAATTGGAAGAACTGCTGTATGCTGGAACCGAGCTATCCCACTCTTTTGCTGCAAGCCCCCAGATAACAACCAAAAAACGGCAGGCACCGCAACCACCAAAGTCAGCAAACTTCCCGCTGGAGAGCTTGTCCGAGGACGCTCAGCCGCTGAGAGGCGCTGTTATGTCTGCTAGGATAAGGCCGAAACGAAGAACAACTGAGGCGACTGACCTGAGAGTAATTTTGGAGGACCACACAACAGGTACTGAGTTAATACACACCAGAACTGACACATAATTAATCCGACATAAATGGACTTGTATGTAGCACAGCATATATCAGCAGAACTGTGCTTGTAATGGGCTCTCGGTGCACAAGATGGCGCCAGTGAGCTTCGGCGATGCGCGAGTGTGCATGTTTACTTCCGACTCATCCTCGTTCACATCACACACTCATTATTCAGGGCTCCAGACTGCGACCATTTTTCCTGGCGGTGCGACCAAATATTTTTTGCGATATTGATTTGCGATCACGCTGTGCTCATTTCAGTCACAGAGTTCACACTCGTTCACATCACACACTCATTATTCAGGGCTCCAGACTGCAACCATTTTTCCTGGCGGTGCGACCAAATATTTATTTAAGTTGCGCTGGTGCGACCACAACGTTGCCGAGCAGCGAATGCAAACAAAAAAGCGGAACAAAAATGCGCTACTCATTTATGCTTCACGGACCGTTTATTAGTTCGGACCAATAATAGACAGCGCAGCGCCCCGAACTTGCCAGCCGCGGGTCGAGCCCGATCACGCGACACTGTTAGTAGGAGATCCAGTGAAGAAATCCATTAAATTCACCTCAGAATTAATAACATCATCTCTGCGAGATCCAGTGAGAAACATTCCGATTCCGAGTTCTCTGTTATAAACCATAGATATCAGATCAAACAGCGCTGACGTGAAAACCAGGAGAAACACTTAAAGAAGGCTTTCAGTCCACAAATCAGCAACATTCACCATGGATTTAGCCTAATGTAGTAACTCTAACCATAACTATATGGTTATACGCTATATAGGCCTATACAATAGTCAAACGCTTACAAGTACTAAACATCTTTTTCCAGCACTTCAAAACTGTAATATATATAAATGTTATTTTTAATGTGATGACCAACACATTTTTTTGTTCATCCTAAAACTAAACATTTTAAGATGTTGGAAAACTATTTAAACATAAAAAATAAATAAAATTACCATTGTAAACAGTAGCAGGGCTCGAATTTCGGCGCGGGATTGCGGGTATTGCGCATCATTTTAATCATTCCCGCAGGTCTCCCACTTATAATGCGGGAAATTCCCGCAAACATTGATTCACTTTAGCATGTAGGTTTTATTAGTAAATTAATCCACACAGATTATAAAATCAAATCAGTCATTTTAAAACTGTCTGCGAGACGCAATTTCATAAACAGCGTGAGTGATTCAGCGGTGCTGCGTCTTCTATCTCTCGTCTCTCAAACTGGGTTGCACAAGGCAATCGTTAAGCGCTGCAGGCGGAGATAACACTCTCGCGTTTCGGGAGTCGGGATAGACGGAATTGTCACTTGCATAATCGGGCCAGCATTGCATCACGAGTAACTAAAGTTTACCATTTGCACATATTTTTAAGTCTTACCAGTTTAAACATTCACACAATTTTAAACTATTCGGTACTTGCGCGCTGTCTGAGAGATGTTTTTTTCTCTCTGCACACATACATAGAGTAAAGCCGCCTCACAAACAGCTTGCGGGTAACAAACGTTATTTTTCGTGGATTATATCGCTTTAACAGTCAAAAACATGCGAAAATTATGTTAATTTCGGTCTTGGTGAGTATCCTCTAAACACAGTCGGTTATGTCTTAAATAAGCATAAATCGCACGTGACCGTATAATGAACACAGGATCCGTGCACTAGCTCTTACAGTGACAGCAGCCATATGTGTCTGTCATTTGGTTGTCAAAACAACAAAACATTAGCCTGGTTAAAACCAGACCCTTCTCAGTTGAAACTGAGTGTAGGGTCTGGCAAAGCTATGTAGACAAATCATTTCCAAAGGGGCGTCACCAACCGACGTAGCTCAAATTCCTCTGGGCGCAATTGGATAGTCATAAAACCAATCAGATCGATGAAGGAGATGACGTATGCTTCGAGTGTTGTTCTTTGCTCCGGTTTTAACGAAAACGGTAAGTTTAAATCGCTCAAAACAGACGCGATAACTGATTCGTTTATATACCGTCTATGATTCGAACGAGTGATGTTCCACGGTGGCATCCATCTTTGTAATGAAATCTCCTTCAGCGTCGCTGCGCTGTCGTCATCATGTAAATCCCTCCCCAAACGTTTCTGATTGGTGCCGCGATTTCGGCGGCACAGAAATGAGTTTGAATGGGCTCTTCTCCAGACTATCCTGGAGAGAGAATTAAAATTCGCCGGAAGTAGTCTGGGTTTTCCCAGGCTAACAAAACATAGCTTTCATTTTAAGGAATCAGGATTAATAGCCTATGTATTTAATTTAGTCAGGACTAAAATACTACCCGGTGTTATTTTACATTTGATTACTTTATTCAGTCTCTGTAGTATTTCTGAATACTAGTGTTAGACCTAAGCAAAAACTTTTCTCTTTATTTCTATTTATTGGTATCTTTATTCTATTGTATTTATTTGTGCTACTTTTTTCAATTTAATTCAAAGATTGAAATCAAGCTTCCTTGTGTTGTGTAAATTCTTAAGAACAAAATTACCCCATTGTAAAAATGCAATGAGTGAGCATACATTTAGGCGAGATACATGTAATAAAAAAAAAAGTCTAAAAATCCCCCCCCCCCCATAAGAATCACCTAAGGGGGGGATTTCCCCCCCATTTTCCAAAATGAAATTCAGGCCCTGAGTAGGATGCTTATTGGCTATTTTCACTCCCTAATATACATTTTTTCCTTGTTTTGCTTTTTAATTAATATTAAGACATTATGAATGATAATAATTAAAGTTAATTTCATCTACTCCCTAAATTAAGCTTACTGGTTTATTGTCAACCCCATTGCTACCAGATACTCTCTGCAGAACTCAGTGTCTGCGGTGCCGCTGCCCTCAGATGTTAGTCTGGAGCCTGTGAACTTAAAATAAAACTGCACATTGTAATACCTGTACATTAAGTCTATTTATTATTAAAGAATTTGTCAGTATTAGTTATTTTGGGGGAAATTTGAATAATTCTATTGCAAGCTGCTTGTTGTACATTTTCAATGAATACGAGACAAGCTTTGTTGTCATCCTTTCAAAACTGCTGAAAATCACCCCATTTTAAGATGAGTGATGATTATATCTCCCTTATTGCAATACTCAACTGTTCTTTAAGATATTTTGAGATAAAAACACATCTTTTATGCCAGGTCCCTACATGATGAAGGAGACACAGTATGCAGATATCATGTCTCCAAACTTCCCACTGGAGCTGGAGAGCTTGTCCGAGGACGCTCAGCCGCTGAGAGACGCTGTTGTGAACCCAGAGTGCTCCCCCGTTGCAAGAGAATATACTATAAGTGAAGAGATAGGGTGGTGGAGGGACGCTGTTAGACTGTCAACAAACGGAGGTAAGTTTGCAGTATATATATACACCTCTTACCTCGTTGATTGGGTTGATTAACAGAGTGTGGTCCACATGTGTTTAATTAGGTTTAATTATCTGAACGTGCTCCTCCTAAACTTTGTTAATAAAACATAATTTATTGACAACGCTCTGATTTCTGAGACGCATAAGGCGTCAATTGCGCTGATTGATTTGCGATCACTCTGTGCTCATTTCAGTCACAGAGTTCACACTCGTTCACATCACACACTCATTATTGCGTAGTTTTTTAGAGGTTTATGTATGATTTTGTGCTCAATCCTGGCTCTGCTACCCAGCAAACACTAGGAGCGTTTACACTAGGAGTGTTTGCTGATTATCTTCCCTATTATTGGGTAAAACTGGTTTTGAAGCCATTATCTGCACCTTTGGCGAGTACGGTATTGGACTTCGGCACATAGTGGTTCTGACAGGTCTTACCACAGCTTGTCTGACCCCTGTGCTGCTTCCCAAACATTTCTCCAGGAGACCCCTATTTTAACATTCAAAATCCTCAACACCAACACTCTCACAGACACGCATTTCGTTTACTGACAGGGATTACAAAATCAGTAGTTAAGTTTTTAATAGATGCAACAACAGCACAAACAATAAAATAATAGTGTTAACAACTACAGCCAGGTGTTACTTACAACATAAGGTTTTACTAGCTACTACATGTTCAATTAAAGTATGTTTTATAAAATGACAAACCTAATATGCCAGCCTTTAAACCATTCTTAAGAAACAGGATTACTCAAAATGATCATAGGAATTTTATCAGCTCAATAGGCCTATGTCACACTTCCTGCTTCCGGAACGCGGAGTAGGGATTCAGAACTTCCGGTCAACAGTATTTCTCTATAAGGATTTAGATTATCAGCCATAATGTCTAAACCATCCGAGGTAGACTGACCACGAGCTATGAGGTTGTGAAACGAAGGTTTTTGCTCCTGTAGAAGCTATAAGTTCGTATGAAATCAACCTTGTTTTAAGAAAAACATGTTTTATCCGCGATCTTATGAAAAAAAAACTATACTACCCACAATCCTAAGCGTAGCAGCAACGTCTGCTGATTGGTCCAACTCGCTGTCACCATAGAAACGTTTACCTTACTGGCGAACGGCTAGAGCTATAACAACACTTACCTCTGTAATTGAAAATGAATTTCTCCCAGAAGAACTTGTACCCTTTCCTCAGTTTTGACGTTTCCACTTGAGAGTTTTCATTTACCATCCGAACCACATCGTCATATGTGACTTCAGGCAGGTTGCGGAGAGATTTGGTCCAGTGGTATCTATCGGACTCCGCCATTGTAAAAAGCTAACCGGAAGAGCCGTATCCCTACTAAAAGACGTACTTCCGGTCTTACATTTTTTCGTGACATAGGCCTATTAATAATTTTAGAACGTAAATGTAAATCCACTCTCTGTCAGTAGGTGGCGCTTATGCAACTGCAGAAATAAATCTGTTTCCCTGGCAACCTCTGTAAACAAAGCAGCTTATAAACACTACACGTTACACGGAGGGAAGGTGAAGAGAAAATGCCATCAAAAGTTTCCTCAAGGCAGTCAGTTCCCTTCAGAGAAACATTCATAGAGTTTCCCTCAGCACTCGGTTGTAATGGTTGTAAAACCTCCCATTTGCGTAATTCTTTTCAAAAACAAAACGAAACCTACGCTGCATGCAGTGTGAGACTGTTGCTTACTTTGCTTAATACTGGACAGTATTTGCTGTGAGTTTTTCAAATCCTTGCGTTCAAATACAGTTTTAATGATGATTAAAATATTAAACGTCGCAAATTGCATCATGGTTTATCGTCAAACTGGTAACACCCTCAAACAAGAGTGAGCTTGGAAACCCCTTGTAAATCTTTAGCAACCCCAAGTGAGGGTCGTGAACCCCAGGTCGGAAAAAACACTGTGCCCGCCCGACATGCCCGTGCGTTGATCAGTCCCTGCTTGTTGGACATTTTCAATAAATATGAGACAAGCTTTGTTGTCATCCTTTCAAAACTGCTGAAAATCACCCCATTTTAAGATGAATGATGATTATATCTCCCTTATTGCAATACTCAACTGTTCTTTAAGATATTTTGAGATAAAAACACATCTTCTTTTATGCCAGGTCCCTACATGATTGGGGAAACACCGCCTATGCCAGGGCCCTTCTGGGGTGATCTGGAAAAAAGTGAGTCATTATTACCTTTGTTTCATGATATTTCTACTAGGCTATAATTCTGATCCTCTGACATCACGTAAAGAAACTTCTTGTAGCTGATTTGCAGCAGATCAGAAATCAAAAGATTGAAGTCTTTTAAGATGGATAGTTTATTTTAATTTTATATATTTCTCTGCTATATTTTATTTTTTAATTTTAGTTATATTTAGATATTTGTATATTTACAGTAGGCATAATTGGTCTGGGAATCAGACATTGTGTATGTTCATGCACCACGAGTCCGAGTCAATTTACTCTTCATGGACAGAGTGTATTTAATGAAAGTGTGTTTCATTCTCCTGATTTAAACATGCGTGCATTTAAATGTCATTTACTCATGGAATAGTAATATAGATCTTAGTATTATTTTAAGTGATGTATCATTTTCTTTAAACAACTATTAAAGATCATTCTCTGGTTTCTCCGGCTCTCTGCACTGGCGTCTGCACAAACTCGCTCGATCGGAAATCCAACATGGCGGCCATATGCAGCTAGCCCATTTCTCTAGTGTTCTTGGAACATGAACTAGTGAATCATTGAGCTGTAATCTGTGCTAATAAAACAGATGTTTCTAATCAATATTTGTTGTTTGCAGAAAAAGGGAAGAACATCTTCAAGAGAGGATGGAAGGCTGTCACGTCTTGGTTAGATATGTAACCCTCGTTCCCTGAAAGAGGGAATGGAGACGTAGTCGACTGATCGGGATCACGCTTAGGGAGTCTGTCATCATTGGTGTGCGAGTTTTGCATCCACACTCAGTCAACAGCACTCTTGTTTGTGTTTGGAGATCTCTTATTCCGGTATGGAGATGGATTCGGTCCAACACATCTCCTGAGAAGAGCATGCTTTGGTCGGTGCCGTTAAGAAGTGAGAAAGGGTCCCACTGAAACCTTTCAGAGGCTCCTGGGGCGTATGGCAGACGCAGCCGCAATTCCTCCACATGAAGACCGCTTCAGCACTGGCTTCATGGCCGAGTCCCGAGGTGGCCGTGGCCGAGCGGCACGCTCCGAGTGACAATCACCCTGGCCTTACGCCAAACCCTCAGCCCGTGATCAGACCTTTTGTTCCTCCGGGCCAGCCGCCCCTAGAACAAGTGTCCACCAACACCGGCTGAGGGGCCACGTACAACAGGCATGCAGTAACTTTCTTTCTTTCTTTCTTTCTTTCTTTCTTTCTTTCTTTCTTTCTTTTCTTTTCTTTCTTTCTTTCTTTCTTTCTTTCTTTCTTTCTTTCTTACTAATCAGTCTTTCTTTCTTTCTAACTTATCCATCTTTCTTTCTTTCTTTCTTTCTTTCTAACTTATCCATCTTTTCTCTTTCTTTCTTTCTTTCTTTCTTTCTTTCTTTCTTTCTTTCTTTCTTTCTTTCTTTCTTTCTTTCTTTCTTTCTTTCTTTCTTTCTTTCTTTCTTCTTTTTTTTCTTTCTTTCTTTCTTTCTTTCTTTCTTTCTTTCTTTCTTCTTTTTTTCTTTCTTTCTTTCTTTCTTACTAATCAGTCTTTCTTTCTTTCTAACTTATCCATCTTTCTTTCTTTCTTCTTTCTTTCTTTCTTTCTTTCTTTCTTTCTTTCTTTCTTTCTTTCTTTCTTTCTTTCTTACTAATCAGTCTTTCTTTCTTTCTTTCTAACTTATCCATCTTTCTTTCTTTCTTTCTTTCTTTCTTTCTAACTTATCCATCTTTCTCTTTCTTTCTTTCTTTCTTTCTTTCTTTCTTTCTTTCTTTCTTTCTTCTTTTTTTCTTTCTTTCTTTCTTTCTTTTTTCTTTTTTTCTTTCTTTCTTTCTTTCTTTCTTTCTTTCTTTCTTACTAATCAGTCTTTCTTTCTTTCTAACTTATCCATCTTTCTTTCTTTCTTTCTAACTTATCCATCTTTTTCTTTCTTTCTTTCTTTCTTTCTTTCTTTCTTTCTTTCTTTCTTACTAATCAGTCTTTCTTTCTTTCTAACTTATCCATCTTTTCTTTCTTTCTTACTTTCTTTCTTTTTCTTTCTTTCTTTCTTTCTTTCTTTCTTTCTTTCTTTCTTTCTTTCTTTCTTTCTTTCTTTCTTACTAATCAGTCTTTCTTTCTTTCTAACTTATCCATCTTTCTTTCTTTCTTTCTTTCTTTCTTTCTAACTTATCCATCTTTCTTTCTTTCTTTCTTACTAATCAGTCTTTCTTTCTTTCTAACTAACTAATCCACCATTCTTTCTTTATTTCTTTCTCTGTCTTTCTTTCTTTCTTACTAATCTATCTTTCTTTCTTTCTTTCTCTTTCTTTCGTTCTTTCTTTCTCTTTCTTTCTTTCTTTCTTACTAATCCATCTTTCTTTCTAACTAACTAATCTATTTTTCTTTCTTTCTAACTAATCCATCTTTCTTTCTAACTAATTAATCCATCTTTCTTTCTTTCTAACTAACCCATCTTTCGTTCTTTATAACTAATCCATTAGGGCTGGGCGATAAATCGATTTTATCGATTAACTCGAATGTGTAGTTTACGTCGATTTGTTTGAATGAAAATAGTTTTTCTCTTTAACATTCGCCGACGCTCGCCTCTGGGCTACCGTAGCTCCGAACGGGCTCAGCCCTTCCCCCGCGCGTTTGGCAGTAGAGATACACAAACAACATGGCAAATTAATAAGACCGCGGCAGCACAAGCACACCCGCCAAAAAACAACCTACATAGTAGGGCGGTTAAGCGCAAAAATCTATCACTTTGCGAATTTTTCATCTCTATTTTTTGTGTAAATTTAAAATTAGACAAATCTGATATTATTTTAATCTCCAATATGTTATTTAACAGTTGAGATAGTTCTTTAATGCTTCACTAACTAGCAGAAGACACTAGCAGGGTTTAAATCCCAGTTGTGCAGGCGGGGTATGTTGTAACACTGCGTTACAATGTGCCCTTATTAGAAATATGCTATTATATTCTATACTTTTATTAATTTTATTGAGAAAACGTGAGAAAAAGGTGAATAAAGACTGTTAGTCAATGTTCAGAAATTACT
Organism: Leuciscus idus; assembly: GCA_021554675.1. NCBI lineage: Eukaryota > Metazoa > Chordata > Actinopteri > Cypriniformes > Leuciscidae > Leuciscus > Leuciscus idus. The sequence continues at coordinate 45,368,237 of CM038621.1, read as the reverse complement.
AATTATTTATTTGTTTTGAACTATGTTGTATAGCTGTGTTTTCATGTGTTCGTAGTCAAAACTCAAAAATGAGTTTATATTTAATTATTAAAAATGGCCATTATTTTATATGAAAAAGTTTTTTAATTCTATTTTATTTAGAAAATATTTTAGTTTGTCTTGTATATTTTGTTTATTAGATCAGATAACTTTTTTAGCTGTCATATGTCATGTTACAATGTGCCCCACACATGTTACAATGTACTATGGGGCATGTTGTCACATTTCACTTCCATTCTTTTGCGGTATATCCAGAAAAAAAAGTATATACTCTATTAATAAAACAAAACCACATAATTGTACTAGACATGTGGGAAATTAATGTGGGAAAAAATAAATACTCTGAACCATAAGTAGATTTACACAAACTGAGAAAGTCAAAAGCGTTACTTTGTGCCCCGCTCTCCCCTACTACTAACTTAAAAGATGTGTGCTAATAACTTTTAAAAATATTGGCTACTCTATTTCACTTAACTGGCACAAAAAATATTAAATCGATTGTAATTGTGGTAATCATGCTAATCGTGCTAATTTACGTTTTTCTTGTGAGGAAAACTCGGTCTACAATGTGATGTGTAGGCCTACCTACTAAACCACTTGTAAATAATCCAGCAGGACTCAACAGTTCTTACAATTAATATTTCTAGTCAAGGTGAGAGCATTTGGAGAGCAAAGAATTGACTGAGATTAGCTTTGGGTGGTATAAACTAGCCGTACAAGAGCACAGAGTTACAATGAAATAAATAGGATGAATTGCAGCTAGTTTAGATAACCAGCCTAAATTAAATTCTGTGGAAATGTACACCTACTTTATTTCACAGAATCCTAACTCTAAATTCCTGCAGACTAAAATCTATTATATGTTATATTTGCCTGTCTGAGTTATGTTTGCTTACTTGCAGTATTAGCCTACACTATTTTTACTGAGTAACAGTGAGAAACACATTCAACTGACTTTGCCTTTTTCTCACTTGTAGTCAAGAGTAAAACATCCCACCAGTTCCCTAGATTTTAAAGAGAATAATATTCAATTGTGGCCACCACAAGATGAAACCTACTGACTGAATAAGGAGGAGTCACTGACAAACTACCAAGTAAAAATGATGCGTATTAGTATATGCACACAATTTAATATTACATATTTAAATATACATTTAAAAAGTACATAATTTCTGATAGATATCATAACCTCTTTTCCTTTTTGTTTAAAAATGAACTAGATTGATTAATGTGCAACTTTTTTAATTGTTAATTTCTGTCGTCTATCCATTATGAAATCCATATTTGGTGGCCATTTTAATTTTTTTTAAAAACATATCTTATATTTCAAAGTTTAAAGACCTTCTATGTGAAAGTGTGCTCATATTTACATGTATTTATGGTGAAATGTGTTATTGAATTTTATGTTTCTGGCAGCTTTTAATTCATTTTCCCATTACGAAATCCATATCCATTTTTCAAAATGGCCACCATGGCCCCCAGGGGCCAAATTTTGAGCGCCTACGGTCCTAAATCTGATCAGACCCCCTTTGTGAGCCTTCATACCAAATTTGATGCTTTTATCGCAAAGTGATCGATTCTGATGAAAATCTGCGCTTAGCCGCCCCACTAACAGTCTTACAAACATTTACAAGTATTTATGGTGTCTCGCCGTGAGTACGAGTCTCGCCGTGAGACTCACGCAATCGTCACTTTTTACACGCTCTCACGCCACACATCCATTTTCTCACGCAGTTTTTTTTTTAGGCCATATCGCCCAGCCCTATAATCCATCTTTCTTTCTAACTAACTAATCTATCTTTCTTTCTTTCTAACTAATCTATCTTTCTTTCTTTCTAACTAACCCATCTTTCTTTCTTTCTAACTAACCCATCTTTCTTTCTTTCTTTCTAACTAACCCATCTTTCTTTCTTTCTAACTAACCCACCATTCTTTCTTACTGCATGCCTGTTGTACGTGGCCCCTCAGCCGGTGTTGGTGGACACTTGTTCTAGGGGCGGCTGGCCCGGAGGAACAAAAGGTCTGATCACGGGCTGAGGGTTTGGCAGCAGGCCAAGGTGATTGTCATTCGGAGCGTGCCACTCGGCCACGGCCACCTCGGGACTCGGCCATGAAGCCAGTGCTGAAGCGGTCTTCATGTGGAGGAAGCCGTTCTATTGCGGCTGCGTCTGCCATACGCCCCAGGAGCCTCTGAAAGGTTTCAGTGGGACCCTTTCTCACTTCTTAACGGCACCGACCAAAGCATGCTCTTCTCAGGAGATGTGTTGGACCGAATCCATCTCCATACCGGAATAAGAGATCCCCAAACACAAACAGGAGTGCTGTTGACAGTAGTTGAGAGCTGAGAAGGGATGCAACCACCGCTGCACTCACGCTGTAGAACCACCAGCACCGGGAGAGACTTCCAGAAGAAGCACCGACACACTCACTTGTTGAATGAATCAACACTCTTCAGAGACACCGTCATGAAGACCGATCGGCTCCGAAGAGAAAGACAAGTGGTGCGTGCATCCACTTCCGTATTTATACCCGCGCTGCAGGACGGAGCGTGGATGCAAAGCTCGCACGCCAATGTGTGCATTGGCTCATTTTATCAATACTAAAAGATGACAGACTCCCTAAGCTTGATCCCGAACCAAAGTGCGTCCTCTTGTGGCTGAGCAGGAATCACTGGTTCATCCAGACACATCCACTGTAGAGCCGCCAGCCGGCACAGATGCGCTCGAGTCCGAGCCGACAGATGGTGAGTCTCCAGTTATTACCACCCTGATTCATGGCCATTTCAGCCTGATGTTTCTGGTGTTAGTCTTCATTTTTCCTTCTCTACTCCTGTTGGCTCCTCAAATATGCAGTAAAAAAAAAAATTTTAAACACCATCAAACAAACAAACAAACAAACAAAAAAAACCCCATATATTTATGTAGTGAAGTCTGATGTTTGAGAAACATCACTAACTTTCTGAATTCAATTCAATCAGCACGCCCATAGATGCACAAATGGGTCCAAATGCATTTGCTATTTATTCAACGCGGCGCAGGACGTGAAAATGATAATTGCGTCGGGCTGAAACTAGCAAAAAACACTCGCGCCGCGCCTGGCGCTGTGTTGCGCCGGGTGTATGATAGGGCCCTTGAGCTTAAGCTAATCTTAGACTAAAATTCATGTTTGAGCTGTTTTAACTGAAAGCATATCTTAAAATATTTCAGTGCCATTTTTTTGTCTCAAGATTCACACCAGTAATGTTTTTTTTCTTTTTTTTCTAAAGCACGTTTAAAAAAAGCTAATATGATGATTTGATGCTCAAGGAACATTTATGATTATTATCAATGTTTAAAACAAGCTTTGCTGTTTTTTGTTATTTTAATTTGTTAGTAGGCCTAGATTTATGAACTGAAACATAACAGTGAAATAAATTAAACTAAATTATCGTAAAATTGTCAGGACTTGCTAACTGATGTTAGTCGGCAGCATTTGTGTTTCAGCATTAATTAAGAATTATATAGGCTTTTCAGTAGATTGTTATGATTATCATAATTCTCTTTAATAAATAATGAAAACATTTCAACATAAACATTGCAATAGAAAAATGTCACATCAATGAGGCTTTGCATGAGAGTAAGACCTTAAGTTCATGCTCATGAAACAGTGCTCAGACGATAGCTGTGTGGTCAGTGTTTCAACATGAGCCTCGCTGTGCTTCAAGCGGTCTTAGTTCCAATCTTCATCATTTTGTTTCTAGTTTAATAGGCTATTTGTCAAAAATAAAAACTTCTGAAATGTTCATTTATTGATTCAAAACACTTTTCAGAGCTTTGTTATTCATTGTCTGACATTTTTATTAATAGAGGTTTAGACGATAACATTGAAGCCTACATGCTGTTAACCGATGTTGGCCGACAGCGTTTGTTTTACCGTTCTTGATGCTTAAATTGGTAAGAGTTTATTAAAGGCTGTTTACTTCACCACGTGAGTGCCTTGGAGTATTTCGTCTACATAATTAACTAAGGTTGATAAAAGTATTGTTTATTGTTAACTGCACCACGTTGTTTACATAGCAAATGCATTTGCGCCCATCTGTGTACCCATGGGCTGCTGGTCTGAAAACGATGTGTGTTCAGGCGCATGGTTGGCGAGTTGATATTTTAAGGAACTGAAATAGACTGAGCCATTGACCGACTGAAACCTGGTCTAAAGTCAATGGCGCAGTATTTTTTGTTATTTAAACAGCGCCTATAGACAGGTCCACAACGCACTTCCACTGCTTATTACACACACAGGGACGCGCAACAGCACACAAACATGCCAAATATTAAATATAAAAGGATTACATTGTAAAAGATTAATATTGTGTACATAAAGATATGGTGGAATCTGGCTTGGCCCGTAGATGGTCCAGATATCTTGCTGCCATATAGTGCAATCTGTTCAATTATTGCTTTTAGGATTTTTTAAGAACAGAGGATCTCAACTGCAGCAGATTTATTTTAATTACAAAAACAAAGAAGGCAAGAATCAAATTACAGGATTAAGAGAAGAACTGTTTTGTTCTGTTGTGTATTGCTATATGAGCAGCACAACAACACACAAGTGAATGTAATCAATTAGCCAATGAGTAAACTTAGAAACAAATAAACAATGGAACATGAACTAAACAGGAAAGTAACATAGGAACCAAAGGAAACTCAACATAAGAGTCCACAAACTGAACATAACCATTACAGAGAGAGGCTGTGTGCAATTAAATGTGTTCATATTTTTTAAAACTTAGCTGGTTGCGGAGAGATTTGGTCCAGCGCTATCTATCGGACTCCGCCATTGTAAAAAGCTAACCGGAAGAGCCGTATCCCTACTAAAAGACGTACTTCCGGTCTTACATTTTTTCGTGACATAGGCCTATTAATAATTTTAGAACGTAAATGTAAATCCACTCTCTGTCAGTAGGTGGCGCTTATGCAACTGCAGAAATAAATCTGTTTCCCTGGCAACCTCTGTAAACAAAGCAGCTTATAAACACTACACGTTACACGGAGGGAAGGTGAAGAGAAAATGCCATCAAAAGTTTCCTCAAGGCAGTCAGTTCCCTTCAGAGAAACATTCATAGAGTTTCCCTCAGCACTCGGTTGTAATGGTTGTAAAACCTCCCATTTGCGTAATTCTTTTCAAAAACAAAACGAAACCTACGCTGCATGCAGTGTGAGACTGTTGCTTACTTTGCTTAATACTGGACAGTATTTGCTGTGAGTTTTTCAAATCCTTGCGTTCAAATACAGTTTTAATGATGATTGAAATATTAAACGTCGCAAATTGCATCATGGTTTATCGTCAAACTGGTAACACCCTCAAACAAGAGTGAGCTTGGAAACCCCTTGTAAATCTTTAGCAACCCCAAGTGAGGGTCGTGAACCCCAGGTCGGAAAAAAACACTGTGCCCGCCCGACATGCCCGTGCGTTGATCAGTCCCTGCTTGTTGGACATTTTCAATAAATATGAGACAAGCTTTGTTGTCATCCTTTCAAAACTGCTGAAAATCACCCCATTTTAAGATGAATGATGATTATATCTCCCTTATTGCAATACTCAACTGTTCTTTAAGATATTTTGAGATAAAAACACATCTTCTTTTATGCCAGGTCCCTACATGATTGGGGAAACACCGCCTATGCCAGGGCCCTTCTGGGGTGATCTGGAAAAAAGTGAGTCATTATTACCTTTGTTTCATGATATTTCTACTAGGCTATAATTCTGATCCTCTGACATCACGTAAAGAAACTTCTTGTAGCTGATTTGCAGCAGATCAGAAATCAAAAGATTGAAGTCTTTTAAGATGGATAGTTTATTTTAATTTTATATATTTCTCTGCTATATTTTATTTTTTAATTTTAGTTATATTTAGATATTTGTATATCTACAGTAGGCATAATTGGTCTGGGAATCAGACATTGTGTATGTTCATGCACCACGAGTCCGAGTCAATTTACTCTTCATGGACAGAGTGTATTTAATGAAAGTGTGTTTCATTCTCCTGATTTAAACATGCGTGCATTTAAATGTCATTTACTCATGGAATAGTAATATAGATCTTAGTATTATTTTAAGTGATGTATCATTTTCTTTAAACAACTATTAAAGATCATTCTCTGGTTTCTCCGGCTCTCTGCACTGGCGTCTGCACAAACTCGCTCGATCGGAAATCCAACATGGCGGCCATATGCAGCTAGCCCATTTCTCTAGTGTTCTTGGAACATGAACTAGTGAATCATTGAGCTGTAATCTGTGCTAATAAAACAGATGTTTCTAATCAATATTTGTTGTTTGCAGAAAAAGGGAAGAAGATCTTCAAGAGAGGATGGAAGGCTGTCACGTCTTGGTTAGATATGTAACCCTCGTTCCCTGAAAGAGGGAATGGAGACGTAGTCGACTGATCGGGATCACGCTTAGGGAGTCTGTCATCATTGGTGTGCGAGTTTTGCATCCACACTCAGTCAACAGCACTCCTGTTTGTGTTTGGAGATCTCTTATTCCGGTATGGAGATGGATTCGGTCCAACACATCTCCTGAGAAGAGCATGCTTTGGTCGGTGCCGTTAAGAAGTGAGAAAGGGTCCCACTGAAACCTTTCAGAGGCTCCTGGGGCGTATGGCAGACGCAGCCGCAATTCCTCCACATGAAGACCGCTTCAGCACTGGCTTCATGGCCGAGTCCCGAGGTGGCCGTGGCCGAGCGGCACGCTCCGAGTGACAATCACCCTGGCCTTACGCCAAACCCTCAGCCCGTGATCAGACCTTTTGTTCCTCCGGGCCAGCCGCCCCTAGAACAAGTGTCCACCAACACCGGCTGAGGGGCCACGTACAACAGGCATGCAGTAACTTTCTTTCTTTCTTTCTTTCTTTCTTTCTTTCTTTCTTTCTTTCTTTCTTTCTTTCTTTCTTTCTTTCTTTCTTTCTTTCTTTCTTTCTTTCTTTCTTTCTTTCTTTCTTTCTTTCTTTCTTTCTTCTTTTTTTCTTTCTTTCTTTCTTTCTTACTAATCAGTCTTTCTTTCTTTCTAACTTATCCATCTTTCTTTCTTTCTTCTTTCTTTCTTTCTTTCTTTCTTTCTTTCTTTCTTACTAATCAGTCTTTCTTTCTTTCTAACTTATCCATCTTTCTTTCTTTCTTTCTTTCTTTCTTTCTAACTTATCCATCTTTCTCTTTCTTTCTTTCTTTCTTTCTTTCTTTCTTTCTTCTTTTTTTCTTTCTTTCTTTCTTTCTTTCTTTCTTTCTTTCTTTCTTTTTTCTTTCTTTCTTTCTTTCTTTCTTTCTTTCTTTCTTTCTTTCTTTCTTACTAATCAGTCTTTCTTTCTTTCTAACTTATCCATCTTTCTTTCTTTCTTTCTAACTTATCCATCTTTCTCTTTCTTTCTTTCTTTCTTTCTTTCTTTCTTTCTTTCTTTCTTACTAATCAGTCTTTCTTTCTTTCTAACTTATCCATCTTTCTTTCTTTCTTTCTTTCTTTCTTACTTTCTTTTTTTCTTTCTTTCTTTCTTTCTTTCTTTCTTTCTTTCTTTCTTTCTTTCTTTCTTTTTTCTTTCTTTCTTTCTTTCTTACTAATCAGTCTTTCTTTCTTTCTAACTTATCCATCTTTCTTTCTTTCTTTCTTTCTTTCTAACTTATCCATCTTTCTTTCTTTCTTTCTTACTAATCAGTCTTTCTTTCTTTCTAACTAACTAATCCACCATTCTTTCTTTATTTCTTTCTCTGTCTTTCTTTCTTTCTTACTAATCTATCTTTCTTTCTTTCTTTCTTTCTCTTTCTTTCGTTCTTTCTTTCTCTTTATTTCTTTCTTTCTTACTAATCCATCTTTCTTTCTAACTAACTAATCTATTTTTCTTTCTTTCTAACTAATCCATCTTTCTTTCTAACTAATTAATCCATCTTTCTTTCTTTCTAACTAACCCATCTTTCGTTCTTTATAACTAATCCATTAGGGCTGGGCGATAAATCGATTTTATCGATTAACTCGAATGTGTAGTTTACGTCGATTTGTTTGAATGAAAATAGTTTTTCTCTTTAACATTCGCCGACGCTCGCCTCTGGGCTACCGTAGCTCCGAACGGGCTCAGCCCTTCCCCCGCGCGTTTGGCAGTAGAGATACACAAACAACATGGCAAATTAATAAGACCGCGGCAGCACAAGCACACCCGCCAAAAAACAACCTACATAGTAGGGCGGTTAAGCGCAAAAATCTATCACTTTGCGAATTTTTCATCTCTATTTTTTGTGTAAATTTAAAATTAGACAAATCTGATATTATTTTAATCTCCAATATGTTATTTAACAGTTGAGATAGTTCTTTAATGCTTCACTAACTAGCAGAAGACACTAGCAGGGTTTAAATCCCAGTTGTGCAGGCGGGGTATGTTGTAACACTGCGTTACAATGTGCCCTTATTAGAAATATGCTATTATATTCTATACTTTTATTAATTTTATTGAGAAAACGTGAGAAAAAGGTGAATAAAGACTGTTAGTCAATGTTCAGAAATTACTAATTATTTATTTGTTTTGAACTATGTTGTATAGCTGTGTTTTCATGTGTTCGTAGTCAAAACTCAAAAATGAGTTTATATTTAATTATTAAAAATGGCCATTATTTTATATGAAAAAGTTTTTTAATTCTATTTTATTTAGAAAATATTTTAGTTTGTCTTGTATATTTTGTTTATTAGATCAGATAACTTTTTTAGCTGTCATATGTCATGTTACAATGTGCCCCACACATGTTACAATGTACTATGGGGCATGTTGTCACATTTCACTTCCATTCTTTTGCGGTATATCCAGAAAAAAAAGTATATACTCTATTAATAAAACAAAACCACATAATTGTACTAGACATGTGGGAAATTAATGTGGGAAAAAATAAATACTCTGAACCATAAGTAGATTTACACAAACTGAGAAAGTCAAAAGCGTTACTTTGTGCCCCGCTCTCCCCTACTACTAACTTAAAAGATGTGTGCTAATAACTTTAAAAAATATTGGCTACTCTATTTCACTTAACTGGCACAAAAAATATTAAATCGATTGTAATTGTGGTAATCATGCTAATCGTGCTAATTTACGTTTTTCTTGTGAGGAAAACTCGGTCTACAATGTGATGTGTAGGCCTACCTACTAAACCACTTGTAAATAATCCAGCAGGACTCAACAGTTCTTACAATTAATATTTCTAGTCAAGGTGAGAGCATTTGGAGAGCAAAGAATTGACTGAGATTAGCTTTGGGTGGTATAAACTAGCCGTACAAGAGCACAGAGTTACAATGAAATAAATAGGATGAATTGCAGCTAGTTTAGATAACCAGCCTAAATTAAATTCTGTGGAAATGTACACCTACTTTATTTCACAGAATCCTAACTCTAAATTCCTGCAGACTAAAATCTATTATATGTTATATTTGCCTGTCTGAGTTATGTTTGCTTACTTGCAGTATTAGCCTACACTATTTTTACTGAGTAACAGTGAGAAACACATTCAACTGACTTTGCCTTTTTCTCACTTGTAGTCAAGAGTAAAACATCCCACCAGTTCCCTAGATTTTAAAGAGAATAATATTCAATTGTGGCCACCACAAGATGAAACCTACTGACTGAATAAGGAGGAGTCACTGACAAACTACCAAGTAAAAATGATGCGTATTAGTATATGCACACAATTTAATATTACATATTTAAATATACATTTAAAAAGTACATAATTTCTGATAGATATCATAACCTCTTTTCCTTTTTGTTTAAAAATGAACTAGATTGATTAATGTGCAACTTTTTTAATTGTTAATTTCTGTCGTCTATCCATTATGAAATCCATATTTGGTGGCCATTTTAATTTTTTTTTAAAACATATCTTATATTTCAAAGTTTAAAGACCTTCTATGTGAAAGTGTGCTCATATTTACATGTATTTATGGTGAAATGTGTTATTGGATTTTTTTTGTTTCTGGCAGCTTTTAATTCATTTTCCCATTACGAAATCCATATCCATTTTTCAAAATGGCCACCATGGCCCCCAGGGGCCAAATTTTGAGCGCCTACGGTCCTAAATCTGATCAGACCCCCTTTTTGAGCCTTCATACCAAATTTGATGCTTTTATCGCAAAGTGATCGATTCTGATGAAAATCTGCGCTTAGCCGCCCCACTAACAGTCTTACAAACATTTACAAGTATTTATGGTGTCTCGCCGTGAGTACGAGTCTCGCCGTGAGACTCACGCAATCGTCACTTTTTACACGCTCTCACGCCACACATCCATTTTCTCACGCAGTTTTTTTTTTAGGCCATATCGCCCAGCCCTATAATCCATCTTTCTTTCTAACTAACTAATCTATCTTTCTTTCTTTCTAACTAATCTATCTTTCTTTCTTTCTTTCTAACTAACCCATCTTTCTTTCTTTCTAACTAACCCATCTTTCTTTCTTTCTTTCTAACTAACCCATCTTTCTTTCTTTCTAACTAACCCACCATTCTTTCTTACTGCATGCCTGTTGTACGTGGCCCCTCAGCCGGTGTTGGTGGACACTTGTTCTAGGGGCGGCTGGCCCGGAGGAACAAAAGGTCTGATCACGGGCTGAGGGTTTGGCAGCAGGCCAAGGTGATTGTCATTCGGAGCGTGCCACTCGGCCACGGCCACCTCGGGACTCGGCCATGAAGCCAGTGCTGAAGCGGTCTTCATGTGGAGGAAGCCGTTCTATTGCGGCTGCGTCTGCCATACGCCCCAGGAGCCTCTGAAAGGTTTCAGTGGGACCCTTTCTCACTTCTTAACGGCACCGACCAAAGCATGCTCTTCTCAGGAGATGTGTTGGACCGAATCCATCTCCATACCGGAATAAGAGATCCCCAAACACAAACAGGAGTGCTGTTGACAGTAGTTGAGAGCTGAGAAGGGATGCAACCACCGCTGCACTCACGCTGTAGAACCACCAGCACCGGGAGAGACTTCCAGAAGAAGCACCGACACACTCACTTGTTGAATGAATCAACACTCTTCAGAGACACCGTCATGAAGACCGATCGGCTCCGAAGAGAAAGACAAGTGGTGCGTGCATCCACTTCCGTATTTATACCCGCGCTGCAGGACGGAGCGTGGATGCAAAGCTCGCACGCCAATGTGTGCATTGGCTCATTTTATCAATACTAAAAGATGACAGACTCCCTAAGCTTGATCCCGAACCAAAGTGCGTCCTCTTGTGGCTGAGCAGGAATCACTGGTTCATCCAGACACATCCACTGTAGAGCCGCCAGCCGGCACAGATGCGCTCGAGTCCGAGCCGACAGATGGTGAGTCTCCAGTTATTACCACCCTGATTCATGGCCATTTCAGCCTGATGTTTCTGGTGTTAGTCTTCATTTTTCCTTCTCTACTCCTGTTGGCTCCTCAAATATGCAGTAAAAAAAAAAATTTTAAACACCATCAAACAAACAAACAAACAAACAAAAAAAACCCCATATATTTATGTAGTGAAGTCTGATGTTTGAGAAACATCACTAACTTTCTGAATTCAATTCAATCAGCACGCCCATAGATGCACAAATGGGTCCAAATGCATTTGCTATTTATTGCGGCGCAGGACGTGAAAATGATAATTGCGTCGGGCTGAAACTAGCAAAAAACACTCGCGCCGCGCCTGGCGCTGTGTTGCGCCGGGTGTATGATAGGGCCCTTGAGCTTAAGCTAATCTTAGACTAAAATTCATGTTTGAGCTGTTTTAACTGAAAGCATATCTTAAAATATTTCAGTGCCATTTTTTTGTCTCAAGATTCACACCAGTAATGTTTTTTTTCTTTTTTTTCTAAAGCACGTTTAAAAAAAGCTAATATGATGATTTGATGCTCAAGGAACATTTATGATTATTATCAATGTTGAAAACAAGCTTTGCTGTTTTTTGTTATTTTAATTTGTTAGTAGGCCTAGATTTATGAACTGAAACATAACAGTGAAATAAATTAAACTAAATTATCGTAAAATTGTCAGGACTTGCTAACTGATGTTAGTCGGCAGCATTTGTGTTTCAGCATTAATTAAGAATTATATAGGCTTTTCAGTAGATTGTTATGATTATCATAATTCTCTTTAATAAATAATGAAAACATTTCAACATAAACATTGCAATAGAAAAATGTCACATCAATGAGGCTTTGCATGAGAGTAAGACCTTAAGTTCATGCTCATGAAACAGTGCTCAGACGATAGCTGTGTGGTCAGTGTTTCAACATGAGCCTCGCTGTGCTTCAAGCGGTCTTAGTTCCAATCTTCATCATTTTGTTTCTAGTTTAATAGGCTATTTGTCAAAAATAAAAACTTCTGAAATGTTCATTTATTGATTCAAAACACTTTTCAGAGCTTTGTTATTCATTGTCTGACATTTTTATTAATAGAGGTTTAGACGATAACATTGAAGCCTACATGCTGTTAACCGATGTTGGCCGACAGCGTTTGTTTTACCGTTCTTGATGCTTAAATTGGTAACAGTTTATTAAAGGCTGTTTACTTCACCACGTGAGTGCCTTGGAGTATTTCGTCTACATAATTAACTAAGGTTGATAAAAGTATTGTTTATTGTTAACTGCACCACGTTGTTTACATAGCAAATGCATTTGCGCCCATCTGTGTACCCATGGGCTGCTGGTCTGAAAACGATGTGTGTTCAGGCGCATGGTTGGCGAGTTGATATTTTAAGGAACTGAAATAGACTGAGCCATTGACCGACTGAAACCTGGTCTAAAGTCAATGGCGCAGTATTTTTTGTTATTTAAACAGCGCCTATAGACAGGTCCACAACGCACTTCCACTGCTTATTACACACACAGGGACGCGCAACAGCACACAAACATGCCAAATATTAAATATAAAAGGATTACATTGTAAAAGATTAATATTATGTACATAAAGATATGGTGGAATCTGGCTTGGCCCGTAGATGGTCCAGATATCTTGCTGCCATATAGTGCAATCTGTTCAATTATTGCTTTTAGGATTTTTTAAGAACAGAGGATCTCAACTGCAGCAGATTTATTTTAATTACAAAAACAAAGAAGGCAAGAATCAAATTACAGGATTAAGAGAAGAACTGTTTTGTTCTGTTGTGTATTGCTATATGAGCAGCACAACAACACACAAGTGAATGTAATCAATTAGCCAATGAGTAAACTTAGAAACAAATAAACAATGGAACATGAACTAAACAGGAAAGTAACATAGGAACCAAAGGAAACTCAACATAAGAGTCCACAAACTGAACATAACCATTACAGAGAGAGGCTGTGTGCAATTAAATGTGTTCATATTTTTTAAAACTTAGCTGGTTGCGGAGAGATTTGGTCCAGCGCTATCTATCGGACTCCGCCATTGTAAAAAGCTAACCGGAAGAGCCGTATCCCTACTAAAAGACGTACTTCCGGTCTTACATTTTTTCGTGACATAGGCCTATTAATAATTTTAGAACGTAAATGTAAATCCACTCTCTGTCAGTAGGTGGCGCTTATGCAACTGCAGAAATAAATCTGTTTCCCTGCAATGTTGTTTTCGTCAACGATGACGATAACGAAATGATTTCGTTGACGCACCTTTTTTTTTATGACGATAACGCGACGATGACTAGCTAAAAATGTCTCTAAGGTGACTAAAACATGACGAGACGTTTTCGAGTTTTCGTTGACGAGACGAGACGGAACGAAAATGATTATAAGTCTGACGTTCACAATGCATGTCATTTCTGCCTATTTTGCGTGAAATCTGTCTGTTTAGAGCTAAAAAAAGTATCAGCAATGCTGCCGCTTCCTATCCTTGTTTTGGGTACGCCCACCACCCGGCTGCCGCCAGTCACATCTTCGATATGAGGCGCCGGACTGGACAAAAGCGAAACGAACTGCGCGAGCGAGCGACAGTGAGCGAGAGAGACCGAAAGTGCGCGAGAGAGACCGAGTGTACTCGAGTGTGACCGAGTGTGTCCGAGCATTAGTTTAGTAGGCTAATTGGTACAAAGTAATATACAATTATTATATAACTTAGATTATAACATAAATTATAACATAAATTATTATTTAACTAATTATATAATAAAGCCACAATTGCCAAAGTAAGAATGTTTTTATTCCTGGCTTTTTTGGAGTAAAACAGTGATTCCACTGTTACCACTTTATCTGTGTGTAATGTTGTAGTAGCTCAAAGTTTTGCTGTTTAAACTGTAAACCATTCCTTTATTACTGTGATTACTGGTGAAAATAGCCAATGTGCTGACATTTTAGAAGAGCATCAATTCATGGAAAAAATATAACTTGAAATATGGGGATAAAAGGTTTCTGCCCAATGCGACAATGAAGTACAGCTTGGCAGCACTGCATCTCCATCAATGAGAAAGTCTAGTTTATTATGCAAAGGTTTTAAGGTTAACTGTTGTTTTATGAATTGCAACACTTGCTACAACCTGTCAAACCTAAGCCCATTTCCAATACTTTTTAACCTAAATTAATTTGTTAAAGACTAGCCTACTTTTTTTTTTTTACTAAAATTGACTAAAACTTGACTAAAACCTTTTTGTGTTTTCGTCGACTAAAACTTGACTAAAACGATCAAGTTTATAAGTGACTAAAATGTGACTAAAACTAAAAAGCATTTTCGTCCAAAAGACTAAGACTAAGACTAAAACTAAAAGGGCTGCCAAAAACAACACTGTTTCCCTGGCAACCTCTGTAAACAAAGCAGCTTATAAACACTACACGTTACACGGAGGGAAGGTGAAGAGAAAATGCCATCAAAAGTTTCCTCAAGGCAGTCAGTTCCCTTCAGAGAAACATTCATAGAGTTTCCCTCAGCACTCGGTTGTAATGGTTGTAAAACCTCCCATTTGCGTAATTCTTTTCAAAAACAAAACGAAACCTACGCTGCATGCAGTGTGAGCCTGTTGCTTACTTTGCTTAATACTGGACAGTATTTGCTGTGAGTTTTTCAAATCCTTGCGTTCAAATACAGTTTTAATGATGATTGAAATATTAAACGTCGCAAATTGCATCATGGTTTATCGTCAAACTGGTAACACCCTCAAACAAGAGTGAGCTTGGAAACCCCTTGTAAATCTTTAGCAACCCCAAGTGAGGGTCGTGAACCCCAGGTCGGAAAAAAACACTGTGCCCGCCCGACATGCCCGTGCGTTGATCAGTCCCTGCTTGTTGGACATTTTCAATAAATATGAGACAAGCTTTGTTGTCATCCTTTCAAAACTGCTGAAAATCACCCCATTTTAAGATGAATGATGATTATATCTCCCTTATTGCAATACTCAACTGTTCTTTAAGATATTTTGAGATAAAAACACATCTTCTTTTATGCCAGGTCCCTACATGATTGGGGAAACACCGCCTATGCCAGGGCCCTTCTGGGGTGATCTGGAAAAAAGTGAGTCATTATTACCTTTGTTTCATGATATTTCTACTAGGCTATAATTCTGATCCTCTGACATCACGTAAAGAAACTTCTTGTAGCTGATTTGCAGCAGATCAGAAATCAAAAGATTGAAGTCTTTTAAGATGGATAGTTTATTTTAATTAGGGGTTCAAGCATGAAATGCTGAAACCCTATTGTAATTGTGCTGATTTTTATTAGGGGTTCAAGCACGAAGTGCTGAAACCCTATTGTAATTGTCCTGATTTTTATTATTATTTTTCTTCTGCCGTAAAACGCATCGTGCAGCCTAAACCGTAAGAGCTGGAACTTTGAAACTTTGCCATATGGTAGTACAAAAATCGAGGAGAGGTTATCAAATTATGACCTCGAATGGCCCATAGGTGGCGCTATAGCGACCAAAAGCGCGAAACTGCTCATAACTCCTAGACCGTATGTCGTAGACTCAAGTGTCTTATATCATTGGAAAGCTGGATGCCTGACGAACAAAACGTATATCTCCGATTTCATTTCCGCCATGATAGATTTTCCGCCATTTTGAATTTTGTCAAAAACCTACTTTTGCGAACTAGTCCCTGGTTTTTTGCCCGATCGGAACCAAACCAGTGCAGAAATGTTCTCTGGAGTCTGAATATCAATAATTATCGAAAAAAAGTTGAAATTTCCATTCACGGTCGCTAAGGGGCGCCCAAATGTATGTTGTGGGAGGAGCCTATTTTACTAAAACGGCTATAACTCCAGAAGTAAATGAGGTATCTTCACCAAACTCGGTACAAATGTGTAAGAGGTCAATTTGAGGTCACAGTAAAAAAAAACGCGGCGAATGGCCACATGGTGGCGCTATAACATGAAAAAAACATAAAACGGCCCATAACCACCTGACCGTTAGTCCGATTGACTTGAAAATTGGTATGCAGTGTCTTGGTCCAAGGTGCCATGTATGTCTATGAGGACATTGGTGTATCTCAAAAAACATGGCCGCCATCGGCCAATGAAGTTTGAGCACCTATAAGACAAGGTTAACGGACGTCGATCGGAACGAAACTCGATGGGCATGTTCGACTCATGGCCCTAGAGGTCTGTAAGAATTTTGAAAGAAATCGGCCACTAGTTGGCGCTAACGAGTTTTTTTGGCTCTGTAATCACGTGGTGTTACACTTATCGTCATAAAATGCATATCATTTGATAGATCTGCTCATGCTCAACAACTTTGCCTCAAGAACCACTAATGTCAATCAAACCATTAATTAATTATTCATGAATATGTTAAAAACCTACTTTTGCGAACTAGTCCCTGGTTTTTCGCCCGATCGGAACCAGACCAGTCTAGGACAATTCTCTGGACTCTCTAGATCAATAATTATCGAAAAAAAGTTTAACTTTTGCATTTTTCGCATGGGTATATTGGGTTATATGAGTTAACATAAAGAAAATGGGCGTGGCAAAATGCACTAAAAAGCCTATAAATCCTAAACGAAAACTCAGAACTTCACAAAAATTGATGAGCATATGTGACATAACATGCTAAAGAAGCATGGACATTTTTATGAAGATCGGACCATAGTTGGCGCTATAACTGTTAAAAAGCTTTAAAACCATATATTTCCTATGGTAAATTGCCTGTATTGGCTGTAAATTGTGTTTTCCATATGATCATATAATGTTTATAAAATAATCTTAAAAACCAGTGCAATACAATTCTCTGGACTCACTAGATCAATAATTGTCAGAAAAAGTTGAACTACTTCATTTGGATAGCTATAATAGGGTCACTTCAATATGTAGCCTTAAAATGAATACCATATTAAGCCAATAAGTGGTATTTTACTGCCCCCTGCTGTCATTTCATCATACTACTCCCTAATATTGTTATATAATTCATATTTAGACTTTATAAAATCATTATTTTAACATTTAACATGAAAACGAAAGTAAAACGGCATTTAGGCCACGCCCCCCCCAGTACAAATTCACTCATAACTCGAAAACGGAAAGTCGTTGCGCGCTCAAATTTTTATGGTAAGGTCCTCTCCGGGCTCTTGATCGAAACGTGTCGTCGCGGGCCTCGGGAGCGCGCCCCCCCCGCGGATCGCCAGACCGCGGGACCCCCGACTTTGAACGGCCGTAGCTCCCGACCCAGACCACCCTGAACCTTGTGTGAGAGCTCGTTGGAAAGGGCCCGTCCTTGGCTAGCTTCGATTCAAATGTGGTGTAAATTGCCCTGGGCATTCCAGAGATAAAAGCCTCAAAAGACATGCCTTTGAACAGTCATAACTCCCGAACCCAATCGCCCAAAAACACCGCGATGGTCTCATTGAACAGGGCTCCTCAAGCACTATCTATGCTCTGAGGTTCAGAATTTTTCGCCTTCTGGTTCCCGAGATATAAGTGAAAAACCAAATTCCCATTCATTCATTCAAACACTTCAACTGTAAGATGTAGGCTGTAATTCCACTGTTGTCAACTAGAGGGAGCAGCAGTATTACACATAGTATTTAATCTTTTTATCAGCTTTCAGCTTTGGCCAACAAACAAATGGTTAAAGCTATTTTTTTTATTTTATTATTGGACTGATAATATAGATCACGATGAAATATATGAAATGGTTAGACCATTAAAATATTTTTTTCACAATAACACATCCTAAAGACATTGAAAACATATTTGTGTGTGTGTGTGTGTGTGTGTGTGTGTGTGTGTGTGTGTGTGTGTGTGTGTGTGTGTGTGTGTGTGTGTGTGTGTGTGTGTGTGTAAGCATGCATTATTGAGTTAACATGGAAAACACTTATATTACAATAACTATTATAACACAATCATATTTTGTCAGTGTTTATCACTTCATTTGCACTGACACTTCACATAATTGCTAGTAATGTGGTAAATCACGCTAGAAACATGGTAAATCATAGTAAGTAATTGATGGTCTCATTCAACAGGGCTCCTCAAGCACTCTCTATGCTCTGAGTTTCAGAATTTTTCGCCTTCTGGTTCCCGAGATATAAGTGAAAAACCAAATTCCCATTCATTAATTCATTCAAACACTTCAACTGTAAGATGGAAGCTGTAATACCACTGTCCACTAGAGGGAGCAGCAGGATTACGCATGACCTTTTCATTAGTTTTCAGTATTGGGAAACAAACAAATGCTTTAAAAAGCAATCTTTTTTTCTTTTTTTTTTTCTTTTCTTTTTTATATTATTAGATCAAAAAGGAATTCTAATAGACCAATAAATATATTTTCTCAATAACATATTCCAAAACATTAAAAACATATGTGCGTGCGTGCGTGTGTGCGTGTGTGTGTGTGTGTGTGTGTGTGTGTGTGCGCGTGTGCGCGTGTGCGCGTGTGCGCGTGTGTGCGTGTGTGCGTGTGTGTGTGTAAGCATGCATTATTGAGTTAACATGGAAAAACTGGTTTGCTTTAGTCCAGAAAACTGGTGAAAATCATGAAGTTTAAAGTGAAAGTGAGCCAATAAGTGGTCTTCTTCTGCCCTCTGCTGGCCATTCTACTTATTAATGAAGTCTTTTCACATGTGCTCACATTCATATTTAGACTCTAAAAATCACTTATATAACAATAACTATTATAACACAATCAGATTTTGTCAGTGTTTATCACTTCATTTGCACTGACACTTCACATAATTGCTAGAAACATGGTAAATCATAGTGAATAATACTATAATGTGGTGTATCAAGGTAAACCATGCTAGAATCCTGGCAAATCATTCTAGAACGTGGTAAATCATGGTAAACTATGCTAAAACAGGGTAAATCATGGTAAACCATGATAAACTATGGTAAATCATGTTAGAATGTGGTATATCATGGTAAATCATGCTAGAACAGGGTAAATCATGGTAAACTATGATAAATCATGATAAACTATGGTAAACCATGCTAGAATCACAGTAAACAATGGTAAATCATACTAGAATGTAGTATATCATGGTAAATCATGCTAGAATATGGTAAATCAAGGTAAACTAAGATAAAATCATGGTAAACTATGTAAATCATGCTAGAATCATAGTAAATAATACTAGAATGTGGTAAATTATTGTGGGAGGAGCCTATTTTACTAAAATGTCTATAACTCAAGAAGTAAATGAGATATCTTCACCAAACTCAGTACACATGTGTATGGGTTCAATTTGAGGTCACAGTAAACAATTTTATGGAGATCGGTCCATAGATGGCACTATAACTGCTATAAAAAGCTTTAAAACCATATATTTCCTATGGTACATTGCCTGTATTGGCTGTAAATGGTCTTTTCCATCTATTATGTCAGTGGTTACATGCTTGCTAAATAAAACTTAATAACTTTTGATGCTTTTGTGCTTAAAGGCCTTAAAGGCCTTAACTGCTTGAACCCCGATAAATGCTGCTTGCAGCTTTAATTAGGGGTTCAAGCACGAAGTGCTGAAACCCTATTGTAATTGTAAGGATTTTTATTATTATTATTATTATTCTTCTCCGCTAAAACGCATCGTGCAGCCCAAACCGTAAGAGCTAGAGACTTGAAACTTGGCCACAAGGTAGTATAAAAATCGAGGAGAGGTTATCAAAGTATGAGCCCGATTGGCCAATAGGTGGCGCTATAGCGCAAAAAACAAAAAAAAATCACTATTTTGCTCATATCTCAATAACCATTTGTCTCAGCTTCAAGTGTCATACATCATTGGAATCCTTGGCTCAAGCCGAACAAGAAATATAGGAGGTATTTTATTTCCGGTATGCAAATTTTTCCGCCATTTTGGATTTTGTCCAAAACCTACTTTTGCGAACTAGTCCCTGGTTTTTCGCCCGATCGGAACCAAACCAGTGCAGAAATGTTCACAGTAGTCTGAATATCAATAATTATCGAAAAAAAGTTGAAATTTCGATTCACGGTCGCTAAGGGGCGCCAAAACGTTTGAAGAAGGCGGAGCCTATTTTACTAAAATGGCTATAACTCCAGAAGTAA
Organism: Leuciscus idus; assembly: GCA_021554675.1. Taxonomy (NCBI): domain Eukaryota; kingdom Metazoa; phylum Chordata; class Actinopteri; order Cypriniformes; family Leuciscidae; genus Leuciscus; species Leuciscus idus. The sequence continues at coordinate 45,347,797 of CM038621.1, read as the reverse complement.
ATGAGGTATCTTCACCAAACTCGGTACACATGTGTAAGAGGTCAATCTGAGGTCACAGTAAAATAATCGCGGCGATTGGCCACATGGTGGCGCTATAACATTAAAAAAACATAAAATGGGCTATAACCACCTGACCGTTAGTCCGATTGACTTGAAAATTGGTATGCAGTGTCTTGGTCCAAGGTGCCATGTATGTCTATGAGGACATTAGTGTATCTCAAAAAACATGGCCGCCATCAGCCAATGAAGTTTGAGCACCTATTAGACAAGGTTAACGGAGGCCGATCGGAACGAAACTCGATGGGCATGTTCGACTCATGGCCCTAAAGGTCTGTAAGAATTTTGAAAGAAATCGGCCACTAGTTGGCGCTAACGAGTTTTATGGCTCTGTAATCACGTAGTGTTACACTTATCGTCACAAAATGCATATCATTTGATAGATCTGCTCATGCTGAACAACTTTGCCTCAAGAACCATTGCTGTCAATCAAATAGTTCATTAAATATTCATGAATATGTAAAAAACCTACTTTTGCGAACTAGTCCTAGGTTTTTTGCCCGATCGGAACCAGACCAGTCTAGGACAATTCTCTGGACTCTCTAGATCAATAATTATCAAAAAAAAGTTGAACTTTTGCATTTGGATGGCTGTAATAGGGTAATTTATAAAATGGGCGTGGCAAAATACATTAAAAAGCCTATAAATCCTAAATGAAAACTCAGAACTTCACAAAAATTGGTGAGCATGTGTGACATAACATCATTAACATGCATGCCCAATTTTATGGAGATAGGACCAAAGGTGGCGCTATAACTGTTAAAAAGCTTTAAAACCATATATTACCTATGGTAAATTGCCTGCATTGGCTGTAAATGGTCTTTTTCATCTATTATGTCAGTGGTTACATGCTTGCTAAATAAAACTTAATAACTTTTGATGCTTTTGTGCTTAAATGCCTTAAAGGCCTTAACTGCTTGAACCCCGATAAATGCTGCTTGCAGCTTTAATTAGGGGTTCAAGCACGAAGTGCTGAACACCTATTGTAATTGTAAGGATTTTTATTATTATTATTATTATTCTTCTGCCGTAAAACGCATCGTGCAGCCCAAACCGTAAGGGCTAGAGCATTGAAACTTTGCCAGATGGTAGTACAAAAATCGAGGAGAGGTTTAGAGATTATGACCCCGATTGGCCCATAGGTGGCGCTATAGCAACCAAAAGCGCGAAACAGCTCATAACTCCTAGACCGTTTGTCGTAGACTCAAGTGTCTTATATCATTGGAAAGCTGGACGCCTGACGAACAAAACGTATATCTCCGATTTCATTTCCGCCATGATAGATTTTCCGCCATTTTGAATTTTGTCAAAAATCTACTTTTGCAAACTAGTCTGTGGTTTTTTGCCCTATCGGAACCAAACCAGTGCAGAAATGTTCTCTGGAGTCTGCAGATCAATAATTGTCAAAAAAAAGTCGAAATTTTTATTCATGGTCGCTAGGGGGCATAAAATGAACATTGTGGGAGGAGCCTATTTTACTAAAATGGCTATAACTCAAAAAGTAAATGAGATAGCTTAACCAAACTCGATACACATGTGTATGGGTTCAGTCTGGGGTCACAGTAAAAAAATTGCGTCGATTGGCCTCATGGTGGCGCTATAAAACAATAAAAACGTATAGACACCTGACCATTTTTCCGAATGACTTGAAATTTGGTATGCAGTGTCTTGGCCCAAGGGGCCATGTATGTCTAAAAGGATATTGGCGTATCTCGAAAAACATGGCCGCCATTGGCCAATGAGGTTTGAACACCTATTAACGAAGTCCGATCGGAACGAAACTCGGTGGGCATGTTCGGCTCAAGCCCTTAGAGGTCTGTAAGAATTTTGAAAGAAATCGGCCACTAGTTGGCGCTAACGAGTTTTAAGGCTCTGTAATCACGTGGTGTTACACTTATCATCACACAATGCATATCATCTGATAGATCTGCTCATGCTGAACAACTTTGCCTCAAGAACCATTGCTGTCAATCAAACCGTTCATTAAATATTCATGAATATGTTAAAAACCTACTTTTGCGAACTAGTCCCTGGTTTTTCGCCCGATCGGAACCAGACCAGTCTAGGACAATTCTCTGGACTCTCTAGATCAATAATTATCGAAAAAAAGTTGAACTTTTGCATTTGGTGGCTGTAATAGGGTAATTTATAAAATGGGCGTGGCAAAATACACTAAAACGCCTATAAATCCTAAAAAAAAACTCAGAACTTCACAAAAATTGGTAAGCATATGTGACATAACATCATTAAAGAGCGTACCAAATTTTGTGGAGATCGGACCAAAGGTGGCGCTATAACTGTTAAAAAGCTTTAAAATCATATATTCCCTATGGTACATTGCCTGTATAGGCAGTAAATGGTCTTTTCCATCTATTATGTCAGTGGTTACATGCTTACTAAATAAAACTTAATAACTTTTGATGCTTTTGTGCTTAAATGCCTTAAAGGCCTTAACTGCTTGAACCCCGATAAATGCTGCTTGCAGCTTTAATTATTATTATTATTCTTCTGCCGTAAAACGCATCGTGGAGCCCAAACCGTAAGTGCTAGAGACTTGAAACTTGGCCAGAAGGTAGTACAAAAATCGAGGAGAGGTTCAGAGAGTATGACCCCGATTGGCCCATAGGTGGCGCTATAGTGCAAAAAACCAAAAAAAATCACGGTTTTGCTTAAATCTCCTTAACCCTTTGTCACAGACTCAAGTGTCTTATATCACTGTAATCCTTGTCTCAAGACGGACAAAATGTATATCTTCAATTTCATTTCCGGTATGCAAATTTTTCCGCCATTTTGAATTTTGTCCAAAACCTACTTTTGCGAACTAATAGAGGGTTTTTTTGGCCAATCGGAACCAAACCAGAGCAGAAATGTTCTCTGGAGTCTGATTATCAATAATTATCGAAAAAAAGTTGAAATTTCGATCCACGGTTGCTAAGGGGCGTCAAAACGTTCGCAGGAGGCGGAGCCAGTTTACTAAAATGGTTATAATTCATGAACGAAATTAGATATTTTCACCAAACTCGGAACACATGTGTATGAGTTCAATCTGGGGTCACAGTAAAAAAATCGCGACGATTGAACACTAGGTGGCGTTATAACATGAAAAAAACATGAAAAGGGCTATAACCACCTGACCGTTAGTCCAATTGACTTGAAAATTGGCATGCAGTCTCTTGGTCCAGGGTGCCATGTATATCTATGAGGACATTGGCGTATCTAAAAAAACATGGCCGCCATCGGCCAATGAAGTTGAGCACCTATTAGACAAGGTTAACGGAGGCCGATCGGAACAAAACTCGATGGGCATGTTCAACTCATGGCCCTAGAGGTCCTGTAAGAATTTTGAAAGAAATCGGCCACTAGTTGGCGCTAACGAGTTTTATGGCTCTGTAATCACGTGGTGTTAAACTTATTGTCACAATTATGCCTATCATTTGATAGATCTGCTCATGCTGAACAACTTTGCCTCAAGAACCACTACTGTCAATCAAACCGTTCATTAAATATTCGCAAACATGTTAAAAACCTACTTTTGCGAACTAGTCCCTGGTTTTTCGCCCAATCAGAACCAGACCAGTCTAGGACAATTCCCTGGACTCTCTAGATCAATAATTATCGAAAAAAAGTTGAAATTTTGCATTTGGATGGCTGTAATGGGGTCATTTAGAAAATGGGCGTGGCAGAATACACTAAAAAGCCTATAAATCCTAAATGAAAACTCAGAACTTCACAAAAATTGATGAGCATATGTGACATAACAAGCTAAAGAAGCATGGACATTTTTATGGAGATCGGACCATAGGTGGCGCTATAACTGTCAAAAAGCTTTAAAACCATATATTTCCTATAACCTATATATATATCATATAATGTTTATAAAATAATGTTAAAAACCAGTGCAGTACAAATCTCTGGACTCTATAGATCAATAATTATCAGAAAAAGTATAAAAAATAACAGTTAAAAAAGAAAATGAATAACATTGGCATATTAAGCCAATAAGTGGTATTTTACTGCCCCCTGCTGCCATTTCATCATACTACTCCCTAATATTGTTATATCATTCATATTTAGACTTTATAAAATCATTATTTTAACATTTACAATCACATTTTGTCAAAACTCATCTATTGGAGTATTATTATTGACAATTGTGTCACACTGTCTGTCTGAGATATGGAAATTGAAAACGAAAGTAAAACGGCATTTAGGCCACGCCCCCCCAGTACAAATTCATTCATAACTCGAAAACGGAAAGTCGTTGCGCGCTCAAATTTTGATGGTAAGGTCCTCTCCGGGCTCTTGATCGAAACGTGTCATCGCGGGCCTCGGGAGCGCGCCCCCCACGAATCGCAAATTCGTGGGTCCCCCGATTTTGAACGGCCGAAACTCCCGACCCAGACCACCCCGAACCTTGTGTGAGAGCTCGTTGGAAAGGGCCAGTTCTTGGCTAGCTTCGATTCAAATGTGGTGTAATTTGCCCTGGGCATTCCAGAGATAAAAGCCCCAATAGATATGCCTTTGAACGGTCATATTTCCGGGCTCCAATCGCCCAAAAACACCGCGATGGTCTCATTCAACAGGGCTCCTCAAGAACTATCTATGCTCTGAATTTCAGAATTTTTCGCCTTCTGGTTCCCGAGATATAAGTGAAAAACCAAATTCCCATTCATTCATTCAAACACTTCAACTGTAAGATGGAGGCTGTAATTCCACTGTTGTCAACTAGAGGGAGCAGCAGTATTACACATAGTATTAATCTTTTTATCAGCTTTCAGCTTTGGCCAACAAACAAATGGTTAAAGCTATTTTTTTTTTTTGACTGATAATATAGATCACAATGAAATATATGAAATGGTTAGACCATTAAAATATTTTTTTCACAATAACACATCCTAAAGACATTGAAAACATATTTGTATATGTGTGTGTGTGTGTGTGTGTGTGTGTGTGTGTGTGTGTGTGTGTAAGCATGCATTATTGAGTTAACATGGAACACACTTATATTACAATAACTATTATAACACAATCATATTTTGTCAGTGTTTATCACTTCATTTGCACTGACACTTCACATAATTGCTAGTATTTATACCCCCCAAATTTGCATTTTCCAGTCCATGTTCTAGGCCAGGCAGTGTTAATGTAGACCTGCACAGCCGAATCAGCAGAAGATCTGCAGGTATTGTGAAGAAGCAAGCAAGGACAATAGTGAAAATGGCAGATCATGGATATAAATGTTATGTCTGAGGCTGTGCTGCGGATTTGAGAACTTTTCATTCCTTTCCCACAAAAGAGAACTGTCAACAGGCATGGTTGATGTTTACAACAGGATACCTCACCATTTTAATTCAAAGCTGTTAGTTTGCTCTTAACGGAGGCCGATCAGAACGAAACTCGGTGGGCATGTTCGACTCGTGGCCCTAGAGGTCTGTAAGAATTTTGAAAAATCAGCCACTAGTTGACGCTAACAGGTTTTACGGCTATGTAATCACGTGATGCATATCATTTGATAGATCTCCTCATACAGAACAACTTTGCCTCAAGAACTACTGCTGTCAATCAATTTGTTCATTAAATACTTGCGATTATGTTAAAAACCTACTTTTGCGAACTAGTCCTAGGTTTTTCGCCCGATCGGAAATATACCAGTGCAGTACAATTCTCTGGAAGCTCTAGATTATTAATTATATAAAAAACTTTAACTTTACCCATTGGGTAGCCATAACAGGATCATTTAGAAAATGGGTATGGCAAAAAACACTCAAAAGCCTGTAAATCCTAAACAAAAACTCAGACAACTCACTAAACTGCCTTATGTGCTTAAAGACCCTAAATGCTTGAACCCCGCTAAATGCTGCTTGCAGCTTTAATTTTATATATTTCTCTGCTATATTTTATTTTTTAATTTTAGTTATATTTAGATATTTGTATATCTACAGTAGGCATAATTGGTCTGGGAATCAGACATTGTGTATGTTCATGCACCACGAGTCCGAGTCAATTTACTCTTCATGGACAGAGTGTATTTAATGAAAGTGTGTTTCATTCTCCTGATTTAAACATGCGTGCATTTAAATGTCATTTACTCATGGAATAGTAATATAGATCTTAGTATTATTTTAAGTGATGTATCATTTTCTTTAAACAACTATTAAAGATCATTCTCTGGTTTCTCCGGCTCTCTGCACTGGCGTCTGCACAAACTCGCTCGATCGGAAATCCAACATGGCGGCCATATGCAGCTAGCCCATTTCTCTAGTGTTCTTGGAACATGAACTAGTGAATCATTGAGCTGTAATCTGTGCTAATAAAACAGATGTTTCTAATCAATATTTGTTGTTTGCAGAAAAAGGGAAGAAGATCTTCAAGAGAGGATGGAAGGCTGTCACGTCTTGGTTAGATATGTAACCCTCGTTCCCTGAAAGAGGGAATGGAGACGTAGTCGACTGATCGGGATCACGCTTAGGGAGTCTGTCATCATTGGTGTGCGAGTTTTGCATCCACACTCAGTCAACAGCACTCCTGTTTGTGTTTGGAGATCTCTTATTCCGGTATGGAGATGGATTCGGTCCAACACATCTCCTGAGAAGAGCATGCTTTGGTCGGTGCCGTTAAGAAGTGAGAAAGGGTCCCACTGAAACCTTTCAGAGGCTCCTGGGGCGTATGGCAGACGCAGCCGCAATTCCTCCACATGAAGACCGCTTCAGCACTGGCTTCATGGCCGAGTCCCGAGGTGGCCGTGGCCGAGCGGCACGCTCCGAGTGACAATCACCCTGGCCTTACGCCAAACCCTCAGCCCGTGATCAGACCTTTTGTTCCTCCGGGCCAGCCGCCCCTAGAACAAGTGTCCACCAACACCGGCTGAGGGGCCACGTACAACAGGCATGCAGTAACTTTCTTTCTTTCTTTCTTTCTTTCTTTCTTTCTTTCTTTCTTTCTTTCTTTCTTTCTTTCTTTCTTTCTTTCTTTCTTCTTTTTTTCTTTCTTTCTTTCTTTCTTACTAATCAGTCTTTCTTTCTTTCTAACTTATCCATCTTTCTTTCTTTCTTTCTTCTTTCTTTCTTTCTTTCTTTCTTTCTTTCTTACTAATCAGTCTTTCTTTCTTTCTAACTTATCCATCTTTCTTTCTTTCTTTCTTTCTTTCTAACTTATCCATCTTTCTCTTTCTTTCTTTCTTTCTTCTTTTTTTCTTTCTTTCTTTCTTTCTTTCTTTCTTTCTTTCTTTCTTTCTTTTTTCTTTCTTTCTTTCTTTCTTTCTTTCTTTCTTTCTTACTAATCAGTCTTTCTTTCTTTCTAACTTATCCATCTTTCTTTCTTTCTTTCTAACTTATCCATCTTTCTCTTTCTTTCTTTCTTTCTTTCTTTCTTTCTTTCTTTCTTTCTTTCTTTCTTTCTTTCTTTCTTTCTTTCTTTCTTTCTTACTAATCAGTCTTTCTTTCTTTCTAACTTATCCATCTTTCTTTCTTTCTTTCTTTCTTTCTTACTTTCTTTTTTTCTTTCTTTCTTTCTTTCTTTCTTTCTTTCTTTCTTTCTTTTTTCTTTCTTTCTTTCTTTCTTACTAATCAGTCTTTCTTTCTTTCTAACTTATCCATCTTTCTTTCTTTCTTTCTTTCTTTCTAACTTATCCATCTTTCTTTCTTTCTTTCTTACTAATCAGTCTTTCTTTCTTTCTAACTAACTAATCCACCATTCTTTCTTTATTTCTTTCTCTGTCTTTCTTTCTTTCTTACTAATCTATCTTTCTTTCTTTCTTTCTTTCTTTCTCTTTCTTTCGTTCTTTCTTTCTCTTTCTTTCTTTCTTTCTTACTAATCCATCTTTCTTTCTAACTAACTAATCTATTTTTCTTTCTTTCTAACTAATCCATCTTTCTTTCTAACTAATTAATCCATCTTTCTTTCTTTCTAACTAACCCATCTTTCGTTCTTTATAACTAATCCATTAGGGCTGGGCGATAAATCGATTTTATCGATTAACTCGAATGTGTAGTTTACGTCGATTTGTTTGAATGAAAATAGTTTTTCTCTTTAACATTCGCCGACGCTCGCCTCTGGGCTACCGTAGCTCCGAACGGGCTCAGCCCTTCCCCCGCGCGTTTGGCAGTAGAGATACACAAACAACATGGCAAATTAATAAGACCGCGGCAGCACAAGCACACCCGCCAAAAAACAACCTACATAGTAGGGCGGTTAAGCGCAAAAATCTATCACTTTGCGAATTTTTCATCTCTATTTTTTGTGTAAATTTAAAATTAGACAAATCTGATATTATTTTAATCTCCAATATGTTATTTAACAGTTGAGATAGTTCTTTAATGCTTCACTAACTAGCAGAAGACACTAGCAGGGTTTAAATCCCAGTTGTGCAGGCGGGGTATGTTGTAACACTGCGTTACAATGTGCCCTTATTAGAAATATGCTATTATATTCTATACTTTTATTAATTTTATTGAGAAAACGTGAGAAAAAGGTGAATAAAGACTGTTAGTCAATGTTCAGAAATTACTAATTATTTATTTGTTTTGAACTATGTTGTATAGCTGTGTTTTCATGTGTTCGTAGTCAAAACTCAAAAATGAGTTTATATTTAATTATTAAAAATGGCCATTATTTTATATGAAAAAGTTTTTTAATTCTATTTTATTTAGAAAATATTTTAGTTTGTCTTGTATATTTTGTTTATTAGATCAGATAACTTTTTTAGCTGTCATATGTCATGTTACAATGTGCCCCACACATGTTACAATGTACTATGGGGCATGTTGTCACATTTCACTTCCATTCTTTTGCGGTATATCCAGAAAAAAAAGTATATACTCTATTAATAAAACAAAACCACATAATTGTACTAGACATGTGGGAAATTAATGTGGGAAAAAATAAATACTCTGAACCATAAGTAGATTTACACAAACTGAGAAAGTCAAAAGCGTTACTTTGTGCCCCGCTCTCCCCTACTACTAACTTAAAAGATGTGTGCTAATAACTTTAAAAAATATTGGCTACTCTATTTCACTTAACTGGCACAAAAAATATTAAATCGATTGTAATTGTGGTAATCATGCTAATCGTGCTAATTTACGTTTTTCTTGTGAGGAAAACTCGGTCTACAATGTGATGTGTAGGCCTACCTACTAAACCACTTGTAAATAATCCAGCAGGACTCAACAGTTCTTACAATTAATATTTCTAGTCAAGGTGAGAGCATTTGGAGAGCAAAGAATTGACTGAGATTAGCTTTGGGTGGTATAAACTAGCCGTACAAGAGCACAGAGTTACAATGAAATAAATAGGATGAATTGCAGCTAGTTTAGATAACCAGCCTAAATTAAATTCTGTGGAAATGTACACCTACTTTATTTCACAGAATCCTAACTCTAAATTCCTGCAGACTAAAATCTATTATATGTTATATTTGCCTGTCTGAGTTATGTTTGCTTACTTGCAGTATTAGCCTACACTATTTTTACTGAGTAACAGTGAGAAACACATTCAACTGACTTTGCCTTTTTCTCACTTGTAGTCAAGAGTAAAACATCCCACCAGTTCCCTAGATTTTAAAGAGAATAATATTCAATTGTGGCCACCACAAGATGAAACCTACTGACTGAATAAGGAGGAGTCACTGACAAACTACCAAGTAAAAATGATGCGTATTAGTATATGCACACAATTTAATATTACATATTTAAATATACATTTAAAAAGTACATAATTTCTGATAGATATCATAACCTCTTTTCCTTTTTGTTTAAAAATGAACTAGATTGATTAATGTGCAACTTTTTTAATTGTTAATTTCTGTCGTCTATCCATTATGAAATCCATATTTGGTGGCCATTTTAATTTTTTTTAAAAACATATCTTATATTTCAAAGTTTAAAGACCTTCTATGTGAAAGTGTGCTCATATTTACATGTATTTATGGTGAAATGTGTTATTGCATTTTATGTTTCTGGCAGCTTTTAATTCATTTTCCCATTACGAAATCCATATCCATTTTTCAAAATGGCCACCATGGCCCCCAGGGGCCAAATTTTGAGCGCCTACGGTCCTAAATCTGATCAGACCCCCTTTGTGAGCCTTCATACCAAATTTGATGCTTTTATCGCAAAGTGATCGATTCTGATGAAAATCTGCGCTTAGCCGCCCCACTAACAGTCTTACAAACATTTACAAGTATTTATGGTGTCTCGCCGTGAGTACGAGTCTCGCCGTGAGACTCACGCAATCGTCACTTTTTACACGCTCTCACGCCACACATCCATTTTCTCACGCAGTTTTTTTTTTAGGCCATATCGCCCAGCCCTATAATCCATCTTTCTTTCTAACTAACTAATCTATCTTTCTTTCTTTCTAACTAATCTATCTTTCTTTCTTTCTTTCTAACTAACCCATCTTTCTTTCTTTCTAACTAACCCATCTTTCTTTCTTTCTTTCTAACTAACCCATCTTTCTTTCTTTCTAACTAACCCACCATTCTTTCTTACTGCATGCCTGTTGTACGTGGCCCCTCAGCCGGTGTTGGTGGACACTTGTTCTAGGGGCGGCTGGCCCGGAGGAACAAAAGGTCTGATCACGGGCTGAGGGTTTGGCAGCAGGCCAAGGTGATTGTCATTCGGAGCGTGCCACTCGGCCACGGCCACCTCGGGACTCGGCCATGAAGCCAGTGCTGAAGCGGTCTTCATGTGGAGGAAGCCGTTCTATTGCGGCTGCGTCTGCCATACGCCCCAGGAGCCTCTGAAAGGTTTCAGTGGGACCCTTTCTCACTTCTTAACGGCACCGACCAAAGCATGCTCTTCTCAGGAGATGTGTTGGACCGAATCCATCTCCATACCGGAATAAGAGATCCCCAAACACAAACAGGAGTGCTGTTGACAGTAGTTGAGAGCTGAGAAGGGATGCAACCACCGCTGCACTCATGCTGTAGAACCACCAGCACCGGGAGAGACTTCCAGAAGAAGCACCGACACACTCACTTGTTGAATGAATCAACACTCTTCAGAGACACCGTCATGAAGACCGATCGGCTCCGAAGAGAAAGACAAGTGGTGCGTGCATCCACTTCCGTATTTATACCCGCGCTGCAGGACGGAGCGTGGATGCAAAGCTCGCACGCCAATGTGTGCATTGGCTCATTTTATCAATACTAAAAGATGACAGACTCCCTAAGCTTGATCCCGAACCAAAGTGCGTCCTCTTGTGGCTGAGCAGGAATCACTGGTTCATCCAGACACATCCACTGTAGAGCCGCCAGCCGGCACAGATGCGCTCGAGTCCGAGCCGACAGATGGTGAGTCTCCAGTTATTACCACCCTGATTCATGGCCATTTCAGCCTGATGTTTCTGGTGTTAGTCTTCATTTTTCCTTCTCTACTCCTGTTGGCTCCTCAAATATGCAGTAAAAAAAAACATTTTAAACACCATCAAACAAACAAACAAACAAACAAAAAAAAACCCATATATTTATGTAGTGAAGTCTGATGTTTGAGAAACATCACTAACTTTCTGAATTCAATTCAATCAGCACGCCCATAGATGCACAAATGGGTCCAAATGCATTTGCTATTTAAACAACGTGGCGCAGGACGTGAAAATGATAACTGCGTCGGGCTGAAACTAGCAAAAAACACTCGCGCCGCGCCTGGCGCTGTGTTGCGCCGGGTGTATGATAGGGCCCTTGAGCTTAAGCTAATCTTAGACTAAAATTCATGTTTGAGCTGTTTTAACTGAAAGCATATCTTAAAATATTTCAGTGCCATTTTTTTGTCTCAAGATTCACACCAGTAATGTTTTTTTTCTTTTTTTTCTAAAGCACGTTTAAAAAAAGCTAATATGATGATTTGATGCTCAAGGAACATTTATGATTATTATCAATGTTGAAAACAAGCTTTGCTGTTTTTTGTTATTTTAATTTGTTAGTAGGCCTAGATTTATGACCTGAAACATAACAGTGAAATAAATTAAACTAAATTATCGTAAAATTGTCAGGACTTGCTAACTGATGTTAGTCGGCAGCATTTGTGTTTCAGCATTAATTAAGAATTATATAGGCTTTTCAGTAGATTGTTATGATTATCATAATTCTCTTTAATAAATAATGAAAACATTTCAACATAAACATTGCAATAGAAAAATGTCACATCAATGAGGCTTTGCATGAGAGTAAGACCTTAAGTTCATGCTCATGAAACAGTGCTCAGACGATAGCTGTGTGGTCAGTGTTTCAACATGAGCCTCGCTGTGCTTCAAGCGGTCTTAGTTCCAATCTTCATCATTTTGTTTCTAGTTTAATAGGCTATTTGTCAAAAATAAAAACTTCTGAAATGTTCATTTATTGATTCAAAACACTTTTCAGAGCTTTGTTATTCATTGTCTGACATTTTTATTAATAGAGGTTTAGACGATAACATTGAAGCCTACATGCTGTTAACCGATGTTGGCCGACAGCGTTTGTTTTACCGTTCTTGATGCTTAAATTGGTAAGAGTTTATTAAAGGCTGTTTACTTCACCACGTGAGTGCCTTGGAGTATTTCGTCTACATAATTAACTAAGGTTGATAAAAGTATTGTTTATTGTTAACTGCACCACGTTGTTTACATAGCAAATGCATTTGCGCCCATCTGTGTACCCATGGGCTGCTGGTCTGAAAACGATGTGTGTTCAGGCGCATGGTTGGCGAGTTGATATTTTAAGGAACTGAAATAGACTGAGCCATTGACCGACTGAAACCTGGTCTAAAGTCAATGGCGCAGTATTTTTTGTTATTTAAACAGCGCCTATAGACAGGTCCACAACGCACTTCCACTGCTTATTACACACACAGGGACGCGCAACAGCACACAAACATGCCAAATATTAAATATAAAAGGATTACATTGTAAAAGATTAATATTATGTACATAAAGATATGGTGGAATCTGGCTTGGCCCGTAGATGGTCCAGATATCTTGCTGCCATATAGTGCAATCTGTTCAATTATTGCTTTTAGGATTTTTTAAGAACAGAGGATCTCAACTGCAGCAGATTTATTTTAATTACAAAAACAAAGAAGGCAAGAATCAAATTACAGGATTAAGAGAAGAACTGTTTTGTTCTGTTGTGTATTGCTATATGAGCAGCACAACAACACACAAGTGAATGTAATCAATTAGCCAATGAGTAAACTTAGAAACAAATAAACAATGGAACATGAACTAAACAGGAAAGTAACATAGGAACCAAAGGAAACTCAACATAAGAGTCCACAAACTGAACATAACCATTACAGAGAGAGGCTGTGTGCAATTAAATGTGTTCATATTTTTTAAAACTTAGCTGGTTGCGGAGAGATTTGGTCCAGCGCTATCTATCGGACTCCGCCATTGTAAAAAGCTAACCGGAAGAGCCGTATCCCTACTAAAAGACGTACTTCCGGTCTTACATTTTTTCGTGACATAGGCCTATTAATAATTTTAGAACGTAAATGTAAATCCACTCTCTGTCAGTAGGTGGCGCTTATGCAACTGCAGAAATAAATCTGTTTCCCTGGCAACCTCTGTAAACAAAGCAGCTTATAAACACTACACGTTACGCGGAGGGAAGATGAAGAGAAAATGCCATCAAAAGTTTCCTCAAGGCAGTCAGTTCCCTTCAGAGAAACATTCATAGAGTTTCCCTCAGCACTCGGTTGTAATGGTTGTAAAACCTCCCATTTGCGTAATTCTTTTCAAAAACAAAACGAAACCTACGCTGCATGCAGTGTGAGACTGTTGCTTACTTTGCTTAATACTGGACAGTATTTGCTGTGACTTTTTCAAATCCTTGCGTTCAAATACAGTTTTAATGATGATTGAAATATTAAACGTCGCAAATTGCATCATGGTTTATCGTCAAACTGGTAACACCCTCAAACAAGAGTGAGCTTGGAAACCCCTTGTAAATCTTTAGCAACCCCAAGTGAGGGTCGTGAACCCCAGGTCGGAAAAAAACACTGTGCCCGCCCGACATGCCCGTGCGTTGATCAGTCCCTGCTTGTTGGAGATTTTCAATAAATATGAGACAAGCTTTGTTGTCATCCTTTCAAAACTGCTGAAAATCACCCCATTTTAAGATGAATGATGATTATATCTCCCTTATTGCAATACTCAACTGTTCTTTAAGATATTTTGAGATAAAAACACATCTTCTTTTATGCCAGGTCCCTACATGATTGGGGAAACACCGCCTATGCCAGGGCCCTTCTGGGGTGATCTGGAAAAAAGTGAGTCATTATTACCTTTGTTTCATGATATTTCTACTAGGCTATAATTCTGATCCTCTGACATCACGTAAAGAAACTTCTTGTAGCTGATTTGCAGCAGATCAGAAATCAAAAGATTGAAGTCTTTTAAGATGGATAGTTTATTTTTATTTTATATATTTCTGTGCTATATAATTTTTTTAAAATTTGGTTATAATTACATATTTGTATATCTACAGTAGGCATAATTGGTCCGGGAATCAGACATTGTGTATGTTCATGCACCACGAGACCGAGTCAATTTACTCTTCATGTGTTCAGTAAAGTGTGTTTTAGTATTATTTTAAGTGATGTATCATATTCTTTAAACAACTATTAAAGATCATTCTCTGGTTTCTCCGGCTCTCTGCACTGGCGTCTGCACAAACTCGCTCGATCGGAAATCCAACATGGCGGCCATATGCAGCTAGCCCATTTCTCTAGTGTTCTTGGAACATGAACTAGTGAATCATTGAGCTGTAATCTGTGCTAATAAAACAGATGTTTCTAATCAATATTTGTTGTTTGCAGAAAAAGGGAAGAACATCTTCAAGAGAGGATGGAAGGCTGTCACGTCTTGGTTAGATATGTAACCCTCGTTCCCTGAAAGAGGGAATGGAGACGTAGTCGACTGATCGGGATCACGCTTAGGGAGTCTGTCATCATTGGTGTGCGAGTTTTGCATCCACGCTCGCCCTGCAGCGCGGGTATAAATACGGAAGTGGATGCACTTGTCTTTCTCTTCTGAGCCGATCGGTCTTCATGACGGTGTCTCTGAAGAGTGTTGATTCATTCAACGAGTGAGTGTGTCGGTGCTTCTTCTGGAAGTCTCTCCCGGTGCTGGTGGTTCTACAGCGTGAGTGCAGCGGTGGTCGCAAGCCTTCTGAGCTCTCAACTGCTGTCAACAGCACTCCTGTTTGTGTTTGGGGATCTCTTAAAGGACAAATCCAGTGAAAAATGAACCTAGGGGTAATTAACACATGGTTACTGAGTCGATCGTTCCCTGAGATGCTTTTTCATGATAATCGAATATAAAGTGTTTTATCTTTAAAAACAGATGAGCTCATAATAAGGGTGTCACGATTCTCCAAATCCTCGATTCGATTACATTTTCGATTCTAAAGTCACGGTTCGATTCGATTCTCGATTTAAAATAAATAAATTGAAAGCACAAGCTATGCCATTTTAAGACTTTTATGCAATATAATAATATCTGACCTTTGTTCGCAATACCACACACTACATTGTCAAATTTAAAACGTTTATTAACAACATAATGTAACAATAACTTATATCTTCAGTCAATTGGAAACTTAAACAATATAACCTATTACCTGGCTATTATAGTCCCGGGGCTCCCTGGACTCCTCAGAGCAGTCACAGGCGAATAGCACGGCGTTTTAAATTGGGTTCCCACAGCGTTTGCAACGCAGTACGAGAGAACGTTCTCGTAAGGGAACGTAGGCTACTTGGTTACTTGCGTAACCTCGGTTCCCTTAGAGATAAGGGAACGAGTACTGCTTTGCCTTGCCGTGCTATTTCGCTCATATCAGGTACTTTTCGCTTCAGTCGATTTAAACCTAAAATCCTTTGGCGAGTCTTTTGTGAATTACACTCTCCAGCCGCGTCCAAATTGGCGCGCTCGAGGTTGGCAGGGCGCCATGCGCTCCCATTGGACCGTACGCCACTGCTAACTTGCCATAGGTTCGTGCAGTTGCCGCAGCACAGACAATCAGCTCGCTCAGACGAGATATGATGCTCTCGCTGTGCAGCTGCAATGTGTTTTAAAATAAAGGCTTCAATATTCTCGAGAAAAGGAGTTTTACCTATTACAGGCAAGCCGAGCTGCCGTTACATGGGGGCGTGGCAGCATCGACGATTCCATTTTTTGATTCGATAATCGAGACTGAGCATTATTTTCGATCGATTTCGATTTAAAATCGAAATCGTGACACCCTTAGCTCATAACAATAGTATATGGTGCACAGAGTAAGTAAAAGTAAATCGCTATTTAATACCATTAACAAGGCTCAAAATAGTCTCACACTAACACGGTAGCATAATGAGGGTCCATACATGCAAACCGAAGCATTGAGAACTTTGTAAGTGTACTGACAGTTTAATAAGAAGATACTTTATAAAGACAGTACATTACGCGTTTACATGCAGGATCCATTTTGGAAAACAGTCTCGACTAATCGAGTCACGAACGCCGTGCTACGTTAGATTTCACTATGTGTAATTCCTATCGACCAGCTCACTTAGCGCGGCGTTCGTTGCTCGACTAGTCGAGACTGTTTTCCAAAATGGATCCTGCATGTAAACGCGTAATGTACTGTCTTTATAAAGTATCTTCTTATTAAACTGTCTGTACACTTACAAAGTTCTCAATGCTTCGGTTTGCATGTATGGACCCTCATTATGCTACCGTGTTAGTGTGAGACTATTTTGAGCCTTGTTAATGGTATTAAATAGCGATTTACTTTTACTTACTCTGTGCCCCATATACTATTGTTATGAGCTAATCTGTTTTTAAAGATAAAACACTTTATATTCGATTATCATGAAAACGCATCTCAGGGAACGATCGACTCGGTAACCATGTGTTAATTACCCTACCCCTAGGTTCATTTTTCACTGGATTTGTCCTTTAAGCTGCGTTCACACTACACGCGACTTTGTCGCTGCAAGTCGCCAGTCGCTGGCGATGAGGTCGCTAGTGGGCGTTCCCACTACTGGTTGCCTAGTAATGTTTATGAATGACATCCAAAAGACAGCGAATCAGCTTTCTTGCCGCTAAAAAAAAAACTTTCTGGAGGGAAAATACTAAATATAAATATTAAGGGTGTCACGATTTCGATTTTAAATCGAAATCGATCAAAAATAATGCTCAATCTCGATTATCGAATCAAAAAATGGAATCGTCGATGCTGCCACGCCCCCATGTCACGGCAGCTCGGCTTGCCTGTAATAGGTAAAACTCCTTTTCTCGAGAATATTGAAGCCTTTATTTTAAAACACATTGCAGCTGCACAGCGAGAGCATCATATCTCGTCTGAGCGAGCTGATTGTCTGTGCTGCGGCAACTGCACGAACCTATGGCAAGTTAGCAGTGGCGTACGGTCCAATGGGAGCGCATGGCGCCCTGCCAACCTCGAGCGCGCCAATTTGGACGCGGCTGGAGAGTGTAATTCACAAAAGACTCGCCAAAGGATTTTAGGTTTAAATCGACTGAAGCGAAAAGTACCTGATATGAGCGAAATAGCACGGCAAGGCAAAGCAGTACTCGTTCCCTTATCTCTAAGGGAACCGAGGTTACGCAAGTAACCAAGTAGCCTACGTTCCCTTACGAGAACGTTCTCTCGTACTGCGTTGCAAACGCTGTGGGAACCCAATTTAAAACGCCGTGCTATTCGCCTGTGACTGCTCTGAGGAGTCCAGGGAGCCCCGGGACTATAATAGCCAGGTAATAGGTTATATTGTTTAAGTTTCCAATTGACTGAAGATATAAGTTATTGTTACATTATGTTGTTAATAAACGTTTTAAATTTGACAATGTAGTGTGTGGTATTGCGAACAAAGGTCAGATATTATTATATTGCATAAAAGTCTTAAAATGGCATAGCTTGTGCTTTCAATTTATTTATTTTAAATCGAGAATCGAATCGAACCGTG
This sequence comes from Leuciscus idus, assembly GCA_021554675.1. NCBI lineage: Eukaryota > Metazoa > Chordata > Actinopteri > Cypriniformes > Leuciscidae > Leuciscus > Leuciscus idus. The sequence continues at coordinate 45,329,804 of CM038621.1, read as the reverse complement.
ACTTTAGAATCGAAAATGTAATCGAATCGAGGATTTGGAGAATCGTGACACCCTTAATAAATATACTCCGTACATAAAAACGTCTGAAGTGAAGCATGAAGATGAACGAGACACAAAAGTCGATTTTTCTCATTGCGGCCGTTTATCTACGGCATAAGCGCAAACGCCGGTCTATCTGGGTTCACGAGACCATTCGGGCTCGGAGTCGGCACGGCGAGTACCACCGGCTGGTGCATGAGCTGCGGCTGGATGAAGTCCGGTTCCAGCAGTACTTCAGGCTGGACAGGACCCAGTTTGATGTGCTGCTGCGGAGGGTGGGTCCCCTGATTTGCAAGGACAATACACGTTTCCGACGAGCCATTTCCCCCGGTGAACGGCTGGCAATTTGTTTACGGTAAGTAAGCCTATTTAAATGCGTAACTGAACCAGGTTGATTAAAATATTTAATCGATTTAGATGCTTTTACAGTGCCCTCCACAATTATTGAACCCCCTGGTAAATATGATCAAAATTGGCTGTAAAAAATAAATCTGCATCGATTATCCTTGTGATTTTTCATTCAAAAAATGTGCAAAATTCTAACCTTTCATTGAAGTAAAAGAATTGAAAGTGGGGGGAAATCACATTATGAAATAAATGTTTTTCTCCAAAACATGTTGGCCACAATTATTGAAACCCCTAGAATTTTTTACGAGTAAAATATCTCTGAAGTATATTCCCATTAATATTTACCTTTTTTAGTACACCAGGGGGACTAGGAACATGAAACTGTCCAGCTATGACTTCGTGTTTCACAGGAGTTTAAATATGAGGAAACACAAAGGCCAAATCCCCTTAATCATCCATCACAATGAGTAAAACCAAAGAATATAGTTCTGATGCGTAGCAAAAGATTGTTGAGCATCACAAACTAGAAAGTGGCTGTAAGACAATAGCTAAAGAATTGAAAATCCCCATTTTGACCATCAGGGCAATAATTAAGAAGTTATAACCAACTAAAGATGTTATGAATCTGCCAGGAAAAGGACGTGTGTCTATACTGTCTTAATGCACGGCGAGTATGAAAGTTTGAGTGGCCAAAGACTCTCCAAGGATCACAGATGGAGAATTGCAGAGATTAGTTGAGTCTTGGGGGTCAGAAAGCCTAAAAAAAAAATTATCAAACAACCCCTACATCCCCACATGTTGTTTGGGAGGGTTTTAAAAAAAAACTCCTCGCTCATCCAAAAACAAATTCCAGCAAATTTAATTGTCAGACACGACTGGATCTTCAAACAACACAGGGTTCTGTGGTCAGATGAGACTAAAACAGAGCTTTTTGGCAGCAAACACACTAGATGGGTTTGGTGAACACAAGGATAAAAAGTACCCCATGTGTACAATTTAATATACCAGTGGATCTTTAATGTTGTGGGCATATTTTTCTGCTGGAGGTCCTGGACTTCTTGTTCAGATACATGGCATTGTGGATTCTATCAAATATCAACAGATAAAAAATCAAAACCTGACGCCTTCTGCTAGAAATCTTATAATGGGCCGTGGTTGGATCTTCCATCAGGACAACGATCCAAAACAAACATCAAAATCAAAACAAAAATTTGTTGTGGAGCACAAAATGAAGCTTCTGCCATGACCGTCTCAGTCCCCTGACCTGATGAGTGGGCTGAACTGAAGAGGAGAAGCACCAACATGGATCTGGGAATCTGAAGGATCTGGAGAGATTCTGTGTGGAGGAATGGTCTCTGATCTCTTGTCAGTTATTCTCCAAACTCATCAGGCATTATAGAAGAAGACTCAGAGCTGTTATCTTGGCAAAAGGAGATTGCAAAAAGTATTTAATAAAAGGGTTTCAATAATTGTGGCCAACGTGTTTTGGAGAAAAACATTTATTTCATAATGTGATTTTCCCCCCACTTTCAATTCTTTTACTTCAATGAAAGGTTAGATTTTTGCACATTTTTTGAATGAAAGATCACAAGGATAATCGATGCAGATTTATTTTTTACAGCCAATTTTGATCATATTTACCAGGGGGTTCAATAATTGTGGAGGGCACTGTATATAGAATAAGACTATCACGTTTAATTTAATCAGTATATAAATACACACATATGTTTCAACATTTAATCAATGTCACCTTGCTATCTGGGATAGGCCTACATACATACATATATATATATGCCTATGGTATATGTGTGTGTGTGTGTGTGTTTATATTTATACTTGTTTATACTTATAAAGTGTGTGTATATATTATATCTTTGTGTGCACCAAAGAAGAATCATATATAACATGTTGAAACATATATAACATATTGAATCTTATTTAATGTGTCGGTTAAGTTATTATAAAAATAAACATAAATATAAATATATAATGTATTTTTTTAACTGCAATATTGTAGATTAATATGCTTTCTTTTCATATAAATGTATACTTTAATTCTTAATACATATTTCCACAGATTCCTTGCAACAGGGGATTCATACCGCAGTATTGCCTTCAGCTACAGGGTTGGGCACAGCACTGTAGCTGGTATCGTGGCAGAGGTGTCAAAGGCCATTTGGGACTCCATGGTTGAGGACTACATGCCGGTTCCTTCCACAGAAGATTGGAGGGACATTGCAGCAGAGTTCTACCATCGCTGGAATTTCCCAAACTGTCTTGGTTCTATTGATGGGAAACATGTAGTGATCCAGGCTCCCAACAACTCTGGATCATTATTCTATAACTACAAGGGGACATTCTCTATTGTCCTCTTGGCAGTTGTAGATGCCAGGTACTGTTTCCGCATCATAGATGTTGCAGTTATGGGAAGTCCAGTGATGGTGGGACTCTGGCTAATTGTCCCTTTGGTAACGGTCTTCGAAGTGGAACCCTTGGCCTACCGGAGGACACGCTGCTACCAGGAGCAGAACACCTGGGACCCCAGCCTCACGTCTTTGTGGCAGATGAGGCCTTCCCTCTCCGCAGAAATCGAATGCGACCCTTCCCAGGTACCACCACCCTTCCCAGTAGACACAGGGTATTTAAAGGGATAGTTCACTTTGAAATTAAATTTTGGTATGTTTTAGCTTACCTCAAGGGCATCCAAGATGTAGGTGTCTTTTTTTCCGCAGTAGTTTCAATTTTTATATTTTTAGGTCAAACCGTTCTTGTCTGTCAGTCATATAATGCAGGTCGATGGTCACTGTCTCAAAGAGCATGCACAGAGTCCAAATTAAAACAATTCCCCATCGTAAGTACACATTGATGGCCCAAGACACGAAATGAGCGGTTTGTGTGAGAAAACGAACAGTATTTATATCGTTTTTACCTCTTGTACACAGCCACGTCCAAATGATCTGAGAGCGCGGGCGGGTATAGATACACTAGATGTCGCCTTGGCTACGGTTTCGCAATAGCCAATGTGACATCTATTGTATATATCTATACCCGCCCGCGCTCTCAGATCATTTGGACGCAGCTGTGTACAAGAGGTAAAAACGATATAAATACTGTTCATTTTCTCACACAAACCGCTCATTTCGTGTCTTAGGCCATCAATGTGTACTTACGATGGGGAATTGTTTAATTTGGACGACGGGGAATTGTTTTAATTTGGACTCTGTGCATGCTCTTTGAGACAGTGACCATCGACCTGCATTATATGACTGACAGACAAAAACGGTTTGACCTAAAAATATCAAAATTGAAACTACTGCGGAAAAAAAGACACCTACATCTTGGATGCCCTTGAGGTAAGCTAAAACATACCAAAATTTAATTTCAAAGTGAACTATCCCTTTAACTACAGGCTTTCACGGGCAAGGCTGACAGTTGAGAATGCGTTCGGTATACTCGCAGCACAGTGGCGAATGTATCGGCGTGTGATTGGTGTCAGCCCAGACCATGTGGAAGCCTGTGTGAAGGCAACCTGTGTTCCAGGCACGTGCAGAGGGGGGGGCGTTGGGTGCTCCAGCACCTGCCCTTTTGCCCCTTGGTGCCCAAAGTGCCCTTTTGTCAAGGCAAAATTTCCTCTCCTTTTTTTTAATTAAAGGCCCTTTTGTGGATGCCTGCCCAATCTAACTATTAGTAAAATTAATGAATAATAATTTAGCCGTAAATAAAATGACCCACATGATGACCTTTCACCTTACAAACTCATCCGGGACGATTCCTCACGCTGCACGCGCATTTTTTAATTTCGCGCGGCTACGCGCACTACCAGAGGATATCTTCAACTCTGCGGCTGCTGGTAAGTGGTGTTTCATTCTCAGCGAAGTGCTTTTGATGTTTGTTTACTTATTATTATTATTTTACAAGAACGACGTGAAGAGAGCATGCAGACAGAGATGTTGTTTATATCGCTATGTGTAGGCTGTAGAAGTAACGTTAGCTTGCTGTTTGAGAGAGACAAGTTTCAAAGGGTCTGGTCTTTTTATGTTATTTGACTAAAAACTATTATTTATACTTTAAACTATTGTTATTATTTCTACAGTATTAATTTAAAAAAAAAACGTAGAGTGCCTTAAAAATTATTATCACAACACTGGTAAGGCTTACCAGTATCTTATGTTTTGTGTGCAGCAGCCTCTGTGAACATCTCCCCTAGCAGCCTGGACAGAGTCAGCTTTACAGCAGGTCAGTGAGCTTGTGAGCCAGTTCCAAACACTGGCAGCAATCTTTACATCTTGTCATGGTCACATAAAAAAATTGTAATCAGCTAATATATCTCCTATATGTTTGTTTTAATGTCTACAGTCTCAGATCAACTCCAGCAGTATCATCATCATCATCATCATCATCAGCAGCAGCAGTAACAACAACAACAGCAAAGGCAGCAAACTCACTTAAGGACTTTAGTAAGAATTTACCAGAACAGGTATCACATTAATGTTAAAAATCTTGTAAAGTATTAATTGCTGTATTTTTTTCTGTTTGCTTTGTTTTTATTTTCATTGTATAAATGTAACTCTTGTAGTTTTGTAAATCAGTTTATGCCATGAAAGTAGCCACAGATGCTGACATGGCATTAAATAAAACTGTACTGTACTGAACGAAACATGGGCCACGTTGATTTTGTCCTACACAGTTTACTATAACAGCTGTTCTTTATTATTCTGTTTAACAGAGAAGAAAAAATCCATCAGGTTGGGACAACTTAAGATACTTCAGTTTCTAATCCCAGAGTTATTAATAGGTGCACATACATTTTTACTCTTAAACTTAAAATTAGTCTTTTCTGTTCTGTTTCTTTTTCAAAACTGCATCAATGCATTTGCTGCCGTATCGATACAGAATCATCCATATTGATATATTACTGTATTGATATTTTGAGCACAGCCCTATTTAAAGCCTTGTTCCATGTGCCCCCTTTTATACTTTGAGCACCCGCCCCTCCAGAGGTCTCTGCACGGCCCTGCTGTGTTCTACACAACTTTCTGCGGAGGACAACTGGGAGTGTGCGGAACCCACCAACCCTGGCTGTGGAAGGAGAAGCATCTGCACTGCAGAACATCAGCAGAGCAGGGAGCAACAACGCTTCCCGCGATGCCTTGCGTGTGAGGGAGACCCTTGTTGATTACTTCTGTGCTGAGGGTGCAGTTCCCTGGCAGCCACAGGTGTGACAGGCATGAAAGGTTCTTTTCAGAACTAAACCAAAGGCTCTTTTAAGAGCCACCCACATTATAATAAAAGAGCAATGTTTCCATGTGTTTCCATCATCTCTTATCAATACTTAATTATATCCTGGCTATACTATAAGATATGCTCAATAAACATATCTTTCCAAAATACATAACAGCATAACATATGAATAATAAGTGACTGCACTATGGTAATCACACTATAAAAGTCTACAAACTTTAATATATATATATATATATATATATATATATACTTAATAATTTCATGAAATCAGTATTGGATCCAACTGACTTACTACATGGACAAAATTATTCTAAATATTATTTGTGTTGTGCTGAAGAAATTTACCCTAATTTTTTTTTTTTTTTTTTTTTTTAAGAAACATTGAACATTCTGGAACAAATGTATTTTTATTTGAAGAATGACCTAAAAGTTATTGTTATTTTGATTGGTTTCTTTTTAAACAGCCCCCCCCCAAACAACAACAAAACAAAACTCAACATGAACCTGGGGGGTATTCCAGAAAGCAGGTTATGTGACATACCCGGGTAAGTTTAAGGGTAAGTTAGTGGATAACCTCAACTTTCGGTTCCAAAAACGGAGGTAACTTTCTGGGTATGTATGTAACCATAGGAACTTACTCTCTGAAGATAACCTGCTCGGTAGCAGGTTATGTTCCAGGGTTAGTTTGTTTCAGAAGGTTACTGAGCATGGCGTGCCCTTTTGAAGACGATCCAGTGGATGTGGAAGCACAGATGATACGAAATCTTTTCCGCCGTGAGAAGGTGATACAACCACGTATCAATGTGTTTTCGTATCCAAATGAATATTTGCGGGAGCGTTACCGTTTTTCAAAAGAATCGTTAATTTATTAAACGAAGATAATGGAGTGAAATATTTAACTCCATTTATTTAACTTTTTTTGCGACGGTGAGTTTTTTGTATACAATAGTCGATGCAGAGCATGTGGGAAAGGCAACTGTGTGTAGGGCTGTTCGTACAGTATGCATTGCACTCAAACGGTTCCTACACACTTTTGTGCAGTTCCCTGGCCATAAACCACTGAGGGTCATTAAAGAGGAATTCCACAGAGTGGCGGGTTTGTCCATTCTATGATATTCTATGAAAGACCATTTTAGTTAGCACTATACTTAATCTATTCATACTGTATACAGTGACAGTCACAATAATTTTAATAGTTTCTAATTATATAACTTTCAATTTCAGGGTTCCCAAATGTAATTGGGTGCCTTGATGGAACCCACATTCCCATTAAAGCTCCTTCAGTCAATGAAGGAGACTATGTTAATAGGAAGTCAATCCATAGCATCAATGTGCAGGTGACAATAGATTTTTTGGGTGCTAAATGTTTGGGTGTTTAAACCATTAAATCACCCTCATTACTGGTCCCCACTAACTAGGTAATATGTGATGCAACCCACCTCATCACTAATGTTGAAGCCAAATGGCCAGGGTCTGTACATGATGCCAGAATGTTTAGGGAGGCATCATTGTGCCACAAATTTTGCCTTACACAATGTTTTTTTTTATTTTAATTTTTTATGTTTTTTTTTATGCAATTATACACTTTAACTACCTTTATATGACACTTCAATGGTTACTTGCTGGGGGACAGAGGGTACCCCTGTCTGCCCTATATGATGACACCCTACCCTGAACCTGAGCCTGGACCACAGGCACAATTCAACCTGGCCCACAGCAGAACATGGACCATAGGCATCCTGAAGGCAAGGTTTCAGTGCCTGCTTGAGCTCAGGGTCAACCCAGAAAGGTCATGTGACATCACAGCTGCTTGTGTTGTTCTTCACAACATTGCCACACTGAGAGGTGAGAGGGCCCCCCCCTTCTCTTGATGAAGATGGCCAAGAGGAACCCCCAGTGAACCCAGTAGACCAAAGAGATGGCAGGGTGGTACGAGACATGATTTGCCAAAATCACTTTAATTAAAACCAGTTAACAGTCAAGTGTTGTTCATGGTTTCTTTATTTCCTGTAACAAAAGACATTTGTATTTATTGCTTTAGATTTCATTCAACAAATGACAGATTAATGTTCACACACTCTTTCCCACCTTAAGCTGGTGCTCCAGCAATTCAAGTCTGGCCTTTTTTTAGGTTAAGCCTTTTCTCCTCCATTTGAAGCTGTATAAGGTCCATCTCCATGTCACTTTTTCTGATTTGCTTTTGAAGGTGGACCTTATACAGCTCTTTGGCAGGCAACTAGAAAGACAGAATAATTAAACATGACTGATAAAGTCTGTAATACAAACACAGACCAAATATTTAAATGAGGAAGGAGAACTGCAGAACATTTCTTACACTGCTAAGATTCTGTGTGGAGGTAGATGGACCCTCATCTGTATTAAAATCTCCTGCCATATTCTGTAAAATGACAATGACAATTTATTTATTCTCTTATGCAAAAAAGGGGGAATTCATTCTATGCATCATACCTCTAATGGGCCTCCCCACATTTTCTGTTTCTGTCACAGCAGAAGTGGTCTCTTCATTGTCATCCTACAGTGAAAATAAGGAAGGATGCTTGGTCTAGCAAACAGAAACCTAAAGACAATAATCACTTACAACTGTGACAGAGTGTGGTGTTGCAGGAGGATCCAATAATACAATGTGGCCATCAGCAACTGCAAGATAATTAAACCAATAAGATAATCATGCATATTCAATACTCAATGTATATTCTTAAACAAATACAACTAATAAAGAAGGACATTAGGAACATCTAAGAGTACTAGTAATAAGATTACAGTACACAGCATATGCAGTCAAAGCAGCATGCATACTGCACAAGTGAATCAATGACTGTAAAATGCATTCAAAATGCCTTTTTTAAATGGTGCTTTATTAAAACACTGACAAAAACAGTGAAAACATAAATAAATCATAAGTATTAATATGATACACCTACATTTTACTAAGCCACTTGTCTTGGTAGCTGAGTCTGACGAACTGCCCCTGGAATCCCATCGACCACAGGTCGCCCTTTATTAAGGGACAGTGCCAGCTCCTCAGCTGGGGTGAGGGAAGGTGGAGGTGGACCCCCACTTGTTTTACGGGCCTCAGCCTTCTTTCTATTGGCTACATAGAAAACTAAATTAGGCTACATTAAATACTAAATTACATTGTTGGAGAATGTTTTTGTGTTTCAATTTGACTGAGCTCACACTTCTTCTGGCTCCAGAAGGATTACACCTGATAAAACAAGAGGCCAACATATTACTAGACAATTATGTGCATTACTACTGTAATATTAAGAAATGTATGGAGGCCAACAAGTAAATTCTTGTCTATTTTTACTACATGCCCCAAATAATTTTTTGCGTCACAATGAAAGAGGAAAATAGCCCATTTATAATTTTATAAACTCGTGCATTTACTCTGTCCGTTATTTTTTGCCAAGCCAACTCTCTTTCTTTTGCTGATGCAGCAGTATTGCTTTTTATTTATTTATTTATTTTTTATAATGGGCTTATAGTCTTCATAAGCAAGCATTAAAACCTCCAACTCAGTTTCACCTAAGTAGCCTATGTAGCTCGCTTTTTTTCTCCCTGGGTTTCCATGGTGACTCCTGAAATCGGCGATCCATTGAAAATGTCTTTATGTACTCACCGTGCGCGCGCATTAACTCTGGGTAACCAGTAGGAGGTTGATTAAACTAACTCTTCTCAGGTGTTTTGGAACCGACATACTCATGGTATGCGGGTTTGGGGTAAATCAACCCAGAGGTTATGATTTACCAAATGGTAAGTTAACCAAGCTTTCTGGAATACCCCCCTGGACTACATGAGGGTAAACAGTAATTATAGCTCAACCTTGTCAGCTGTACCTTGTTCTCATAATAACAAAAACACTTAACAATATTAACCTTGGCTGCAGGGTACAGCTGACAGGACCACGAGGGTAAATAAGCTTACAAACACCCCTCATGGCCTTGTCAGCTGTACCCCGCTCTCTTCCTGTTCCTGGCTGCACTGTGCCTCAAATATCATTCGGTATATATCAAATTTCACTCTTTCCCTCCTTCTAGATGTGAGAGTTTTGATTTGTGGCAACAGGCTACGGAGGAAAAGTTCATCTGGGTCTTCAGATGCTGGTGGAGGATTGGATGGTGCTGCCTCTGCCCTATTTAGAGCTGAGACAAGATGTTTCTCAAAAAAAGATAGAGTCCCCCCCCCCCCCCCCCCCCCTAGCTGGCTGCTGGTTGGATCTAGATGGCTGCTGGTTGGATCTAGCTGGATCTAGCTGGCTGCTGGTTGGATCTAGCTGGCTGCTGGTTGGATCTAGCTGGCTGCTGGTTGGATCTAGCTGGCTGCTGGTTGGATTGAGTACTCCTGCCCTGAGAGCAGCACGTAATACACGAAAATAAAAGCAATTTGAATCTATTGAGTACTCCTGCCGAGAGCAGCGCGTAATACACTAAAAATAACTGCGATTTGAATCTATTGAGTACTCCTGCCCTGAGAGCAGCACGTAATACACAAAAAATAACTGCGATTTGAATCTATTGAGTACTCCTGCCCTGAGAGCAGCACGTAATACACAAAAAATAACTGCGATTTGAATCTATTGAGTACTCCTGCCCTGAGAGCAGCGCGTAATACACTAAAAATAACTGCGATTTGAATCTACTGAGTAGGGGAGCGCGGGGCACAACCTAACGCGGGGCTAGTTGTAACACGCTTGTTTTAAATACTTCCGCACATGCTTGGATGACGAAACTTTGTGTATTTACTAGTTGCCATATCAACACTATATATCAAAAAAAATTCCGCCAAAATAAATTTTTTTTTGGAAGATATCCATAGACATGTATTAAACCATAGTAAATTTCTTACTTGAGTTAATTTTTCATCTCTATTTTTTTGTGTTTATTTAAAATAAGACAAATCTGATATTATTTTAATCTCCAAGATGTTATTTAACAGTTGAGATAGTCATTTAATGCTTCACTAACTAGCAGAAGACACTAGCAGGGTTTAAATCCCAGTTGTGCAGGCGGGGGGATGTTGTAACACTGCGTTACAATGTGCCCCTATTAGAAATATGCTATTATATTCTATACTTTTATTAATTTTATTGGGAAAACGTGAGAAAAAGGTGAATAAAGACTGAGAGTCAATGTTCAGAAATGACTAATTATTTATTTGTTTTGAACTATGTTGAATAGCTGTGTTTTCATGTGTTCGTAGTCAAAACTCAAAAATGTGTTTATATTTAATTATTAAAAATTGCCATTATTTTATATGAAAAAGTTTTTTTATTGTATTTTATTTAGAAAATATTTTAGTTTGTTTTGTATATATTTTTTATTAGATCAGATAACATTTTAAGCTGTCATATGTTATGTTACAATGTGCCCCACACATGTTACAATGTACCCCACCTATGGGGCATGTTGTCACATTTCACTTCCATTCTTTCGGGGTATGTCAAGAAAAAAGTATATACTGTATTAAAAAAACAAAACCACATAATTGTACTAGACATGTGGGAAATTAATGTGGGAAAAAATAAATACTCTGAACCATAAGTAGATTTACACAAACTGAGAAAGTCAAAAAGCGTTAGGTTGTGCCCCGCTCTCCCCTACTCCTGCCCTGAGAGCAGCACGTAATACACTAAAAATAACTGCGATTTGAATCTAGTGAGTACACCTGTCCTGAGAGCAGCGCGTAATACACTAAAATAACTGCGATTTGAATCTATTGAGTACTCCTGCCCTGAGAGCAGCGCGTAATACACTAAAATAAAAGCAATTTGAATCTATTGAGTACTCCTGCCCTGAGAGCACTTCGTAATACACTAAAATAACAGCGATTTGAATCTATTGAGTACTCCTGCCCTGAGAGCAGCGCGTAATACACTAAAAATAACTGCGATTTGAATCTATTGAGTACTCCTGCCCTGAGAGCAGCGCGTAATACACTAAAAATAAAAGTGATTTGAATCTAGAGTACTCCTGTCCTGAGAACAGCGCATAATACACTAAAAATAAAAGTGATTTGAATCTATTGAGTACTCCTGCCCTGACAGTAATACACTAAAAATAACAGCGATTTGAATCTATTGAGTACTCCTGCCCTGAGAGCAGCGCGTAATACACTAAAAATAACTGCGATTTGAATCTATTGAGTACTCCTGCCCTGAGAGCAGCGCGTAATACACTAAAAATAACAGCGATTTGAATCTATTGAGTACTCCTGCCCTGAGAGCAGCGCGTAATACACTAAAAATAACTGCGATTTGAATCTATTGAGTACTCCTGCCCTGAGAGCAGCGCGTAATACACTAAAAATAACTGCGATTTGAATCTATTGAGTACTCCTGCCCTGAGAGCAGCACGTAATACACTAAAATAAAAGCGATTTGAATCTATTGAGTACTCCTGCCCTGAGAGCAGCACGTAATACATGAAAATAAAAGCGATTTGAATCTATTGAGTACTCCTGCCGAGAGCAGCGCGTAATACACTAAAAATAACTGCGATTTGAATCTATTGAGTACTCCTGCCCTGAGAGCAGCGCGTAATACACTAAAAATAAAAGCGATTTGAATCTATTGAGTACACCTGTCCTGAGAGCAGCGCGTAATACACTAAAATAACTGTGATTTGAATCTATTGAGTACTCCTGCCCTGAGAGCAGCGCGTAATACACTAAAAATAACAGCGATTTGAATCTATTGAACACTCCTGCCCTGAGAGCAGCGCGTAATACACTAAAAATAACTGCGATTTGAATCTATTGAGTACTCCTGCCCTGAGAGCAGCGTGTAATACACTAAAAATAACAGTGATTTGAATCTATTGAGTACTCCTGCCCTGAGAGCAGCGCGTAATACTCAAAATAACTGCGATTTGAATCTACTGAGTACTCCTGCCCTGAGAGCAGCGCGTAATACACTAAAAATAACTGCGATTTGAATCTATTGAGTACTCCTGCCCTGAGAGCAGCACGTAATACACTAAAATAAAAGCGATTTGAATCCACTGAGTACTCCTGCCCTGAGAGCAGCGCGTAATACACTAAAAATAACTGCAATTTGAATCTATTGAGTACTCCTGCCCTGAGAGCAGCACGTAATACACTAAAATAAAAGCGATTTGAATCCATTGAGTACTCCTGCCGAGAGCAGCGCGTAATACACTAAAAATAACAGCGATTTGAATCTATTGAGTACTCCTGCCCTGAGAGCAGCGCGTAATACACTAAAAATAAAAGTGATTTGAATCTATTGAGTACTCCTGCCCTGAGAGCAGCCCGTAATACACTAAAAATAACTGCGATTTGAATCTATTGAGTACTCCTGCCCTGAGAGCAGCACGTAATACACTAAAAATAACTGCGATTTGAATCTATTGAGTACTTCTGCCCTGAGAGCAGCGTGTAATACACTAAAAATAACTGCGATTTGAATCTATTGAGTACTCCTGCCCTGAGAGCAGCACGTAATACATGAAAATAAAAGCGATTTGAATCTATTGAGTACTCCTGCCGAGAGCAGCGCGTAATACACTAAAAATAACTGCGATTTGAATCTATTGAGTACTCCTGCCCTGAGAGCAGCACGTAATACACTAAAAATAACTGCGATTTGAATCTATTGAGTACTCCTGCCCTGAGAGCAGCGCGTAATACACTAAAAATAACTGCGATTTGAATCTACTGAGTACTCCTGCCCTGAGAGCAGCACGTAATACACTAAAAATAACTGCAATTTGAATCTATTGAGTACTCCTGCCCTGAGACCAGCGCGTAATACACTAAAATAACAGCGATTTGAATCTAGTGAGTACTCCTGCCCTGAGAGCAGCGCATAATACACTAAAAATAACAGTGATTTGAATCTATTGAGTACTCCTGCCCTGAGAGCAGCGCGTAATACACTAAAAATAAAAGCGATTTGAATCTATTGAGTACACCTGTCCTGAGAGCAGCGCGTAATACACTAAAATAACTGTGATTTGAATCTATTGAGTACTCCTGCCCTGAGAGCAGCGCGTAATACACTAAAATAAAAGCAATTTGAATCTATTGAGTACTCCTGCCCTGAGAGCACTTCGTAATACACTAAAAATAAAAGTGATTTGAATCTATTGAGTACTCCTGCCCTGACAGTAATACACTAAAAATAACAGCGATTTGAATCTATTGAGTACTCCTGCCCTGAGAGCAGCGCGTAATACACTAAAAATAACAGCAATTTGAATCTATTGAACACTCCTGCCCTGAGAGCAGCGCGTAATACACTAAAAATAACTGCGATTTGAATCTATTGAGTACTCCTGCCCTGAGAGCAGCGTGTAATACACTAAAAATAACAGTGATTTGAATCTATTGAGTACTCCTGCCCTGAGAGCAGCGCGTAATACTCAAAATAACTGCGATTTGAATCTACTGAGTACTCCTGCCCTGAGAGCAGCGCGTAATACACTAAAAATAACTGCGATTTGAATCTATTGAGTACTCCTGCCCTGAGAGCAGCACGTAATACACTAAAATAAAAGCGATTTGAATCCATTGAGTACTCCTGCCGAGAGCAGCGCGTAATACACTAAAAATAACAGCGATTTGAATCTATTGAGTACTCCTGCCCTGAGAGCAGCGCGTAATACACTAAAAATAAAAGTGATTTGAATCTATTGAGTACTCCTGCCCTGAGAGCAGCCCGTAATACACTAAAAATAACTGCGATTTGAATCTATTGAGTACTCCTGCCCTGAGAGCAGCACGTAATACACTAAAAATAACTGCGATTTGAATCTATTGAGTACTCCTGCCCTGAGAGCAGCACGTAATACACTAAAAATAACTGCGATTTGAATCTATTGAGTACTCCTGCCCTGAGAGCAGCACGTAATACACTAAAATAAAGTGATTTGAATCTATTGAGTACTCCTGCCGAGAGCAGCGCGTAATACACTAAAAATAACTGCGATTTGAATCTATTGAGTACTCCTGCCCTGAGAGCAGCACGTAATACACTAAAAATAACTGCGATTTGAATCTATTGAGTACTCCTGCCCTGAGAGCAGCGTGTAATACACTAAAAATAACAGCGATTTGAATCTATTGAGTACTCCTGCCCTGAGAGCAGCGCGTAATACACTAAAAATAACAGCGATTTGAATCTATTGAGTACTCCTGCCCTGAGAGCAGCGCGTAATACACTAAAAATAACAGCGATTTGAATCTATTGAGTACTCCTGCCCTGAGAGCAGCGCGTAATACACTAAAATAAAAGCGATTTGAATCTAGAGTACTCCTGCCCTGAAAGTAATACAATAAAAATAACAGCGATTTGAATCTATTGAGTACTCCTGCCCTGAAAGTAATACAATAAAAATAACAGCGATTTGAATCTATTGAGTACTCCCGCCCTGAGAGCAGCGTGTAATACACTAAAAATAACAGCGATTTGAATCTATTGAACACTCCTGCCCTGAAAGCAGCGCGTAATACACTAAAAATAACAGCGATTTGAATCTATTGAGTACTCCTGCCCTGAGAGCAGCGTGTAATACACTAAAAATAAAAGCGATTTGAATCTATTGAGTACACCTGTCCTGAGAGCAGCGCGTAATACACTAAAATAACTGCGATTTGAATCTATTGAGTACTCCTGCCCTGAGAGCAGCGCGTAATACACTAAAATAAAAGCGATTTGAATCTATTGAGTACTCCTGCCCTGAGAGCAGCTCGTAATACACTAAAATAACAGCGATTTGAATCTATTGAGTACTCCTGCCCTGAGAGCAGCGCGTAATACACTAAAAATAAAAGTGATTTGAATCTATTGAGTACTCCTGCCCTGAGAGCAGCGCGTAATACACTAAAAATAACTGCGATTTGAATCTATTGAGTACTCCTGCCCTGAGAGCAGCGCGTAATACACTAAAAATAAAAGTGATTTGAATCTAGAGTACTCTTGTCCTGAGAACAGCGCATAATACACTAAAAATAAAAGTGATTTGAATCTATTGAGTACTCCTGCCCTGAGAGCAGCACGTAATACACTAAAAATAAAAGTGATTTGAATCTATTGAGTACTCCTGCCCTGAAAGTAATACACTAAAAATAACAGCGATTTGAATCTAGAGTACTCTTGTCCTGAGAACAGCGCATAATACACTAAAAATAAAAGTGATTTGAATCTATTGAGTACTCCTGCCCTGAGAGCAGCGCGTAATACACTAAAAATAACTGCGATTTGAATCTATTGAGTACTCCTGCCCTGAGAGCAGCGCGTAATACACTAAAAATAAAAGTGATTTGAATCTAGAGTACTCTTGTCCTGAGAACAGCGCATAATACACTAAAAATAAAAGTGATTTGAATCTATTGAGTACTCCTGCCCTGAGAGCAGCACGTAATACACTAAAAATAAAAGTGATTTGAATCTATTGAGTACTCCTGCCCTGAAAGTAATACAATAAAAATAACAGCGATTTGAATCTATTGAGTACTCCTGCCCTGAGAGCAGCGCGTAATACACTAAAAATAAAAGTGATTTGAATCTATCGAGTACTCCTGCCCTGAGAGCAGCGCGTAATACACTAAAAATAAAAGTGATTTGAATCTATCGAGTACTCCTGCCCTGAGAGCAGCGCGTATTACACTAAAAATAAAAGTGATTTGAATCTATTGAGTACTCCTGCCCTGAGAGCAGCGCTAAGGCGGGAGATGTATCATTTTGACCGTTGAAATATCGCGGAAAATTTGAACGAGTTCTGTTCTCGCATATCAATTTAACAGACAGCGAGGTAGCATTGGAAAAGCATGTTTTACACCAGTTACCCCATAAGCAGCTTTGTTTTGGTCGACTGATGAAACAGTCAAATCAAAATGCACAATACGATATTTAGACGATGATTATTAGTTCTGTGCATCTTTAAATGTTCGCTTATTATCTTAGTAAACGTTAGAGGATGTTGAATTGTAACAACATATAGTAGTAAATTCACTTACCTTGCAATAAATGCGTTCTCCCACGAACATCTGTCTTTTATTCCGACTATTCCTCAAGAATCCCTCCGCACCGCAACGCACCTCAAAATCAAACGTCTAAACCCCGCCCTTGCTTCAGTTTCATTGGTTGAATCTGTAAACCAATCATTTTCCTTTCTGCCCTCAGAACATGTTTGAGTAAGTAAAACTCCCATCTGCGGACCGCGAGCCCAACTAAAGCAAACACAAATTAAACAAATATCAACATCTAAACCTCTATTAATTCTCACTAAGATCATCTGACAGCAATAGTCAAAGTAATGATGTCTAAATGAGACCATAAATGATGCTGAAAATATGTCCACAATGGCCACATCTGAACTAGTTTTAACCTTGTACGAAGGTTCGATGAACGTCTAGATATCGGACGTGCAGAACACGTCAAAAAAAGACGTCATAAAAACTTTCATTCTGGCTCCTCAGTGGACGTCTTTTCAACGTCCGACTTTTGTGACAAAGACGTTGAAAAGACGTGTTTTGGACATTTCAGCTTCTGAAATGTTATGACCATGTTAAGAGTAAAAAAAACCCCCACAATTGTTCACTTTTTAGACGTTACTTTTGTGATTAGTAATTCATTGGTTATTCTTTCTTAGTTCACAAGTAGTTCTCAATGAGGATATATTTATTTAGTAATAATCAAATACCAAGCAAGGAAGTACCTTTGTACTAAATTAGATATTACTTACTGCTTAGTTAATATTGCTTCCATATTAGTTAATAGTATTAAGTTCGGTGTTAATGCAGTACTACCTATTACTTCCTGCATAGCTACTTGTTAACTACGGACCATTATTCTAAAGTGTTACCTGTGAACCTACTCCGGCGGAGTCTGTGTGCTTGTCTATAGGCAACGCCATGGTAATGCATGTTGGCACCTGTCGAATTTTCTTTTTGTTGAAAGCCCAGATAAAAGTAAAAAGCTACTATTTTGTATAGATCCATGTCCGAGGCAGTTCGACTTCACAAGCGCAGTTCTTTACACAGACATGTACACAAAAAAAAATCAGAATTGGAAACACTCCTCACAGCAAAATCCCCAGTGTTAAATTAACACTCTCAGTGTGAGTCCACACTCGGAGTGTTATAAGTAACACTGAAGCAGTGTTAAAGTTAATGAGATAATTAAGTGATTAATTTAGTGATGATTGAGCATTATTGAAGGCACCTGATGTTAACAAGCAGAATCACTGAAGGAGAAAACTGTAATTAGTTTGTCATTAAAGGTGGTATCAGTGATTTCAGGCCCAAAAATATTTTTATCACATTCATCTAATCTTTCCTAACGATCCGCTAGCTGCCCGCCCCATAAGCATGCCGTCAAAAAAAACGCGTCTCTGTAGGCAGCCTAGGCTCTGAGATCTGCACACAAAAACAAATGATTTAGCCAAACACTCAAAACCAAAACAAATAGTGTTCCAACCAATCACCAACAGGGGGAGGGTGTTGTGAGGTTGTCCTTGAAAAGTATACTATTTTTAACTTTTACAATGTAATGCATTTAATTTCGTTTAAAATGTTTACATCTAAAGACTTTTTTTAAACGGAGACATCAAGAATCAGCCTGTGAATCTCAACAATGGTGATAATTATAAAGCATGTTGCAGTGCATTCTGGGTGCCACCAATCAAAACTCATTCATGGCTCCCATCATGCATTGCTGCATGAATAAATAATGAGTATATGTTCAGAGTTGATCTGTTTGTCACCATTGTTGAGATTCATACGCTAATTCTTGATGACTGTGTGTGCCTACCTTAAAAATGTATTTTTTGTAATTGATGCTCTATAAGGACAGTGCTGCTGTAATCTGTAAGGTAAACGTAATTCAGAAATTATGCTGTCAATGAGTTCAGTGATTCAGGCCAACTAATGATTACCAACACCATCATATCACCTTTTCTCTTTGTTCATCTGGCTGTTATAATTGAATTACAGCAGCCAAACAAAATCTAAAGTTAAAAAAGTAAGGGTCAAGAGTCCAACTAAACTAAACACCGATCGCCATAATGGTGACCATTTTACATTAATTTTCTCCTTCAGTGATTCTGCTTTGTTAACATCAGGTGTCTTCAATAATGCTCAGTCATCACTCAATTAATCACATAATTATCTCATTAACTTTAACACTGAGCAGTGTTCATTTAACACTGGGGATTTGGCTGTGTATGCACCAGTGGACGCGCGCCGTTATGAATGCACAGAGACGCAACTTCTACAGAAGACTGGATTGTGGTAATGTTTCGACTTTAATCTCGAAACGTTTCGACTTTAAAGGAGAACTTGGTAACTTTTTTAACTTAATAAAACTGTCTAGAAATCATTTGGATGGTTAACCCCCTGAGGTCGGCTGTATCGCCGGCGATACCAGCTCGCTTTTTTTTTATCAGTGTAAAAGAAACTCATAAATACTCTGTTGACTTTGATTTTCCATAGGAGTTTCATACATCAATCGATTCTGTTAAATGTGTATTATTTTTGTGTATACTCACAATAAAAACAAAGTGTTGTGCTTTTCGCCAAATAAAGAAAAATAAACACGAAGCGAGTTCTCCCTTCTCTCTGCCAGTGAAGTCCATTCTGAAACGCGTCCGAAAATGAACAATAACTCAGCGAATACTCAGTCAAACAGGCATAAAGACACACAGGCATGAAGCTTGAATTCTCTTCTTTTAAATGAAGTAATTTATATAAAAAACAAATATTCTCATCTTGTGAAATGTGAATTAAAAGAGAGCGATTCCAGTCGAGCTCATCTCAGCTCATTACGTTTTAATCGGCCCCGCCCACGGAGAGCGCGCGCTATTCAAACGCAAATGACTGAGACGATCCCATACAAACTGTGAACGCCCACATATCAGCTCGAGAAAACACATCAAGTTTATTCAGATCATTGTAGGCCTACTTGTCTACACTGTCTCGCAGCGCTGTGAGGAATAATAATAATGGAAAACGTACCTCAGAAGTGCTGGTATTTCGAGGAGCAACGGATGGAATACTGTAGTACGTTTTTTTTTTCATTCTCAAGTAAATCGCGTTTCTGTGTGAATGAATGAACGGCAGAGATGCGCTGTTTACCACAACTCGCAAAAAGACGGTTTAAATTTGAATTGCGTGTCTGTGTGTGAATGAATGATCTGCTTTTAGCAAACTATTTTGCTATACTGAGTAAAAATCGACTGAAATTCGTATTGTATTTGCTTTAAAAAATTGTATTTGTATAAGCAACGTATTAAACTGCAAATTAACATTTATATTCCTTATAATAAAAATGAAAGACCTATGTTACAGACAAATGAAAGACAACATTTCATTGATTAGTTTTGGATAGATTACACATTTTTACTGTAAAATATCTGCCACCTCAAATAAGCTTTTGTTTGCCAATTTTTGCTAATATGTTAAATATAGTATGTTTTGTCAATGTAGGCTATATTCGAAGTAATGAATCCTTAACTTTGAAATATGTATGATAAAATGTATACTTTAGTTTTTACAAAGAAAGATTACACTTCAATTGTTGTTGTAATTGTAACCTTTTTAATAAAAAAAAATATATTTACAAGGTAGATGTAAACAAATTTTAAAAGGTAAATATAAGCCTTTTCTTTAAATAATTTTTATTGTGTTTTATTATTGACAAATTTGGGGAGAGGATACATATTCCAAAACTGAAAATACAGTATGAGAATTAACTGCACAATTAATAGACATGTTTTCCTTGGATATTATACAATTTGCAAGCAAAATTTGTGAAAAAAAATATAAAAAAATAAATTGACATGCTTCCAACTGTGAACCAATTTGGTAGAATATATATATAAACATTATTCTCTCAAAAATACAAACATGTACATGCATGTTGCTCACATATTATGGTAGCCCTGTTTGTGCTAAATAGAGTGTAATTATACCTTTGCCATTAATATGTTTATAAGCAACTGAAAAAACCCACATAGCAACATTGTGTCGGCCCAGATCCGGCCCACATCTGGCACACGTGGAAAGATGATCTGGCCCACATGCAGCGTGGAATTACGGCACTTGGGTGGGCCGCTCCTGTTTGCCAAATCTGGGCCACAAGCAGGCCATAGCAATGCCACATCTCAGCCAAGAGCAAAGAAATAAACCAGAACTGGACCTTATCTGAGCCACAAAATCTGTGTATATTAAATATGGAGTCATCTCAGCCTTAATAAGCCTGTTAACAAGCAGAATCACTGAAGAAAAGAAGAGAACAGAAAAAGAGATGAGCAGAAACACAAGAACTACAACTGACTTCAGTTAGCCTGGGAAAACCCAGACTACTTCCGGCGAATTTTAATTCTCTCTCCAGGATAGTCTGGAGAAGAGCCCATTCAAACTCATTTCTGTGCCGCCGAAATCGCGGCACCAATCAGAAACGTTTGGGGAGGGATTTACATGATGACGACAGCGCAGCGACGCTGAAGGAGATTTCATTACAAAGATGGATGCCGCCGTGGAACATCACTCGTTCGAATCATAGACAGTATATAAACGAATCAGTTATCGCGTCTGTTTTGAGCGATTTAAACTTACCGTTTTCGTTAAAACCGGAGCAAAGAACAACACTCGAAGCATACGTCAACTCCTTCATCGATCTAATTGGTTTTATGACTATCCAATTGCGCCCAGAGGAATTTGAGCTACGTCGGTTGGTGACGCCCCTTTGGAAATGATTTGTCTACATAGCTTCGCCAGACCCTTCACTCAGTTTCAACTGAGAAGGGTCTGGTTTTAACCAGGCTAGACTTCAGTCACAGTCTTAGATGAAATCAACTGAAGAGAAAAGAAGACATTAAATCTGTGAAGATCTCAGCAGAGGAGGATTAAACAACTCCACAAACAGCATTACCAGCTTCACTTATTACTAACCAGACTGACTTTATTTCTGGCAGACGTCTACAGAAGTTTTATTGAGAATTAACAGGGGTTTAACTCTAATGTTTCATTTGAAGTCACCATAATAGTGAATAGTGTTTCCATTAGTTGGGCTCTTAACTCTTATTATATATTTTGTCTTCTTTTGGCCGCTGTGACAGTGTGTCTGTCAAAAACATTTGCAGCAGCAAAGAAAGCTAAAGTGAACTGAGATCAGGTGATGATGGTTACCCGTCGATGGATTTATAATCATCACGAAATAACCTGTTTCACTGAGGTAATTTGAATCTAACAATTGTGTTGCACCATTAATATATTCACATCACAAACCCTGTGTAACTGCAGCATGAGGTCCAGCAATATTATAACAATCAGTTAGAAGATTTTAACAAACATAAGCACATAAACTGAATCCAAGGTGACACACAGAGATATCAAAAATCAGCATATGAATCTCAACAAGGGTGACAATTATTTTTATTTTTTTTAGATAAACAGATTAATTCAGAACATCACTGAAAAGCTACTAAATGTCACAACAAAAACAACAGCAAAAAAATAAAAGCACATATTTAGAATTAAACAAAATAATAGGACAATTCAGCTGCATAATGTATTCATGTTGCAATGCATGCTGGGAGTTTTGTACAATGATAGTAATTAATTTGTACAGCAAGATACTTTTGATTGTCACCATTGTTGAGATTCATACGTTGATTATTGATGTCTGTGTTTGTCATCGAACAGTAATGTTTCGTGCTCATGTTTGTTAAAGTCTTCTAACTGATTGTTATAATATTGCTGGATCTCACGCTGCAATAACACAGGGTTTGTGGTGTGAAGATATTAATTGAATAACACAATTGTTAGACTCCAAAAACATCAGTGAAACAGGTTTTTTTAATGATGATTATAAATCATCATTAAAATGGGCCACATGATTATAAACTTTAGTATGTTTTTAATATTTTTTCAAAAACATGTTCAACCAAATGGTTGATTTGTCACTTTATGGTAAAAGTAGAAAAGCTAAGCTAATGTTTTCAGATCATCCATTTCTGCAGTCAGAATGGACTATTTGCTGAGAAATATATAAACTTCTGATATAGCTATGCCCATATGAAAAAACCTGCATGGTTCATTTACAGCAACCATATATCTTCCTTACTTAAATCGGCCAGAATTACCTTCTGTGTTTCATGTAAGGCCAATACATGTCCTATCCAAAATCAGACCGATTATGGCCACTTTCATACTTAAAGCTGCAGTCGGCAAGTCTGGCAGATTGGATCGACTTAGCCAACATTTTGAATGTTTACAACTCTCATGCCCCTCCCCCACTACCAGCGAGCACCCTCCCATCGAGTTCGTGCTCGTCAGTGCGTGTGTACCTGATTTTCTGTGAACGCGCCCGTCTCTTCAGCATCGATCAACACCATGGACTCGGAGGTAGGCTGCCCTGGCTAATCTATCCATAGATAGCAATAACCAAGGAATTGGAAGCTTGTTAGTAGATTTTCTCTCCGCCATCACGCTTCGCAGGCGAACTTCAGGCGTGCCGCGTGCATGTGATAACGTGCGCGAAGGAGGGGGGATCTGCTGTGGCGTGTGCACGACCTGTGATTGACAGTCAGATCTCACACCCCCCTGCGCTGATTGGACCCGATGATCCGGGAGCGGCGGATTTTTGCAAAACAAATAACACGCTCCAGGTGGAGTTAGAAGCTCGGGGGCCGTTCTTCGTACGTAGCTAACTCAATTAGCTGGATTTGATTGTTGGCGATTTGGCATGATCTTGGATTGTTTGGTTCTTCGAAGCTCATCCTGGACTTGCTGTCATAGCAACAGGTGCGCAATCTTAAACCTGCTTGGGAGCAGGCTTATTTCATGTTAACAGGATTCGATCGCGCCTTCATAAGCGGAGCTGATACGGGAAGTCCAGCGCAGCGCGATAGTGCACTTTCTGAGATATATATTTTTTCTCGTGAATCGTGAGATTGTCGTTTACATTATTAATTTGTTGGAAACGCACATTTATTTTCGACTTGTCGGAGTCGGGCTTTAACTACAGCACAAACTGTTTGCATTGCCCTAAGATTATTTGCGGCTCTTTCCTTTACACTATTGGAGATGCGCGAACTTGATGGAAAGTGCTGTCTGTCGTGTCATTCGGAGTTTACCTGGCGCTTTTAGGTTTAAAAAAAAAAGTTTTAGTTTTTTTTGTGGCATTTCCAACTAATTAAGACCCAATGCTGTAAAGCAGTTTTTTTTAAAGCAGTTTTTTTAAGGCTATCATAATTTTTTTATGAAGATCATGCAATCATGACCATGCCGATTACAGTATGTGTCACTCAGGCTTCACTAACGTGATTGGTACCATAGACTATAGGCTACCATAGACTGCCGTCAAGGCCTCAATGAAGGGGATTATGTGAACAGAAAGGGGATTCACAATGTAAATGTGCAGCCCAGTTACTATTGTGATTCTTAATATTCCAGATTAATAATATTATATCAAATAAAAAAAAGGTAGTTGACTAAATCTTCCATATCACAAATGTGAAAGCAAAATGGCCAGGATCTGTGCATGACTTAATTTCAGAGATTCACATTCATGCACATTATTTGAAAGTGGTAAGGAAAGTTCCACAATTAAATATCAAGCTCACTGTATTACATACACTTATGCTGATCCTAACACTAACAGAACTGCATTTTTTCATAGGTGATTATGACATGTTCCTGCCTGCAGACAGGTGTTTTATGACCCCATTCCCTGACCCAAACCAGTTACAATGCAGCTCTAGCCAGGACAAGGGCACACAATGAAATGAACTTTGGCTAACTAAAGGGAAGATTTCCGTGTCTGAAAAGTCTGAGGGTTGCACACCTGACAGGGCCTGTGACATTGTTGCATGTGCCATATTACACAACATTGCCACAAAAAAAAAAAAAAAAAAAAAAAAAACACTTTTCATTAAATGTTTAATAAAAGACAAATATGCTTAGTTCCTTGAGTTTTATTTCAATTGTTCTTTGTAAAGAAAAGCCAGTGGTCAAGTGCCTGCAACAAGAGATATTAGACACATGCCTCATGCAACAAATAAAAAGGAAAAGTTGGCTATACACTGCCCACCTGTAGGCCTATGTCTCCTCTGTCTGTGCAGACTCTTCTGTAGGCCTTTCTGTAGATGTGGAATCCTGCAACTTATATTGCAGCCATAAAGCATACAAGTATAAATTAAGTAAAGTTATTTATGCACTTGCAGGTAGGCTAGTTCCTCCATATGACAGTTATCTGAGAGGGTTTATTCACTGTACAGTGCAATGGAAACAAATGGACATTACAAAGTCTTATACTTCCTTTCCTTTGGAAAGTTAGAAAATGTCCACTTACTGCACATATTTCAGCCACCACTTTCTTGGGAACAGATACAAGTGTTGGTGTATTATGTAAAAGTGCACAAAAGAGGAAAACACAATGTCATTAAAATGAACTACATTCAGGAAAAATATTTAAGATTTAACAGTTGAAATGACTATACGGCCTTAATTTAATGCAGCAAAAATTATTTTACAGTGTAGACTACTAAGATCTTTTTTTTTTTTTTTTTTTTTGCCTTTTTCTTGGTTGCTTTTATAAACAGACAACCATTTATTTAACAGTGCCTTTTATAAAAGAGACTATAATATAACAAAAAATTACCATTATGTAGAATATTTTTGTACTTCACTTTTATTTGTTCCCATGTTCTAGTGTGGTGACTCTGACATTACAATGAACAAAGTAATTATGCAACTATTAAAATACAAAAATATAGGCTAATAAGTGATAAAAACATCTAACATGGCCACTTCTTACGGATTTAAATTGTCTGCTACTTTTTGCCAGCTTTTGCAGACTTTGAGGTGTTCCCTGGCGTTTTGATTAAACATAAAAATTCCGAATAAACTTCGACTATTAGTTCTTGCTCTGCTGAGGAGAAAAACTGAGCACGCTCTTTGGCCACGAAGAACAGCCAATAGCAGCGTTGCTGATCAATGTTTCTACTATCAATACATATCCCCTTTTAACCAGCGCATGAACGCGCAATTATCTCAAATAACTCAATCCAGCGATACTAATCATATCATCTTGGATGTGTCATTTGATCTCGGATGTAATAATAAGCAACGTACGAAGAACGGGCCCCGGGTTTTTTTCTAAAACCACCTTATTTGTGTTGTTCTGTCGGATTATAGTGTCGATTTCACTGAATATGATCCAAAATTTTTTGCCGACGGCAGCTTTAATAGCACACATACAACTTTTAGGGGATTTTTGCATTATATATGAATACTGTAAAAAGTCTTATATGAGTTTTACATGTCAAAAGTATGCAATGATGTATGCTATTAGTAGAAAATAACTGGTATTCATATGAAGAGTTCAGATGCAAAAGCCTCTTAGTGCCATCTGAAATTTTCTTCTAGAATGATCATTTTTATCAAGCTCGTATATTTAAGTTCAGTAATTTCACTTAAAGGGCACCTATTATGACCCTTTTCACAAGATGTAAAAGAAGTATATGATGTCCCCAGAGTATGTATGTGAAATTTACAGCAGTTACATAAAAAATGTAAGGGTGAAGAGCCCAACTACAGACACCAATCACCATAATGGTGACTTAAAATTTGTGCTTTTCTCCTTCAGTGATTCTGCTTTGTTAACATCAGGTGTCTTCAATAATGTTCAATTAATCACTTAATTATCTCATTAACTTTAAAGGTGCCCTGGAATGTGAAATTGAATTTATCTTGGCATAGTTAAATAACAAGAGTTCAGTACATGGACATGACATACAGTGAGTCTCAAACACCATAGTTTTCTTTCTTATTTAAATCTCGTTTTTGAAAAACACCCCTGAAAAACAGGCGAATCTCCACATAACACCAACTGTGACGCAACAGTCGGGATCATTAATATGTACGCCTCTAAAAATTTGCATATGCCAGCCCATGCTCAGTGCCAGGCGAAACTGCGCAGCGGAATCATCAGAAGTTCTGCAGGTGAAGAAACAAGCAGGAGGAGGATCATAGGGAAAATGGCAGATCTATCTATAATCGGATACCGCTACAGTTTAATTCGAAGTTGTTAGTTGCTCTGCCCATTCCACCACGGACTGTTTTTCTAACCTGGAACAATATCAAGCAGCCAGGCTTCTCTCGGCGTCTTAAACGGACGAAGGGGGCATTTTCAACTAACGTTATATTCCCGCAAGCGGTAAGTAGTGATTTTATTAACGATAATTTACACTGTGTTATCTAGATCCAGCGCGATATTGTTTTTTTCCTCGAGAGACATCATGGCTTGCAAACGAGCGAACGAAGCATGGCAGTTGCTCAGTGTTTGGATGTACAAATGAACACAAAAGTATTTTTTAGCTCCTTCATCCGTGCCTCTGAAGAACCAGTGGGTTATGTGAATTTCTGATGTGTAATTGTTCAAGTTCAGACAGATAATCTTTCTCTCAAAGTCGTTCAACACTGTTTATGCATCAGTAAATCGCGTTGCAGTGATAAGATCTTCATTCACGCGATCAACAGGCTGTCATCTGCTCAATGCTCATCTGCAACCTTTTATGTGATGGGAATAGATCTAAATACTTAAAAAACTTATCATGATTCGTTAATCCCGATAGCTGTAATAGTAAAAACGTATAAAAGCTGTAATAGTAAAAGTTTTCCAGATAGCTCTACATAATGCCAGATATTTCATATGCAAGCATGTCAGCCAATCACAGCAGTGGGCAACAACACTGAAGTCTCACAGCAGACACGCCCCTTCAAACAGAGTGTTCAAATCAATAGATGAAATCAGGCTAGGAAATATGCCTTTTATTTCTAAATTATAACCAATTTTGATCTAAAAACATACTAACATTATAAGGGCACCCCAGGAAACATTATAAAATAATAAAATAATCCATTCTACGGCACCTTTAAGAAAACGAAACCGCACACACTTTATCAAAACAAAATAATACCTGTGTGTGTTTTCTGAAAAAGATTTTCTGATTCAATTAAAAATTGTGCCGTTTAAAAGGCTACTGATGTAGCCGAAAACACTTAAGTTAAGATCAAAATTTTGTCTTCTCATATTATTTATATATATATTATATATATTATATTACATATTATATATTATAGACTTTTACAAAACAGAGAAATATCTGACACTGAGCAGAAATATTTAACACACATAGTATAGCCTCATATAAATATACTTGATATACTTCATACTTGATATGCAAGGTTTGCAGTTGGCATTAAAATACTAGACTTACCCGAAGAGGAACACTGCAGCTGAACTTGAACTTTAGTCAAGAGTGTCAGAGGTTTTGGGTTCTAATCCGCATTCGTGTTTTTTTTTTTATGATAATGCTCATCAGTGGTTGTATATCAAGCAGGGACACTTTGTGTGCATTATATTTTGTGATTTCACCAGAACTAATAGATATGAGGCGCCGTCTAGGGCCTAAATCGAACTTCATTCACGCACACATAAAACGCTTGCATACACATATACTAGTCACACATACATGTATACTGCTGAATGCTCCAACTATATGAAATGCACAACGTCACATCTAAAGTCGCTCACGCACACACACGCAAACTCTACACACACGAGACGCACGGAACTCTCCGCGCACATACTCATCTGAGACGCGAGCACACACACACACACACACACACACAAACTCGCGCACATACTCATCTGAGACGCGAGCACACACACACAAACTCGCGCACATACTCATCTGAGACGCGAGCACACACACACAAACTGTCCGCGCACATACTCATATAGACGGTGCCTCATAAATAGATCGATCTCTGCAACGTATTGAAGCGCGCGTCCGAGTGAAGAAAGTGCGGTGTGCGCGAGCCACAAGAGAAAACACTGTATCCGCGCCACTGATCGCAGCGGCAACGAGCACTTTGATCACTTGATTTAAAAAACACAGTTCAGCGCTAGATCGTCTCTTATTTAACAAACGAACTAAATGAATGCTCTGCTGGTTAACTGGAGATGTTTTGTTATTGGATCATTCGTGCCGCGAGATGTTTTATAGGGGGCGGTGAAAAAAGTCAGGCACCGAAATCAGGCACCGAAAGTTTCGTTCTTATTCGGTCTGGTTACTACCGTTTACGTCAGAACCGGTTCCCTATTGGAACCGGGTTTCGGTACCCAACCCTAGTAAGCAATTGGTAAAAACTGTAAAGCAATGCTGAACGGCAAATAGCTGAAAAGTTAATAAAAAAACTAAAAAAACTAAATGGTTCAGCAGATTTCAGGAGCAGATTCCAGTGGAAATCAATGCGAAGGCATACAAGAAATTTGTTACGTGTTTAAAGATGCAAACAGGATGATTGTTTGAAGAGTGGAGGAAGGGACCTGGCAGCAGGGGCGTAGCACCAAATTTTGGGCCCTGGGTACAAACCATCTTGCTGGGCCCCCGTACCAAATACCATAGTGATACCAATGGGTGGGGTATTGCATTTTTATCATAAAAACACTTAAAATGTAAACAAAATAAGCCACACTCTGATTAATATATTTTTGTTTTATTGTCAAAAGTACAAGTTAATTGATGATTATTTGTCTGTTTAAAATAAATGCAGACTATAGAATCACAGGGTACACTAACCGCCAAACTAGACATTCAGTCTTTGAATTACGTTTTTAAAATTAGTCATTTTCAATCATTAAGATGTGCATTAAACTGAGAACAATTCTGTACTTAATGTAAGAGCGTGCGCGAGCTAATTTGCATAGCAATGCGGTAAAATAGGCGCTAACGATCTGTGTTTTTGCGGGTGTTAGATTTTGACAACGGAGGGAAATATACAGTGTTTTCATGTAAACATCTGATTTTTGCAGTGTAAGATTACGGTTAACACCTTTAAATATTACATAAATGTATTATTATGTATTTTTATTAAACTTATTGAGTGTAGGCCTATAAATCAGCAGCAAAAAGTAATTCTTGAAAAAATCTGCACAGTAATTTTATCAAATCTACACGTTAATAAAAACAAATTGCTATTAGTACTATTAGTATAAAATTCAATTAGGCAATCATACATTTCTCAATTTTATATTTATATATTAATGTCAAGAATTTAGAAGTGTATTTATATAGCCTACGCTACACTACACAGAAATAATACACAATTAAATTATGCTTATTTTAAATGCATTGAGCAGGCTAGGTATAAAAAAATATAGGCTTTTAATAATCTTTCAGTGCGCAAAACCATGATAATATGAAACGCTTCAAAACAGAGCGCGTATGCGCATCGCGGGTGCAGAATGATGTGCTCAAAGCGACATGGAGTCACAGCAAGTGTGCATTTAAAAGTTCACGGCACAAAGCGAAGACATGTCGAGCACACAAATCCTAGTGTTTATCCGTCCAACAGTTTATTGATCATTTGTTTCTTCAGTTTTAAATTCCAGTTATTGTGCGTTTGATGCCGATTCATAGTCTTTGTGCTGTTTGTGATCTAACAGGCACACGGTAGCGAGTCGTTTAAAAACAGCAACAAACTCCAACAAAATAAAGTCATTTTATGCAAATCCACAGCCTTTTCTCTACAGATCAAGCATTATAATGTTAATATATCATATTGGAGAGAGTTTTACCGTGCATCCTGCTGTAACCGACAGAGGCGCGCGCGCGCTGTTTGAATAACGTTAGTTAGCTGTTACTGAATGGAGATTGACAGCCGCAGAGGAGGGAAAACGAGTTTCCGTAAACTTTAATGATGTAATACGACATCTGTCCCTCACATTAAGCTATGGAATGGCCTCAGATGACTTTGTCACCCAAACTGACGTGAAAAAATGCATTTGGAGCTCACCTTTCTTTTAAAAAAAACTGAGTGAGCAACTGCTTGCCCTCATTTGCCTTTCTCTCTTTAATCTTCTTTTCTTTTCGTTTTTGAGCCCCTTATTTTCCTTTCTTAAGGAAAAACATGACTCTTCCCCTGTCTTCCTAGTTCCTATCACAGCTCACTCCAGCTCCTCCTGTCTCTCATCAACTGATTCACCGCGGGTCCGTAGCAGAAGCACCTGACCTGCGAGTCGTACCATTTACATTCATTCGAGAGGGGTGGTGGGGCCCTGCACAGCATGAAAATGACTTTTTTATACCAAACCAGTGCCTAACTACAAGTTTAGTTTTGCACAGGAACTTTTTTATTTGTACATAAATGCTATACAAATGTTAGTGCATGTATATGTATGTATAGAAAACTGACTTCTAAGGGCCCCCCCCTGCCTCGGGCCCTGGGAACTCGGTACCCTTTATCCCCCCAGTCCGACGCCCCTGCCTGGCAGTATAACAGAAATCCTTTCTATTAGACAGGAAGGGAAGACCCCAAATGAAACAGCACAGGAAAAACAGGAAGAACTGGATCTGGCAGCCAAAGTAGACAGGGGAGCTGGGGAGCTGGGGAGCAAATAGTAGTCAACAGAAAGTCCCCATCATGACAAAAACCATATCATGTTTTGGTTATACTTGTGAGGGCCAAATATCCAGAGGTGGGAAATCCAGGGGCCAAAGAGTAAAAGTCCTGCCATATGTTTATTCCACCCATAAACTCAGTCATCTGATTTCACAAATTAGTTCTCTCTCCTGTCTGAATTAGCAAATCCAGGTGATTGGAACAAAATACTGAGGAGGACTTTTACTTTCTGAACCTGGACTTTACACCTCTGCATAGCAATGCCACATGTCAGCCAAGAGCAAAGAGATAAACCAGAACTGGACCTTATCGTAGCCAAAAAATCTGTGTATATTAAATATGGAGTAATTTCAGCCACAGCCTTAGATGAAATCAACTGAAGAGAAAAGAAGACATTAAATCTGTGAAGATCTCAGCAGAGGAGGATTAAACAACTCCACAAACAGCATTACCAGCTTCACTTATTACTAACCAGACTGACTTTATTTCTGTCAGACGTCTACAGAAGTTTTATTGAGAATTAACAGAGGTTTAACTCTATTTCCATTAGTTGGGTTCTTAACTCGTATCTTCTGTCTTTTTTGTCCGCTGTGACAGTGTGTTTGTTAAACATATTTACAGTAGAAAAGAAAGCTAAAGTGAAATGAGATCAGGTGATGATGGTTACCTGTTGATGGTTTTATAATCATCTTGAAATAGACTGATTAACTGATATAATTATTAACTGATATGATGCAAATATCCTCATTTATAGTGAAATATTATGACAGCCGATTAGTGAGGGACATTTTACTGCTCCACACTAGTTTAAAAAGGCTTATAAATCTGCCAAAACATGTTTTTGTTTAAATCTAGTGTTTCACACATGTTTGTGTGAAGTTTAGGGACAGGGTTTGGGTTAGGCCATAGAAAATATCATTAACCTGATATTAAATATTAAATCAATGGAAGTCTATCACTAAACAAACGTGTACGTGTGTGCGTGCGTGCGTGCGTGCGTGTGTGTGTGTGTGTGTGTGTAACACTGAGTACAGGAAATATACAATGTGCTTTTCTAAATCAAGGAAAAGGAAGATGCTTGTCAAATTGCTACACTAGATGAGAAAGTAATTGAACGAGTATCAGTCTATTAATATCTTGGTTTCCTTTTAGAAGAAAATGTGTCCTTCAAACAGCATATAGAGGGTCTAACAAAAAAACTAAGAGTAAAGTTGGGTTTCTATTATAGAAACAAAGTTTCTCTTTTAATATGAGAAAAATACTTATACAAACAACATTTATGTCAATGCTGGATTATGGTGATATTTTATATATGCAAGCAAACAAATCTTCTTTGAAAATGCTGGATTCAGTATATCATGCAGCACTAAGATTTGTGACTTATTCCAATTTCCGTACTCATCATTGCAACTTGTATGAGAGTGTTGGTTGGCCATCTCTGCACAATCGCAGGCTGGTATATTTTTCTTTTTAAGGCCATACTTTGTAAACTGCCTCCTTACTTATGTTCTCTTCTGACTCTTAAAGTCACTACCAGGAAATGTAATCTTAGATCATATGGGCAAATCGTGTATGATATCCCATGAACGCGAACTGTCTTCGGAGAAAGAGCTTTTAAAGTTTTTGCACCTTTTTCCTGGAATAAATGGCAGAATAAGCTAAAATTTGACTATTTACCGAAAATGACACAATTTAAAATGAGGATAAAGAACTATTTGAGTACCAAATGCACATGTACTGTTACTGAGTGCTGCTGGTGAATATGTTGAGATGATGTTAAATTGCCAAAATGTCTTTTTCTGTTAAATGTTTGTATATGTATTTTTAAATGGAACTATTATTCTGCCGTCTTGGCCAGGACTCCCTTGAAAAAGAGATTCTGAATCTCAATGGGATTATTTCCTGGTAAATACAATATAAAGGTAAATAAAAATAAATAAATAAATAAATAATACATTATGTTTCTTGTAAGTGTCTGAGCTTATTTCAAAGAATATAGAATGTGTTAATGTTTAAACTCTGAGGCTCTGTCTGGACATTTTCTTTTCTTTCTTTGAATAATTATATAGGCTATTATACATGTTCATTGTGGTCTAAATACATGAATGCAATAATTTGTTGTATTTTTTAGCATTTAAAAACACACACTGAGTTCCAAAAGACTGAGGCCATTAAACCATGATAAACCATGGTGTGTAAAAAGTTTCTTCTTTTTTTAGTTCTGTTTTTTCCCCCCAAAATTCTTAAACTCTTAAAAAAATAACTATGTTCAGTGTATTTCCACGGTTAACTGATAAAGTGTGGTGATGTGACTCTGCTGTGGGGTCTTTCTGTAGAATCTGAACTCAGTTCAGGAGGAAGTAAAATATCACAGAACAGCAGAGAAACAAGAAGCTCTGAGAGACTCTCTCTACAGCGTTACACAGATTCCCCTCACAGCATGTGACTTTAGCATGAGGTCCAATCATCTGTCCTGATGATTCGCATGCAAATTCAGATGCACATCCTTTCATCACTGATGGGTGTGGAAAAATATCTGTTTAAAAAAAACAAAAAAACAAACAAAACAGGAGTTAAATCAAAACCGAAAGCAAACTGAAGTGTCTTAGCAACACATTTAAACTGGCCTTTTCATGTCTGGAATCACTGTATAAAGTATCCAATATATAGAAATAAATCATATTTGATGACAGTACAGGATAAAATAACTATTAAATTTTCTTCATCCATCACTTAATTCTTACCGTTTCCAGTAAAGCAGTGATTCTCATTCTCCAGACAATCCACTGTCTGTGAGCAGCCCTCCCAGTTACAAGAGTAACATTTCTTCCCATTGGGTTGAGAGTTCAAGTCTGTGAAAGAAAGTAAAGAACTTTTTTTTTTTTTTTTTTTTTTGTGAAACATTGGAATCAAACAACAATTCCTCAGCTGTGGATCATATGAGCATTACAATAGAAAATAAACTATTTGAAAGTACAAAGGCAGCGTTCTAGTTGAAAAATATTAAATTATGAAAATTGCTTGAGCGATTAATCAGACCAAAGAGTTTATTTATTTATTTTTTAATTATGATTCATAAGACCAAAGATCGCCTGTTAGATACACCCAAACTGAATTACATGTCATGTTTAACACATCAGAGCCAGAGGAAAATTCCTGAAGGATTGGCCGAGATGAAGCTTTTCTCTGCGGGAACATGAGCGCTGAACGACTGCTGACGGCCTGGAGCTCACATCTCAGAACACTTCAATACAATAGACACATATATCTCTATGTTTCAAGGTACACTCTCAGAAAATAAAGTACATAATTGTACCTTTGGGGGTACAATGGCTTGTCACTGGGGGCTGTCACAGCTTTTGTACCCTTGGCATAGGGTACATATTTGTACTCTTGTGATTTGAACCTTAAGAGACCAGTCTTGTACCTGTGGTGACAATTTTGTACCTTTATTTAACATTACAAAATGGACCCTTCAAAAAGGGTACAATCATTTACTATAATAATATATATTTCTGAATCACTTAATTAGCTCATTAACTTTAACACTTCTTCAGTGTTAATTTAACACTCATATTTTAACACTTTAACACTCTTGAGTCTGGAGCCATATAAACTCCCAGGAGAGTTCATTTAACACTGGAGTTTTTACTGTGAAATGATTTAATATCAGCAAATTGACTTACAAAACTTTTATTTCCTTTATTTCAAGGCTACTCAAATAAAATGAGTTAGTGTAATTTTTGTGGTATTTGAGACCTCCTTTATCATGTGAATAAATATCGTGAGTCAATTTGATTGTTTTAACGAGAAAATAAAGGGCTATGACAACCGTAACTTCCAAAACCATACGAGAAACCACAGCAGAACGCCGTAACAGTTGTTACGGCTCTTTGCCTTTGTTCCAGCACGCTGAAGTTGAGTTAAGGTGTTCTGACTTTGTTTAGCCTGCACTGTTAGACCTTACCAGGTTTTTTTTACAGTAAAATACTGGCAAAGTATAAGTTAAAATCTACCTTAAATAATTAAGGTATCATTAAAACCTTTAAACAACATCTTTTACAAAAAAAATAAATAAAAATAATAATTGGC
This sequence comes from Leuciscus idus, assembly GCA_021554675.1. Lineage (NCBI taxonomy): Eukaryota > Metazoa > Chordata > Actinopteri > Cypriniformes > Leuciscidae > Leuciscus > Leuciscus idus. Next base: position 45,294,623 of record CM038621.1, on the reverse strand, counting down.
TTAGCAGAGGCTGTCTCTTGATATTGTAGGCAACCTTAACCTTTAAAAGAAACGGCACATATATGTATCTTTTAATGCTTAGGAACATATATGTACCTTGAGGTCCAATAATAAGCCTTATGGGGTAAGTTATAGATTGTACCTTGGGGGACAGAAATGGACTCCTACTGTACCCCTATTTCTGACAGTATACTGCCCTACAAAGGCAAAACGCTGTAACATCATGTTTGGTCAAAAATGAGTTAGTGTAATTTTTGTGGTATTTGAGACCTCCTTTATCATGTGAATAAATATCGTGAGTCAATTTGATTGTTTTAATGAGAAAATAAAGGGCTATGACAACCGTAACTTCCAAAACCATACGAGAAACCACAGCAGAACGCCGTAACAGTTGTTACGGCTCTTTGCCTTTGTTCCAGCACGCTGAAGTTGAGTTAAGGTGTTCTGACTTTGTTTAGCCTGCACTGTTAGACCTTACCAGGTTTTTTTACAGTAAAATACTGGCAACACTGTTGCCAGTAATATACTGTTAATTGTACAGTTCTTTACTGTAATCTACAGTATGTTACTGTAAAAATGCACTAAATTAAAACTCGAGTTAATTAATTACACTTGCAGAAACTGACTGCCTTAAATTGACCAACTGTGATTTAAATGTATTAACTAAAATTTATAATGCATTAATAACGTGAGCACAGTATTACTGTGAAGTTATTTAATTTGAGACCACTAAAAAACTATTGTATATTAAAAGATTTCCACTGGACCAGCAACTACACAGTCACCACCTGTTAAATAAAGCAACATGCAGCATATCATTAGTGTTTGTATATCTTCTCCTGGACTGAAGCACAGGCTCTACTCTTCAGCACAACGGTGACCCAAAAAACAAGATTTTACAGTAAACTACTGGCCAGTATAAACCTGTTTTATAACTTACAGTTTATTACTGTTAAAATACATTTTGTGGGTGTGTCTTTTTATCTTACACTGTTAACCCTTTCAACCCCACAGGGAAATTAGTGATGAACACCTGCTGTTAACAAGCAGAATCACTGAAGGAAAGAGGAACACACGAACAGAAAATAGAGAAACACAAGACCTACAACTGACTTCCAGCCATTACACATTATTATACTTATTATTAACCAGTATGCCTTTATTTCTGTCATACATCTACAGAAGTTGTTATTGAGATGTTTAATTGAAAATGTTTGGTTTGAAGTTACCATTATAGAGATCATTGCTTGCTTTAGTTGGGATGCTGATGCTAAAACATTAGTGTTTCTTTTGTTGCTTGAGCTGTTTTTGTGCAAGTCACTTGTGCACACACACAGTTTATGAATGATTACGGTTATAATGATTATGATGACAAAATCATCATATTGCTTGTTCATTCACTAAGGAATTCATTCTCACTCTTTCAGAGTTTAATCCTCAATCAAAAGTGTTACATTAGCACCACTGTGAAACCACAGCAATAAATTACAATGACTTTTTTTTTTAACACACCATGCATAAACCAAAAAAAAAAAAAAAACAGAACTACTCTGTCTTTTAGAAACACAGAGATATCACAAATTAGCACATGAATCTCAACAATGGTGGAAATATATATATATATTTTTATTATTCATGCAGCAGTGCATGCTGGGAGTTTTATATTATCCTGGAACCCAGCATGCATTGCAACATGAAACTTTTGATTGTCACCATTGTTGAGATTCATGTGCTGATTATTGATGTCTGTGTGTGTCTGAGTCAAGCAGGAGTTCAAAAAATGTTTTAAAGCACTCTATGATTTCAATATTCTTCAGAAAACCTGCAAATATTGCTGGTTTTAATGTTGTAGATTATCAGATATATTGTAAATATGAAACACCCATAAATTCTAAACTCATATATAGAATAAGACCAGAAAAACAGACATGTCCAGGATGATTATGACATCATCGCATCAACCATTAATACCTGATCAATTTTCTCTTGACTTTTTCTTTCCATAACAAATGTGTTTTATAAACTCCCTGTTACAGCAGTCAGAGAGAGATGAATGGTAAAATGTCAAGGTACAAGAGACCAACTAAAGCAAATACTGATCTCCATCATGGTGACAACAAACTTTATTATTAACTAAATCTCTGTTAATTCTCAACAATAACTTTTGTACATGTATGAAAGAAATAATCGTAAACTGGTTTCACACTCAGTGGCTGGAAGTCAGATGTTGTTCTTGTGTTTCTCTTTTTTCTGTTCTTGTTTCTCTGTCCTTCAGTGATTCTGCTTATCAGTGTTCATCAGTGTCTCAATTCACTCACTTCTTTTCATTCAAGTGGACTATATTAGTGAACTAATGTAGGGAATAGTGAATGAGGAAAGGGTGTGATTGGGAAAACAGCCTCTGAGTGTCGACTTTGAGTGCTGTTAATTCACAGTATATTCCTGTAGGCTACTTTTATTTTCTACGGTATATTACTGTTTTAATGGAAAATGGTATGATATTGTCAGAATTTGGCCTTTTTTTACAGCAAGGGTTAACAGTGTGGCATCAAGAGAGATGTTACGGTGCCGCTGTGATGTTACTGTACTCTGGCTTTGTCATACTGTCAAAGTTTGACGCTCTTTAATTGTCACAAAACCACGTAACATACACACGACACAACACATCTTTGGCCAGACAAACTGCTCCAAGTATGCAATCAGAAACAAAGCAAGGTGAACAAGCCATAGCCTACTTAGATGGTATGCAAGCTAATAGGTTGTCATAAATGTTGTTATTTTTGTTCAGGGCGATGGTTCAGATCTTGATGTCAGTGACAGCCCGGAGCTAGCTAAATTTAATCTGTGTCACGTAAGTTAGCGCTAACGTTGACGCTGACACTCGCCTCACATCAGACGCCAAAAACCAATTATTAAATACACAGGCATCCTACCTTTCCATGCAATCCGATATAATCCATGGAAGATGCATAATCCATAATCCATAGCAATGCACGTCATCTGCTGTATCCACACCAATCCATACGTGTTTGAGACATATTTCCTTCTTGCACGTGTTCATGTCAGATCTTACACAAATCCATATAGCACTAAGCTAGTTATCGCTAACGTCCGTACAAAGTAGGCTAACCTAAATGGTAAAAGTAATTCCGACTTTTTTTCGGTTGACTCTGTCTATTTTATCTCAGAATTAAAAAGCAGTAATCCAAGTCGAGTTCGTTGACTGTGCATCTTGAGCAGTTTGGTGGCCCTTAACCCTTTAACTGTCACCGTCATTTTAATTCAACCTCTAATAAACGCATAAAAAGAGCATATATGTGCGTTATAGCTGGCAGCCGCATCACAAATCAAGAATCCATAATATTTTTGTTTATATACTTTTTTTTATATATATAAAATTTAATTGGTGTTATTTTTTGAACTCTTGGTATAAAAACAAACTGAGCTTTCTACCAATCTTTCATGATTTTTCATGTTTATTGCTATTTCAAAATAAAGGCCTAAACACGCCTAATGAATATGAAATATTCTTGTTGCAAATTGATAAATTACTGCTCCTCTGTAATTTATTTTAAAAACATTTGTATTCAATTATAATTAAATTATCTTTATTGTGAAAATATTTCTTGCATTTATTCATACTGTACTGCAAAGTAACTTATCTGTTTACGTTTTACTTATCTGTTTATCTGTATCTGTCATACTGTTTAACGTTGTTAGTGTTGCCGCACTATCCTGGTCATTATAGCACTAAATAGGAACAACCAAAGGTCTTCTATATAATTTAAAACACATACCATGATGACTAGACCTTGGTTAGGTGTTCTTATAATGGATGTAAGTATGGGGGACAGCAAGCAAATATTGATTATATGTCAGTTACTGCCTTTTGCCTTTACACGACTCCTTATTTTTGGCATATGATACAAAGGCAGAGTACAGTAACAGCCAAACAAGGGTCAAAGGTCAATTTTGAGCTCAAGATTTTTTGCTTACAAACATTTCTTCATTATAGCAACTAGTTGTCAAATTTTGGGAGTCCTACCTATAATACTTTTGTCTGGACAAAACAGAAACTTTAAAGTCATTTTTCTCAGATTCACACTCTAGCAAGTTAAGGTCTTTTGCCTTTGCAGGGCAGTATACACCAATACACTCTCAGCAAAACAAACAAACAAAAACCTGTCAAAACTACATTCTGTGACACAAAAAGATTTGTAAAATGTGTAATTGCTCCTCCGCAATTGCCGCTCACTGTGAGAAATGCTGCCTGTGTAGATCCAGTAGATACACGTGGATAGATACAAACTGGTTCCCGTGTGAAACGAGTAGAATATCTGTTGGCTGGAAAGGGTTCTCAGCCAATCAGATTCGAGAACCAGATCCAGAACTAGCTGTAGGTACACTTAAATGGGCATTAGGTCATAGCTAAATAAAGAAGCATACCCGGGGCAGGGCTGTCATTGCACATGTCGGTGTCGCAGCACTGGACTGAATATTCAATTATTTTGTGTGTTGCAGTAATAGACCAGCTTTTACATTCACTTGCTCCAACACAAGCTTCTTCAATAGTTTCATGCTTTACACCAGCTAAATATACAAAACAGGAAAAGAAAGAATGAAGTAACAGTTTGGGTTTAAACTGCATAAAATTCATGGAGGTCATTTATGATACAACACTAATTTGATAGTTAATTTATTTATTTAAAGTGTATTGTATTTGTATTGAACGACAGTCACTTTTCCAAGTTGATTGTACTGAAATGTGTGTTGGCAGTGCCTGTACACAACCATCATAAAATGATAAAAATCCATCCAGTGGTTTTTATTTAAACTTCTTATATGTTTTCCCCTGTCTCAGATCAAGCCGTTCGATTTTGTAACGTCACAAAATCGACGGCCCTCCCACGATTGTTGATTGACAGCAGCGTTTCAACACAGACCCGCCCTTGCTCGTGAGCAAGCTGTCAACCATAGTCCGCGCGTCATTGTTGATACCTTGGAGCACTGTCTATGAGCAGAATGGCGTCTAAGCGATTGTGGTGTTCTGTTCTTGGGTGCAATAAGGAACACAGCATAATTTTGATGTTCCTAAATCCGAACCGCTGAAGACGCAGTGGGTGAGTTTGTTTTCGAAGGGAATATTCCCCACGATCAACGTCAATGCTTTCATGTTTGCGCGAATCATTTCATACACCAGACAGCTTTACAAACGAGGGTCAGTAAAGCTGGTTTTGCTAAGAAGCTGCTCCTGAAAAAAGGATCGATACCAACTATTCGTGTTCCTGCTGCACCTCCAGAAGAACTGAAGTGAGTGTAACGTTTTATTAACCTTTATATTAATATTTATATTCATCTTTGCAAAACGCTTGCTGCACGCTTCACGATGAATGCAGCTGTTTACACTCAGGGTACATTATGGCATGTTTTCTATGTACAACGTTCTCAATATAATTCATAATCCCACGTTTATAATGAAAAACGCGTTATGGTTATTGTGTTATTGTGTTACAAACGGTGTACGCACAGAACAGAGGGGCGGGGTGAGCAAAGCTCAATATCATTTAAAGACACATGCACTTAAATAAAATAATAATGAGAATTTTTTTTATTAAAGTATATTACAAACTTTTAATTTAGACCATAAAGAATCATATTAGCTTTTACAAAAATGGCATTATATGACCCCTTTAAAATGTTTTTATCATTCTACCTCTAAAATTATTTATATAAGATGTTGCAATCATTTTAGTATGAAGGACTAAAAATGACAGAAGGAAAAATAAATAAATAAAAGTAGAAATAAATAAATATATTCAGAAATAATAGTGAAAATAAATACATTTTGGTAATATAAATTGCTATTTTTGTATTTTTACATGTATTTATTTATTTATTTATTTATTTATGTATTTCTATATGTATTTATTTATGTATTTATACATGTATTTATATATTTATGTATTTATATATTTATTTATATATTTATATATGTATTATTTCTACATTTTATTTATTTATTTCTGTATTTACACATTTCTACATTTATTTATTTCTGTATTTACACATTTCTACATTAATTTATTTCTGTATTTACACATTTCTACATTTATTTTTCCCTACGCCTGTATGCTAATTGACCTATGGCTAAGCCACGCCCCCAAACGCGATGAGCCAATCACAGTGCGCATAGCTAACCCAATACACTCGGACATTGAAATGCATTGCAGTTAGTCAGTTTTCATTCGTTTTTATGTGTTTTTTTCTTGTCATTTTTGCTTTTAAACAGCGTGTGTGTGTGTGATTTTGGTTGGGTGACAGTTGTAGGTTACAGTTTGACAAGAGTTTACAGTTCGACAAAAGCACAATGTTCTGTTTTACACAAATATAAGTAGGCTAGCAGCTAAACACTTTGCAGTTTTAATGATGTCCTGTAACAAAAGTTTTTATGTTTCCACTGTTCAATCGCGCCCGCGCCTCTCTCTCTCGCTGACACACACACACACACACACACACACACACACACACACACACACACACACACACACACACACACACACACACACACATTCCAGCATTGCAATCTTGACATCGCAGCCTGTTAATTATTCTGCGTTCACACCAAACGCGAATAGAGCGTCAAATTCGCGCGCATCGCGTCTAGTTCGACGCTTGAACATTTTGAATCCAAAGCGAATAGGACGCGCGTATAAAGCGAGTGTTTGAAGCGAAATAGCACCAAACTATAACGTTTACACTGTGAACTGTAAATCTTTGTCTGGAGCTGAAGCTTATCGACCTTCTCAACAATAAAATTATTAATATATAACCCTCCAATGCATAGTTAAGGCCCTTTTGGTGACTTTGAGGTGATATATAATCTTTCTGTCTCCAAAAAATCATCAATTGCCTCCTGTGAAATGTCTCCTACTGTGACAGCTGCCATAGCGCCTGTTACCGAATGTTGACTGTTTGTCCGAGTGAGTGGAGGGGGCGTGGCTTAGCCATAGGTCAATTAGCATACAGGCGCAGGGACAAATAAATGTAGAAATGTGGAAATACAGAAATAAATAAATGTAGAAATAAATAAATGAAGAAATAAATACATATATATATATATATATACATAAATATATAAATAAATGTATATATACATAAATAAATGCACATAGAAAAGCATAAATAAATAAATAAATAAATAAATACATGTAAAAATACAGAAATGGCCATTTATATTACCAAAATGTATTTATTTTAACTATTATTTCTGCATTTATTTATTTATTTATTTCTACTTTTATTTATTTTTCCTTCTGTCATTTTTAGTCCTTCATATTTTAGAAGTATTTTCAAGGTCAACAAAAGTAAATGTGCACTCTTGACTTACCTATATATTCTACTCTTCTTGAACTCGCACACCTGCTCTCTTCATTGTAACATCTCAAAGTTTTGTTACATGTTAATTCTAGTTCATAATATTCAGAATAGTCTTGAGAGAATCCTGAAATGACAATGAAAATAAAACATTCATTGACCCATTTACATCCCAAATATCGTCAATATACGGTATATGTTTTCTGTACCTCCAGTGAGAAGAATGAAGAGAAGAACAATGGACATGTGGAGATGCATCTTGTGATGGAAGACAAATGAAGAGATGAAGTTCAGTCACCCTTGCTGAAAAAGTGTGTTTTCTGTGACTGTCCGTGTCAGTAATGCTCCGCCTCCTCCACACATTCACCTCAACCGTCAGTTTCACTTCTGCACTGAGTTTGTGCTACACTGTAAAAAATTAAATCTTAAAAAAACAGTCAATGACTGTAAAAATAAAGTAAAAAATCCTAATTTTAAATAAGTGCAAAATACTTTTACAGAATTTTTTTTATTTACAGAACACTTTTTTTTAACAGAAACAGTTATTTATTGAATTTTTTACTGAAAAACATGCAGTTAATTACATGCATGATTTGCTGTGACTATACATCACTGCATCAGCAACTACACAGTTACTGTCAGTTAAATAAAGCAACATGCAGTATAACAACTGCGTTTCTCTGCTCATCCTGGACTGAAGCTCAGGCTCTACTCTTCAACACAATGGTGACACACGAAACACACCATACAGAAACACTTTAAACCCCAACAGAACATTAAACACTAACAGATCTCTCAGGATCTCAGCATCTTCACTTATTACAATCAGGGGCGTGTCTAGAGCATTTTCAGTGGGGGGGCCATGCTGGGGCACTGCCTCCAAACGGGGTGGCCGCCAGTGACCAAAAAAAAAAAGAAGCTAAATTCTACAGTAGCCTATATTACGTAAATCCTACTGATTTTATTTTTTTAACTTGAATAAAGTTACTTGTAAACAAATGTAGTAATAAAGCACATTTTTTTATTAATTTAGTTTTTTGTCATCCCTGCATCCATTAAGTTAAATTTGAGAGCCAGTGTTTATTATTTTTTGTGTTTTCATAAAACTAACAAGTTTATAAAATAAAAGCAATTTTAATAATGAGCCATTTTAAAAACCCAGAAGCAGAAACGATGTCAAATATTTTCTTTTAATTAGTTTGGCCATTACAATATACAGTAGTTTTATTCACAATCTCTTTCAAATAATAATAAAAAAATAAAATAAAAACAAATTCCCCCCACTGTAATAATTCAAATGGTTTGGCCAAAACATCTGTGTTTCATTCAGCATTTCTTTCAGACTCATTTACAAAAAAGCTGAGTAACTCAGAGTTAAAGGGATGGTTCACTTTGAAATTAAATTTTGGTATGTTTTAGCTTACGTATGTATGTTTAAGGGCATTCAAGATGTAGGTGTCTTTTTTTTTCCGCAGTAGTTTCAATTTTGATATTTTTAGGTCAAACCGTTCTTGTCTGTCAGTCAATGCAGGTCTATGATCACTATCTCAAAGATCATGCACAGTGAAGTCCAAATTAAACAATTCCCCATCGTAAGTACACATTGATGGCCTAAGACACGAAACGAGTGGTTTGTGTGAGAAAAAGAGCAGTATTTATATCGTTTTTACCTCTACACAACCACGTCCAAGTGATCTGAGGGCGCGCGCGCTTCCTGGTGTGTGACGTGTGCGCGCGTTCTGGCTTAGTCTGCGCAAGCTCCGGAAAGAGCCGGACGTGATCTCGGATGTGTACAAGAGGTAAAAAACGATATAAATACTGTTCGTTTTCTCACACAAACCGCTCGTTTCGTGTCTTAGGCCATCATTGTGTACTTAAGATGAGTTACTTACTCACAACTTGCGACCGTTGTTTCTCTGGCGCTGCACTTCTTTGAATCGCGAACTTCAGTAGAGTCTATAAACTGATTGGCCGTAAAATGAACCAATCACAAGACATCTTATAGGGGGGGCACCTGGGGTGGCCAATCGAATTTCAGGGGGGGCCGGTGCCCCCCCTGGCCACCACGTAGACCCGCCCCTGTTTGTATTGAGCCTATAACGTTATGCTTTATTTTTCAGTTATGCACTTTATTTCGTTTCTGCTCTTGATCTGGTTTGTTAATAAATATTCTTTTTTTTATTAAAGTGGTCGTGCCTTTTGTGTTTAAGAGTAAAAGCTTTAAGTTAATAGTCTATTCGTGTCTCAGCCGCGAAGCTGAGCTCCTATGTTCATGCGAGCTGCACAGAGCGGCTGAAATGATAGGCCTATAGTGTCTGTCAGTTATTAATAATACATATGACAAAAACAATTGTCTAAATTATGTTGTATATTCCTCAAAGTTCTTGTGATGATATCACTAGTTGACAACAGTACTATTTTCGGAAATCATAGGCTATGATATTGCGCAGGTGCACGTGATGCAACGCTGTCAGAGCCGACAGACTCGTGTGTCAGACTCATTTCAGTGCAAAATAATTAGGTCAAAAACGATTTAATATACTGCAAATAGCCTACTTGTTTTTTATGTTTATTTATAATTCATTTAGGCCAGGGGTTTTTTATGGATACAAATTAAATACTCTTATATAGGCCTATAATTGTGGAATATGATGTGTCCGTCACCGTCCGTGGATCATTCATTCAATCTTTTTTTTTTTCAAATTAAAACCAAAAATAAAAAGATGAAAAACGACTTGTTTTTCCATTATTTATTTCCTGAACTGAAATGAAAAAAACGAATAAGGACGGGTTTTCAGATTTTCTGATTGTGCTCAGATCAAAAATAGAAAAAATGAATTACTGGATTAGACAAATTTTAATTTTGATTTTTAATTTAACACCTTATGCATATATCAAGGAAATCATTTTAAACAGATCAAGTACTATGTGGTAACAGATTACAGCCATTTTAATAAAGGTGTGAATAGCAATCATGCCTCATTCCGTACAGTCCGACTTTTGAACTTTATTCCTTTTTTTTATTATTATTATTTATTCGGGGACACACACATACACACCTAAGGTTTAAGGAGTTCTGCGCGGGACTGTTTTTTTTTTCCGTCCCGCTCCCACAAGGTTCTATTCAGCAACCGCTTAAAATACACTCTGTGTTCACCCGCTTTATTTCCCGACCTGACGGGTCCACAAAATTTAGATCTCGTTTCCAATCTCACATTCAAATGTCTCTAACGGAAAGAAGATTAAGTAGCCTATAATAATTATAAATGCTATACAAAAATTGTGTTCGTGTCAATATAAAGAGTATAGGCTATTTTAACATTGTACTGTCAGCAGAGAAAAAAAATGCCACAGAAAAAAAAGAAAAGAAATATAAATAACATAAATTAAATAGGACAAAGCCTATCACTCAAATTTCTAAGCAACATAAACGAAAATCATATTGCCCTACTGACGAAATGAAGTAGGCTATTTTCTGCCGAACTATTTCAAACATCCTTGCAAAAAAAGAATGTTGTTGACTGACAATGGTTTCAGTACCAAACAGCTCCTCAGAGCTAGGTGTACAGGTGGTCAGAATTAAGTGCGGATACGCTGTCAAAAGATGTCGGGAGTGCGAGTGGGCTATTGTCAGTCAGACCGCCCGCTCCGTCCAAAGTACACTGTTAACCCTTGCTGTAAAAAAAGCCGTAATTCAGACAGTATCATACCATTTTCCATTAAAACAGTAATATACCCTAGAAAACAAAAATAGCCTACAGGAATATACTGTAAATGAACAGTGCTCCAAATCGACACTCAGAGGCTGTTTTCCCAATCACACCCTATACCCTCATTCACTATTCCCTACATTAGTTCACTAATATAGTCCACTTGACAGAGTGAATGAAAAGAAGAGAGTGAATTGAGAAACTGATGAACACCTGATAAGCAGAATCACTGAAGGACAGAGAAAAAAGAACAGAAAAAAGAGAAACACAAGAACTACAACTGACTTCCAGTAACACTGAGTGTGAAACCAGTTTACAAACCAGTTTATGATTATTTCTTTCATACATGTACAAAAGTTATTGTTGAGAATTAACAGAGATTTAGTTAATAATAAAATTTGTTGTCACCATAATGGAGATCAGTATTTGCTTTAGTTGGTCTCTTGTCCCTTGACTTCTGACCTTTCATCTCTCTCTGACTGCTGTAACAGTGAGTTTATAAAACACATTTGATATGGCAAGAAAAAGTCAAGAGATAGTTGATCAGGTGTTCTTGTTCTTTTGTGATGATGTCACAATCATCTTGGACTATCTGATTTTCAGATTTTTCCTGTATAATTGAAATTATGGGTATGTCATTTTTAGCATAAATCTGTGTATCTACAAAATGAAATCAATATTTCTATAATCAGGTCTTCTGAAAAATAACAATCATATAGTTCATTCAATTTTATTTTACTCCTAATTGGTTCAGACACACAGATATCCACAATCAGCATATGAATCTCAACAATGGTGAAAAGTTTCATGTCGCAATGCATGCTGGGATCCAGGATAATATAAAACTCCCAGCATGCACTGCTGCATGAATAATAATAAAAAAAAAAGAAATATTGCCACCATTGTTGAGATTAATGTGCTAAATTGTGCTATCTCTGTGTTTCTAAAATATAGTGTAGCTCTGTTTTTTTTTTGGTTTATGCATGATGTGTTAAAAAAATGAGTCATAGTAATTTATTGCTGTAGTTTCACAGTGGTGCTAATGTAACACTTTTGATCGAGGATAAAACTCTGAATGAATAAGAATTAATTCCTTAGTGAATGAACAGGCAATATGATGATTTTGTCATCATAAGCATTACAACCACAATCATTCATAAACTGTGTGTGCGCACAAATGTGACTTGCACAAACACAGCTCAAGCAGCAAAAGAAAAATTAACATTTTAGCATCAGCATCCCAACTAAAGCAAGCACTGATCTCTATAATGGTAACTTCAAACAAACATTTTCAATAACAATTTCTGTATGACAGAAACAAAGCCATACTGGTTAATAATAAGTGTAATAATGTGTAATGGCTGGAAGTCAGTCGTAGTTATTGTGTTTCTCTATTTTCTGTTCTTGTGTTTCTCTTTTCTTCAATGATTCTGCTTATTAACAGCAGGTGTTCATCACTAATGCTCAACAATCACTTACATATTCTCTTAATTATCTCACTGCAACACTGTCTCAGTGTTACTTTTTACTCTTTGTAGTGTGGATTTTCCTGTGGGGTTGAAAGGGTTAACAGTGTAAGATAAAAAGACACACCCACAAAATGTATTTTAACAGTAATAAACTGTAAGTTATGAAACAGGTTTATACTGGCAACACTGTTGCCAGTAGTTTACTGTAAAATTTCGTTTTTTGGGTCACCATTGTGCTGAAGAGTAGAGCCTGTGCTTCAGTCCAGGAGAAGATCTGCAAATATTGATGAAATGCTGCATGTTGCTTTATTTAACAGGCGGTGACTGTGTAGTTGCTGGTCCAGTGGCAATCTCTTTATTTACAAAAGTTTTGTTGTGGTTTCAAATGAAATAAGTTCACAGTAATACTTTGCTCACGTTATTAATGCATTATACATTTTAGTTTAATACATGTAAATGACAGTTGGTCAATTTAAGGTTTCTGCAAGTGAAATTAGTTAACTCGAGTTTTAGTGCATTTTACAGTAACATACTGTAGATTACAGTAAAGAACTGCACAATTAACAGTAAATTACTGGCAACAGTGTTGCCAGTATTTTACTGTAAAAAAAACCGGTAAGGTCTAACAGTGTAGCCTACACCAGAGTTCTGACCGCTAACGTCTTTTGACGCGCGAATGGACACAAAGTGGTCAAGCGTATAACTAGACGCGGCAGGCGCGAATTTGACGCGCTATTCGCGTCCGGTGTGAACGCACAGTTATACTTTAAAATGTAATCCCGCGCCGCATGATTCCCTATGGGCGTTTCACAAAGTATGCGGCGGTGAAATCGCCGCGCGACTACGGCTTTTCTCAAGTAGTGGAAGAGTTTTGTGCAGCATTTAGGACTACCAAAATAATCCGGCGGGCCAGAAAATATTGCTGGCGGGCCAGTTTTGGCCCGCGGGCCGCCAGTTGCCGTTCCCTGATTTAGGCGGACAACAAGGCTACCAAGTACTGCGCACAGTGCGCAGCTAATTCATTTAACGTTGTTTTTTTTTCTAACGTCATTTTTAGTCGATTTTTTGGTCGAAAATTTCAGGATTTCAGTCGACCAAGATTTTCTTTGGTTGATTGCAATTTACAGCCCTACTGTTTTAACAATTTTCAGTTATGCCCAAATACATAGTTCTAGCAGTTCTAAGAAATGCACACAGACACTCAGACTGACACACACACGCACGCACGCACACACACACACACACAAAAAAAAAACACACACAGGAAACATACACATCCTGTATATATAAGGGAAACTTGCTTTACTTACTTTATTTTCCTCTTTGCAGAAACCTTTCTCTATTAGTTCACCATTTATTCAAATTAAAATAACAACATTGGTAAAGTTTGTCAAGATAAATCTACAATTTTGGCCCGCACAAATAGTGCTGAAAAATATGTGATATGGAAAACATCTGACAACTTTCTGAGAATATTTTTTTCTTTCACACCCACCCCGCCCATATAAAGGAGGTGAAGAAGGAAACAAATAACGTACTTCAATCTTCCATCAAGGACACTTTACATGGGGTAAATATAACAGCTATTACTCTTTCAGCTTTCATTTATGTTTACTTTGTATTCATTTAGTATGCATTTTATCCAAAGTGGAGTACAACAAAGAGACCATTGATCAAAGATTACAAAGTGGACGCATTTTACAGCAGAGGAAAAGGTAAGAAAATGGCTGATTTAAAAAGCTTTTGATGTTTAGCTAAATTTGCTTGAATTTGGCTTGACTGTTATTTTAATCAGTTATTTTAATCAGACTAAAACAACACCAGGAAGGCTTACAAAAACTCGGGCTGTATTCACAAAATATCCTAAAGCTAAAAGTAGCTCCTACTGTTACTTGCATATTTAGGAGGAACTCCTTAAAAATAATGGGCGTGTCAGACCTAATTTTAAGACTCCTAAATTTTTGCTCTAATATAGCCTATTTCACAAAGCGTTTTAGCACTCAAATCTGTGAAATATTAGGTCCGTCTCAGCAATCCACCCAAACAAACTGAACATCGAGTGTGATGCAAGTTTGATTATTCATAGGCTGCCTGCTGAACATGGGTTTGAACTCTTATATTTCTGAACTCTCAAAGTTCAGATTAATGCATTAAAATGTAGAAAATATCTTGCCCCCAAATCTAGAAGAACTGAGTTCCACCCCTCATAGTCTCACAAAATCCTGTGGAATGTTTTGATGTCACTAGTCTAGTTGTGATAGGAATTACAATCTGATTGGACCAGTCGTTTCGAGTGCTGTGGCTACTCAAATTTGGTTTGACCAGTAAAAAAGCTGTAATTTCCAATATACACTCTGCTTAATTGTTAGTGAACTAATGTAGGGAATAGTGAATGAGGGTATAGGGTGTGATTGGGTTAACAGCCTCTGAGTGTCGATTTTGATCACTGTTAATTTACAGCAGGGGTCACCAATCTCGGTCCTGCAGGGCCGCTGTCCTGCAGAATTTAGCTCCAACCAGGTCCAACACACTTGCCCGAAAGTTTCTAGTATGCCTACACTGTTAGACCTTACCAGGTTTTTTTTACAGTAAACTACTGGCAACAGTGTTGCCAGTATATACCTGTTTTATAACTTACATTGTATTACTGTTACAATACATTTTGTGGGTGTGTCTTTTTATCTTACACTGTTAACCCTTTCAACCTCACAGGAAAATCCACACTACAAAAAGTAAAAGTAACATTGACACCAGGTTTGTGCACAATTCAGAATTGAATTGATGTCAAAAACAGGATCTAGAATTACAATTCGAATTTGAATTAAAGGAAGCACAATTGTAATTCAGGAAAAAATTCAAAGAAATTCATATACATATTTTAAGTGAAGTGTTTAACAATGAAGCTTTACAGTATATGTCAGATATGATTGCATTAAATATTCTATAAATTATATTAGTTTGATCTACTTGTACAGATTACATTAACAGGAAATGTTTTCCATCAGCAATGAATGTTAAAAGCTCTAGTCACAGAACAAATAATTAAGTTTGATTTATTGTAATTGTATTTTTGTGGAACATGATGGAACATGACTCCATTTCTGTCACGTCTACAGAAGATCTTATTGAGAATTAACAGAGGTTTAGATGTTGATGTCGTATTGAAAATGTTTGGTTTGAGGTCACCATCATGGAGAACAGTGTTTGCTTTAGTTGGACTCTTGGCCCTTATCTTTCTTTAAGATGGTGCTTTATCAGCAATTGCAGGTGTTCATGGTGAACATTTCTGCATGTATAAAGCAGATCAACATGATTGTTGAAATAACAGACAAATGGCAGCTTTTTTTTTTGTAATTGATGACTTAAATTGATGAATTAAAACACTATTGAAAAATAAGAAACTCAACAAACGTGAAAAAGATTATTTGTAACAACATTATTGTATCTCCTGATTGATATTGCATCAATATTCGGTATATGAAACACAACAATGGTGACATTCTTCATGCCAGCATACAAAACACATTCATGTCTCCCAGCATGCATTACAGCATGAATAAATTATGCAGCTGAATTATTTTTTGATTGTCACCATTGTTGAGGTGACGAGTGCTGATGTGTCGGTTTTAACTTTTAAATATTTTAGGACAATTTTGCACAAATTATTTTTATCACATCAATTGAGTTCATTATCCTTTTCTCAAATTACATTCAAGTTCCAAAAGTGAGCATAACTACAGTGAATGCAATTATTTAATTGCAATCCTTTGTCTGTTATTAAACCGGACATGTTGTTCTCCATGAACACCTGCAATTTCTGATAAAGCACCACCTTTAAGAGAGTTAAGGGTCAAGAGTCCAACTAAAGCAAACACTGTTCTCCATGATGGTGACCTCAAACCAAACATTTTCAATACGACATCAACATCTAAACCTCTGTTAATTCTCAATAAGATCTTCTGTAGACGTGACAGAAATGGAGTCATGTTCCATCATGTTCCACAAAATTACAATTACAATAAATCAAACTTAATTATTTGTTCTGTGACTAGAGCTTTTAACATTCATTGCTGATGGAAAACATTTCCTGTTAATGTAATCTGTACAAGTAGATCAAACTAATAGGGCTGGGCGATTTAAATCGCGATAATGTTATGCGCATCTCGTCAGTAAAGCCGGTTCCTTGATTAGTAGTAAATCGCCATCACCTGCTTTCAGATGGAGCGACATTTACTACAAAGAGCCGTAGTTAACTGACAAGCTGAGCCAAATCGCATTAATATCGCGGACGTATCGCCAGCGATAATTAATGCGATATGGCTCAGCTTGTCAGTTAACTACGGCTCTTTGTACACAGCAAAAACTCCAGTGTTAAATTAACACTCCTGGGAGTGTATGAGTCCACACTCAAGAGTGTTTAAGTTAATGAGATAATTAAGTGATTAATTTAGTGATGATTGAACATTATTGAAGACACCTGATGTTAACAAGCAGAATCACTGAAGGAGAAAATCTCAAATTGTAAGCCACCGTCATGACGATCAATGGTTGCTTTAGATGGACTCTTGGCCCATATATTATTAACTTTAGGTTTTGTTTGTCTGAGGTATCTGAATTATAATTGCCAATTGAACAAAGAATAAAAAGTGATCTGATGGTGTTGGTTATATTATGACAATCATCATTTGAACTTGATCACTGAACTCATTAAAATCCTTCTTTCTGACTTCGATTTATGTTGTTGGTTACAGCATAACTGTGAATCTGCATAAATGCCCAGAATTTTTGATGTAATATAAAGGATTTCTTAAAAGTTGTAAAAAAAAAAAAAAAAAAATCCTTCTTTTAGGCACACACAGATGTCAAGATTCAGTCTATGCATCTCAACAATGGTGACGAGCAGAATATTCCATTAGGAAAAGTAAATTACATAGACCAGAGTCCTGCAACGGGTCGGGTATCCGCGGGTACCCGCATAAAAGTGGCTAAAACGGGCGGATTGTGACATTCCTAAAATTCACGGGCGGGGACGCGGGCGGATAATGAACTCCTTGCGGGCGGGTAGCGGATGAAAAATATGTGCAATATTTCGTATGTCTAAATTACCAGCATTACACATACGCAAATATGTGTATTGGTAAAAATATTATTGTTTGCCGTAACCCGACCGACCCTGTCAATTTAGGACCGACCCAATTTTATTTTTTTCTCCCCTTTTAGTCCGACCAAGTTGCGACATTAAATTGATCTGTACTGTAGGCTAATAGGCCTCTGTGTTGTAGCCCAGTCATTAAAAAACGATTTAGTTTCATATTCATGTTTAAATAAAATAATATACTTTTTTTTTTTTAATTTCATGCTGATTATATGAAAAGTGAAAAGCATGAATAAGATAAGATGATCCCGAATATCGTGAGACAAATGGAGTGGGCAGACATGATTTTGACCACTTCATTAAGTTTGTTAAGCCTTTCTTTCTTTCTTTAAAGTCTCCAAAAATGGACCCGTGCAGGACTCTGACATAGACAATTCAGATCATAATTTATTCATACCGCAATGCATGATGGGAGCCATTAATGAGTTGTGATTGGTGGCAGCCACTGCAACATGCTTTATTATTGTCACCATTGTTGAGATTCACAGGCTGATTATTGATGTCTGTGTTTTAAATTAACTTATCTGAATGTCTTTTGATCAGAACAATGTTTATTAAATATTTTGAATTATAAGTAAAGTACTGATAATCATAGACTGAAGAATCACAAAACTGCTGCTAACAAGTTAAACCAAACTATCTCAATAAGTTTCCCTTTTCAGATCACAGCATGATTATGTCAAAACATAACCAACGCTATAATATAACATTTTACTTTGTTCATTTAACTGTTATAAATCAATAACAGCAGACAAACATCTGTAAATATTAAAGTAAACATCTAAGGGCCAAGAGCCCAACTAAAGCAACCAATGATCGCCATAACGGTGGCTTACAATTTGAGATTTTCTCCTTCAGTGATTCTGCTTGTTAACATCAGGTGTCTTCAATAATGCTCAATCATCACTAAATTAATCACTTAATTCTCTCATCAGCCCTAAATGCCGCTCCATCTGAAAGCAGGTGATGGTGATTTACTACTAATCAAGGAACCGGCTTTACTGACGAGATGCGCATAACAATATTGCGATTTAAATCGCCCAGCCCTAGCTGCCACCAATCACAACTCATTAATGGCTCCCATCATGCATTGCGGTATGAATAAATTATGATTTGAATTACTTTTCCCTAATTTAATATTCTGCTCGTCACCATAGTTGAGATGCATAGACTGAATCTTGATGTCTGTGTGTGCCTAAAACTTCAGTTTTTTTTAAACAACTTTTAAGAAATCCTTTATTATATAAAAAAATCTGCCATTTATGCAGAATCACAGTTATTCTGTAGTCAACAACATAAATCTATGTCAGAAAGAAGGATCTTAATGAGTTCAGTGATCAAGTTCAAATGATGATTGTCATAATATAACCAACACCATCAGATCACTTTTCTCTTTGTTCAACTGGCGGTTATAACTCAGATACACCAGCCAAACAAAATCTTAAGAAAACGTACTCGGTTACTAACGTAACCTCGGTTCTCTCTAGAAGAGGGAACGAGTACTTGCGTAAGATATCTTACGCTAGGGGAAAACCTCTTATCCTCGAGATATTGAAGCCAAAAATTATCCTTAATTTTGCAATAATGTAAAACGCATTGCAGCAGCATGCAGACATGGGCGAGACAGCTCGCGCGCCCATTGGCTGCTCTGCGGCAACTGCACCAGCCTATCGATAGAGGCTCCTCATGACGTCAGAACCAATGAGGGCGCTTCGCGCCCATTACGTCATGTCCCGCCGAAATCGGGTGGGGCCAGGGCTATAAATACGGCCCAGAGAGGCTGGTTTGGTCAGTTTTTTCATCGCTGAAGCGAATCAGAACATGACGCATGCACGGCAAGATACGCAAGTACTCGTTCCCTCTTCTAGAGAGAACCGAGGTTACGTTAGTAACCGAGTACGTTCTCTTACGAGAGGTCTCTCGTACTTGCGTAAGATATCTTACGCTAGGGGAACACAATGTAAAACGCCGTGCGTGCTTGAGACATAACACTAAAGTCCCAAGGGCAGGTGCCCGGGGCTCATACAGTGCCTAATCACAAGGGACTCACAGAGAATCCGGGAAGAGGGGCTAGAATAGCATCATTCCTGTAATATTGAGCTCTGATAAGAGCATGTTATATCAAGTGTTCCACACAGCCAGGGCGAACTCAGCCTGGACTGGTAAATATGGGGGACTTACGTACTGCCCACAGAAGTATACAGACGATCAGTGATCGACGCTCTAGCAGTTTAAGCATCCCGAGCCGATGGCATCGGGCGGGCAATACTGAAAAATTAAACCGAGAGCAACCTAGCTTGCAAAGCGGGAACCTCGAGGTTATAAAACCTTATAAATGTAGACGGGGAGGCCCAGCCTGCCGCCATACAGATATCTTGCAAGGCAATCCCACTGGACCAAGCCCACGACGAGGCCATGCCTCTTGTGGAGTGCGCTTTGACACCTATCGGGCATTGCAGGCCCTTGGATGTGTAAGCTAGCGCTATAGCATCAACTATCCATCTGGATAGACTCTGTTTTGACGCAGCTAGTCCCTTAGAACGTCCGCTGAACAAAACAAAGAGCTGCTCCGTCTGTCTGAAAACAGATGAGCGAGACACATAGGCTCTTAACGCCTTGACCGGGCAAAGGAAGCCTGCGTCCCCTTCCTCCTCAGATACCGGCAGGGCCGACAGGGAGATAACCTGTGCCCTAAACGGTGTGTTGAGGGATTTAGGAACATATCCGTGCTTTGGTTTGAGTATGACTCTCGAGTCATTCGGCCCAAACTCCATACACGTCGCGCTCACTGAGAGCGCTTGCAAATCCCCTATGCGCTTCACTGAAGCGAGAGCCAGAAGAAACACTGTTTTGAAAGACAAGAGTTTCAGGTCTATTGACTGTAGTGGCTTGAATGGGGCACCTTTCATGGCTTCCAGAACCGTGGAAAGGTCCCAAACGGGAACTGAGGGTGGTCTGGGAGGGTTCAGCCTCTTTGCTCCTCTAAGGAAGCGAATGACCAGATCGTTCCTTCCTAATGACTGGCCAAGCGGTGGTTCAGCGAACGCTGCTATGGCCGCCACGTAAACTTTGAACGGGTACCCGTTGATGGCCCACACATGTAGGGACCAAAGCTCCGGGCGAGGATGCCAGATCGAGCCGTTTGCCTGGACGTGAGCCAGCGCATCCCTGCTCTTGGAGAAGAATTCCTGACAATGAGCGTTCTCTTGAGACGCGAACAGGTCTATTTCCGCTCTGCCAAATGTCCTCCATAGCATTTTGACTATCTGTGGATGTAAAGACCATTCTCCTGTCGGCAGATTGTTTCTGGACAGTCTGTCTGGTCCCACATTCAGATGGCCGGAGCGCAGATTGTGCTGAGCCCAGACCAGGAGGCGTTCAGTCAGCCTGTGAAGGATTCTGGATCTGATACCTCCTTGGTGATTTATATAAGCCACCACTGACATGTTGTCCGAACGGACCAAGACGTGGTGTCTTTTTATCTGGGGACAAAAGCGCCTCAGCGCGTTGTCGACTGCCATCATTTCCAGGCAGTTTATATGCAGAAGCTTTTCCCGTTCCGACCACTGGCCGAATAACGGTCTGCCCTCGAGCAGCGCTCCCCATCCCGAGGTTGAGGCGTCCGTAGACACCACCTTCACACTCGAGGAAGTCCCCCGGCTTACACCTGACCGGTACCAGTCGGTCACTGTCCGAGGTTTCAGAGCTGTGACGCATTTCTGATCGACCTTGAGGCGCGCGAGACCGGAGGTCCAAGCTCTGCGCGGCGCGCGCGCTTTCAGCCAGTACTGCAGCGGGCGTATGCGAAGCAGACCCAGCTGAAGCACTGAGGATGCTGAAGAAGCCATGAGACCTTTTTTTTTTTTTTTTTTGCGGGACCAAAGCGCCGTGGCGAAAAATCTCTGTCATGCGCTGAATGCTTAGTCTGCGCTGCGGCGACAGCTGTGCTGTCATAGACAGCGAGTCCAGATCTGTGCCCAGAAAAGATATTTTCTGACTGGGAGACAGCGAACTCTTCGCCCAATTGACTGTGAGACCTAAATTCTCGAGGTGATCGAGTAATATGGTCCTGTGTTCTATGAGCTCCGACTGTGATCGAGCTAGAACCAGCCAATCGTCCAAATAATTCAGCACTCGTATGCCTCAGAGCCTGAGGGGTGCGAGCGCTGAATCCATGCACATCGTGAATACGCGAGGTGCCAGGGAAAGGCCAAATGGAAGGACTGTGTACTGATATGCCTGGCCCTCGAAGGCGAATCTCAAAAATCGCCTGTGACGTGACGCTATTTGTATTTGAAAATAGGCGTCTTTCAGATCTATTGACATGAACCAGTCCCCTTGGCAAATTTGCGAGAGGATTTTCTTGGTCGTGAGCATTCTGAACCGTCGTTTCAGAAGTGCTTTGTTTAGTCGTCTTAGATCTAAAATGGGTCTGAGACCTCCGTCTTTTTTGGGTACCAGAAAATATCTGCTGTACATGCCCCCTTCGCTCTGAGCTTGTGATAGGGGTTCTATAGCCCCTATGCTCAGTAACTTCGCTATTTCGGCCCGAAGTAGGTGTGCTACTTCCTTTTTCACCGTAGTATCGATTCGCGCCGCTTTGCGTTGCGGGCGTCGACCGAACTGTAGCGAATAGCCTCTTTCTATAATGTCTAGCACCCACTTCGAAACCCCGGGTAGCCTTGCCCATGCGTATGCACGAATGGCTAGGGGTTGAATGCGAAGCGCGCTCTGGTCGCTCAGCGACAGAGGGGCTTCAGTGTGCTGCAACATAAGCGTCGCGCTTATGACATTTGAGGCAGGGGGCGCGCTGATAACAGCGGGCAGATTGCCCGCGCTCGACTCCTCTGCGGTGGTCAACCGAGAGGGGGAGGGCTGGGCGAGTACCGTAAGACCTGTCATGTCTATGTGTGAATGTGGGCGTGGGATAGCGGGCACATTTACAACACTGAGAGCATTGTCTGCCTGAGCAGAGCGAATGCATGTTGGTTTCGTTTTACAGAAACCTTGAGACATGCAGAACGTAGTGTTTGTGGACACTGGGCAGTGGGCACTTTTACCACATTTAATGCGCAATCGATCTGGGTCGATTTCATGTGCGCGAGCCCTGTGCGACGGGCTGTGTTTCTGTGTAGGAATGAGCACTGGGCAATGGGCATTTTGTCTACACTCATAACACCATCGGCCGTGGCCGGGACACCAGAAAATACACTCTATGGGATTTATCTGGGTAGCCGCAAAGCGGCGTTTGTGTGCAGGCAAGCGGGCTGTGTCGCCGACTTGTTTACTGCAGAATACGCTGGAACAGTCGCATTTACTGGAACTGAACAAGCGAGAAGTAGCCATAGAAACAGAGAGCGTCAACATGCTGGCGTTTGTTTGCAGGCGCGCGTGCATTACAACAGGCTCGCTCACTGCAGTATGACATTTCCAGTCGCCTGGACTTCAGAGGGGAATGAGAAATGTGTAAGAAATAGAATTCGGCCCGGCCGCAGCGGGACATTATCACTCTTTTCTCCTTTCGCCAGTGACGCACGGGAACCATAGAAACGGTGTTTGGGTGCAGGCGAGCGGGCTGTACAACGCGCTCGTTGGCTGCAAAATGCACATCTGCAGTCGCCTTTCAGGGAACTGACAGAGCGAAGCATTGGAGGCATAATTAATCTGCCGTTAGACCGAGATTCGAACTCCGGTCTCTCGTGTGAAAAACCAAAGATTCCGCCACTGAGCCACAGGGGGGAACACAAAGGCTTTCAGATGCACGAGCATATAAGAGCGTCAACATGTTTTCTTCGGCGTTTGCTTGCCGGCGCTGCAATATTTATATTTCCAGTCGCCTGATCAGGGAACTGAGAAAATTCCGGTCAGTCCAGCCTCGGCGGGACTAAAACTTACGCTGGTGATTGACGCGTGAATGGGGCGCAGAGGTAGCTTTCTTGTACGTAAAGAAAACTAACCCCGACCGTCCGCTTCCAGCCTCCCCTGTGAACGGCGCATTTTGCGCGGCTCGAACAGAGGGAGAGAGAAAACTAGCCCCGTGACCGTCCGCTCCTGACATCCCCTGTGAACGGCGCGTTTTGCGCGGCTCGAACAGAGGGAGAGCAGGTATCATCCTCCAAGCAGGCAAGGCAAGCGGGCGCACCGGCGAGCTTTGCGGGTTGGGGGGGAAAGGGGCGTCTTGAAAAAGACGCCCGGCTCTTTTAGTGCAATGAGAGTGTGTGTCGCGGCGGCGAACACACACACATACACAAAACACAGTAACAGAGAAAAGGATATGTACGCCGGAAAGCGTCAGCAGGAACGGCGACTGAAGGCGGCGAGTTGTCGACCGGCACCTTCAGATGCAGAGTAATCCCGCTGGGTGCTTGCAATCAGACGGCGCGGCTTCCTCTCAGGATCCAGCGATGCGTGAGCCCGCTGAAGAGATGAAAAACTGACCAAACCAGCCTCTCTGGGCCGTATTTATAGCCCTGGCCCCACCCGATTTCGGCGGGACATGACGTAATGGGCGCGAAGCGCCCTCATTGGTTCTGACGTCATGAGGAGCCTCTATCGATAGGCTGGTGCAGTTGCCGCAGAGCAGCCAATGGGCGCGCGAGCTGTCTCGCCCATGTCTGCATGCTGCTGCAATGCGTTTTACATTATTGCAAAATTAAGGATAATTTTTGGCTTCAATATCTCGAGGAAAAGAGGTTTTCCCCTAGCATAAGATATCTTACGCAAGTACGAGAGACCTCTCGTAAGAGAACATATAAGCCTAAGGGTCAAGAGTCCAACTAAAGCAAACACTATTCTCCATAACGGTGGTTTACAATTTGTGATTTTCTCCTTCAGTGATTCTGCTTGTTAACATCAGGTGTCTTCAATAATGTTCAATCATCACTAAATTAATCACTTAATTATCTCATTAACTTCAACACTCTTGAGTGTGGACTCATATACACTCCCAGGAGAGTTCAATTAACACTGGAGTTTTTGCTGTGTACAAAGAGCCGTAGTTAACTGACAAGCTGAGCCATATCACATTAATTATCGCAGGCGATACGTCCGCGATATTAATGCGATATGGCTCAGCTTGTCAGTTAACTACGGCTCTTTGTAGTAAATGCCGCTCCATCTGAAAGCAGGTGATGGCGATTTACTACTAATCAAGGAACCGGCTTTACTGACGAGATGCGCATAACAATATCGTGCGATATATCGCCCAGCCCTAATAGGTCCCCTTTAATTCTTGATGTCTGTGTGAGTCTAAATTATCCTGTTAAAATATTTACTGTATAATGACTTCATGAATTGTTTTAGATTGTCACAGCACTGGCTTCCAACACTGACACGTAAAATGTATTACCTTAACCCTCTGGGGTCTGAGCTGTTTTCTGGGCCCTGGAGGTGTTCTGACATGCTCTGACATTTGTGTTTTTTTTCTGTTACTTGTGACATTTTCATGGCTAAAGTCTAATTACACTGTATTCAGCACAAACTCTGCTACAATAATATATCAGCAGCATGTATGTAAAAGTTTGTTGAGATAATGACATTTATGCGTGGTTTGTGAAAATACAAAAAAAAAAATTCTCACTGAAATAAGGCCATGAAACCCATACTGATTATTTCTTCACAAGACTTTTGAAAATTGTATGACGTAGCCTAGAATATTTGCTCCAAAACTATGTGAAAATCACCCTGACTGCTCATTCATATAAGACAATTCTAAGACGTGTTTTGTGTGAAAAAGCCTTATGCGGAAAGGCGTGATCATCTCATGAATATGTAAGCCTTCAACACCTGAGAAAGACAAAGACACTCCCCTAACTGCCCTATTAGGAGCGATCAGGCCCTGTCATTCAGAGCAACCTTGCACAAAGAATGAGGAGATTTAAAAAAGAATTGCTTTTAGATTGTTTGGATTTATTTACAACACAACATAATCCAAAAATACACAACAAATGACAAAAGAGCACATTGAAAACAATGATCCAAAGACAGAGACCTTTGTGCCATTCCTAAAAACATTGTACATACCTTTCATTTCCAAGGTGTTTGATTTTCACTTTACCATGTTCATAAACAGAGACTCATGTGAATGTTGAAGTCAGCAGGACTCAGTTGCATCTGGTCCCTGAAAGAAAAAGAAAAAAAAGAAAAAACTCTGAACATACTGATATCAAGAGAAACTATAGGGCTGCACGATTTTGGGAATAGATTTTAGATTTTTCTGGTTAAAATGTCTTTTTAAAATTCACAGAATACACACACACACACACACACACACACACGTTTCCAACAATATATAATGAACACCAGGTTTGTTGTGCCTTGTAGGCATAGGCTACGCAGTGCTGCATAAAATAATAATAACAATAAATTAAATCTTCCAAAAGATTTCAAGAACAACTACGCTAGAGAAAAATATATTGATTATCATATGTTACTTCAAATGTTTCCATTCGTTATGATGATATGAAATGAGATAATAGTAAAAACATAAAGCCTAATGTTTGGTGCATTTTTCCTTTCAAACGCAATCGCGCTCCAAAATATGATACATTAAAACCCACAGCGCACTCCAAAATATGATACATTCAAACGCGATCGCGCTCCAAAATATGATACATTCAAACGCGATCGCGCTCCAAAATATGATACATTCAAACGCACAGCGCGCTCCAAAATATGATACATTCAAACGCACAGCGCGCTCCAAAATATGATACATTCAAACTCGATCGCGCTCCAAAATATGATACATTCAAACGCCATCGCGCTCCAAAATATTAAACATTATGGTTATACATATCTATGTTTGAGCAGATATCCACAAACAGTATTTAACAGTATTTAACAGTAAACACGGGTCTAAATAGTATAATATTCACCATATATCTAGCAACAGTTCAACTGCAATGTGAAGTTTATGCAACAATACCATAAACTAATAAGTAAGAATTTCTTACCTTACATCTTTCTTGTCTTCAAATCGCGTTCTTCTTCTTCTGGGGGTAAATCCAATGTAAGCTCAGACGTGTCTTCCAAACTCGACGAAAAGCAGAGACTTGTGAAGTGTTTTGGTGTTTTGTGTTTGAGGTAACGAGGGCGTTCGCGTCCCATGTGGAGATTTGCATGTGAATCACTTTTGCGCGAGTGGGCGTGGTCGAATTAAAAGTAATTAGCAAGCGTTTGAGATACTGGACATCCTGTTGGTTTTATACAAATTACTTAAACAGAGAATATTTGTTTTCAGTTTGAATCCGATCATTTAAAAGTACACACTTAAATGTGTATAAAGGTATATGGCTCATAAATGTGTGACAAGTATTCGCTGAGTTTTGTTTCAGTTTATAGACGTGCTCAAGAAAAAAAAGTTCACCGCGACAGAGAGGCAGAACGCACACCCTGTTTATTTTCTTTATTTTACAAAAGCACAATGTTTTGATTTGATTGTGAGTGGACACATACAAAAGTAGAAATATCACAGATTATTTTTTTATATTTCTTTTTTCTGTATAACCATAAATGACAGAGTAATTTAAGTTTATGTTGCTGCTATGTGAAAAGAATCCAGCAAAACGCGTCGGCGCGTTTCTCGACCTCAGAGGGTTAAACATGAATTTGACCCTAAAGCAGCCAGAGAAAAATTCATGTTAAATTTTTGCGTGCAGTGTGTCAAGAGCCCAACTACAGCAAACACTGATAACCATAATGGTGACACCTAACTTTATTATTGTAAACAAAACATCACCATCTAAACCTCTGTTAATTCTCAATAAGAACTTTAATATGAAATAAATAAAGTTTGGTTTGTAATAAGTGAAAATGCTGAGATCTTGAGAGATCTGTTAGTGTTTAAGAGTGCGATGTGTGATTTATAATTGTCCTTTATGATTGTTGCTTGTCAGACTGTACGAACATGATCATCGCTGTAAGCCATATCACACTGTAAGATCTCAGTTGTCATTATTGTAAGACTGTACGACAGTCAGGACGCGTTAAAAACGGTTGCATGCAAGAAAACTTGTCCAGAGTTTTACATCATCAATCAATGACACGTACGGTGATGTGAGCTGCATTACACCCGGGATTGAAATTGTGGCTACAAAGAAATCTCTAACTAGGGCTGCAACAAACAATTATTTTGATAATCGATTAATCTAATGATTATTAGAATGATTAATCGACTAATCATCGATCATTTCACCAACTAATCAGTAAGTTTGGAACGATTATTCAGCTTTTTCAATTAGTTAAAACACTGAGTTATACATATTCTAACAATAATATCAAAAAAAGAAAATCACTTCCGCTTTTGAAATGGTTGTTTTAATGAACTTTGAGCCAACTAAACAGGTCATTCTTTTTAAGTTTTCAGATTTCTGTCCAACTCAAAATCACACACAAATGCTCTCTAAGCATTGTTTAAATATTCTGTTCTCTTTCAACAGAAAAAAATAAACAAAAATGAACCAGCTGCATTACAGACAAACTTTATCTGCAATTATTATAAGTATAAAATAAAATAAAAATTTGACATGACAATTGAGCTGACAGAGACATTCTCATTCACATTTTAATTTACAGTAGTAAAAAGTAACTGACATGATATTCTTCATAACATCTCCTTTTGTAAGTCTTCATGAATATGAAACAACCCAGCTACCCAGCTAGCAGGGAATGTTCTCAGAACGTTGACTAACATTCCCTACAAGTTTGGTTAATGTTTTAAAGAAAACATTTGAATGTAATGTTCAAAGAATGTTTTGAGGATGTTTTCTCATTCCAAATAATGTTTCTATAAGGTTAAATGTAAACTAAGATATAACGTTTTAACTGTAACATTTTGAGGATGTTTTTAGAGAATGTTATCCTACACAGCAAAAACTCCAGTGTTAAATTAACTCTCCTGGGAGTTTATTTGACTCCACACTCAAAGGGTTAAAGTGTTAAAATATGAGTGTTAAATGAACACTGAATAGTGTTAAAATGAATGAGATAATTAAGTGATTAATTGTGTGATGATCGACCATTATTGAAGACACCTGATGTTAACAAGCAGAATCACTGAAGGAGAAAATCTAATTTTAAGTTACCATTATGGTGATTAGTGTTTGCTTTAGTTGGGCTCTTGACCCTTAAACTACTAACTTTAGATTTTGTCTGGCTGTTGTATCCGAGTTATAACTCTCAGATGAACAAAGATAAAAGGTGATCAGGTGGTGTTGGTTATGTTTGAACATAATCATCGTTTGACCTGAAACACTAAACTTAGTCATTTAGCAGATGCTTTTATCCAAATTGACTTACAACAGAGGACTAAAGTTTAGAGAGTGTTGTTTGCAGCAGTGTGGTGGTTTTATAGTCAAGTCAAGTCAAGTCAAGTTTATTTGTATAGCGCTTTTCACAATACAGATTGCATCAAAGCAGCTTCACAGTATTAAATTAAAATACAACAAAGTTTGTTTCAAGAGGAATTTATTGATTGATAAAATTAAATTAAATATCCCCAAAATATCCCCAAAATATCCCCAACTGAGCAAGCCAAAGGCAACAGTGGCAAGGAACCGAAAAACTCCATCAAGTTTTGAATTTGAATCAAGAATTATAGCATACGATTTGTAGCATTTTCTATAGAATACAAAATATTTCTTAAAAGTTCTGTTCAAAAGATTTTATTTAGACACACAGACATCAATAATCAGCCTGTGAATCTCAACAATGGTGACAATAATAAAGCATGTTGCAGTGCATTCTGGGTGCCACCAATCAAAACTCATTCATAGCTCCCATCATGCATTGCGTTATGAATAAATTATGATCTGAATTTCCTTTTCCTAATTAAATATTTTGTTTGTCACCATTGTTGAGATTCATACACTCAATCTTGATGTCTGTTTGCGGCTAAACAATTTTATTTATTTTTTATCAAAACAACTTTTAGAAAATAGAAAATTCTGGATCTTATGTTGTAGAATCACTTGATGATGTAATCAACAATATAAATTTAAGTCAGAGATTAGGCTCTAAATGAGTTTTGTGATTTAGGTCAAAAGATGATTATATCAAAACATAATAAACAACATCTGATCAGCTTTTCTCTTTGTTCATCTGGCAGTTATAACTCAGTTACAACAGCCAAACTAAATTTAAAGATAAAAATGTAAGGGTCAAGAGCCCAACTGAAACAAATACTGATCGCCATAATGGTGACTTAAAATAGTGATTTTCTCCTTCGGTGATTCTGCTTGTTAACATCAGGTGTCTTCAATAATGGTCACTCATCGCTCAGTTAATCACTTAATTATCTCATTCACTTTTTATCACTGGAGTTTTTTCTGTGTACCTTTTAGGAGAATGTTCTGGGAACCAAAATAAAACTACCCGCTGAAAACATTATTAGAACTTCATGGTAATGTTCTCAGCTGGGAAAATACAGGCAAGTGATAAGACTGTAATACCTAATAGTGTTACAATAATAAAAACAGCCCTGACTCCTAAGCTCGAACAAGCTTTATTCTATGCAAAAATAAATCATCACATTACTGTAAGTATATTATTATTGTTAATATTATTACTATTATTAGTTGTATTGCATTCTCTAATAAATACATTTACTGCTAGTTATTTAGCTCCAGCTGCAGAACATTCACCTCTCACCGGCTCCTCTTGTGCCGGGGTGTTTCCTCTTTAAGTGCTTTAACATGCATGTTGTGCTCCTGTGAGTTGCTGATGCAATGACATATAGTTACAATAATATATTCATGTAAATAATAACTGCAAGAGATTCACTTTTTACATTGAATGTGTTTGTTAGTAAATATCTGTCAAATAACTGTGTTTCTGTTAAAAAGTTTAATGAAGATTTCAGTAAAGTGTTTTGCACTTTACTTAAATTAGGATATTTTACATTCATTGTATGTTTTTTGTATGGCAGCCGTTGCTGACAGTCATTTGACCGTTTTTATGTTGTTGTTTTTTTTTTGTTTTGTTTTTTTTTCATCAAGTGTTTTTTTATTGATTTTATTTTTTACAGTGTACTTTTATAAATGTATTTAATTTTGAGTATGTTAGTTTTTTATATATTTTTTACAACAGTTGCCAAGTCTTTTTTATAATACTGTTGACATTTATTTTATTTTTTAGATGGCTTCATTTTGGACAGCAGAAAATGCACCTGTAAAGCACCTGGAAGATATTAAAGTATCCATAGATACTCAGGATCTCCCATCAGCCATAAAAACGATTAAAGATTACCTTGAAAAGCAAGATCTTGAAGAACTTACCATTGGTGTCACAGGGGAGTGTGGTTCTGGAAAGTCCTCATTTGTCAATGCTTTCAGGGGTTTAGGAGATGAAGAAGAGGGCTCTGCCAAAACTGATGTAGTGGAGTGCACTACGAAACCTGAGGTTTATCTTCACCCAAAATACAACAATGTGAAAGTCTGGGATCTTCCTGGCATTGGAACACCAAACTTCAAAGCCCATGAGTACCTTAAACTGGTTAACATTCAACGCTATGATGTATTCATTATCATTGCTTCAGATCGATTTAGGGAATGCCACGCTCAGCTGGCCAAAGAGATCATAGGAATGGGAAAAAAGTTTTATTTTGTTCGTTCTAAGATTGATCTTAGCATTGCTGCTGAGAAGAGGAAGAGGAAGGCCAACTTTGACGAGAAAAATACACTTCGTATCATCAGAGAGGACTGTGAAAATGGTTGGTCAATGCAGTACATGGCATTACAATATGTAAACGTCAAAAACTGCAATCACTGTTCTGTTATCTTTTATTATAACTATTTTCTCACATAAAAATATATGATTATACTATAAATAATACATTTTGTTCATAAATAATAGTCTTCTATTAATGATGATAATATTCTTTTTTGCTCTACAGGTCTGAGAAAGATCGATGTGAAGGATCCTGTTGTTTTCCTGATCTCTTCCTGGGAGTTCAAAAAGTATGATTTCAATCTGCTGCAGGAGAAGATAGAGAAAGATCTTCCACAGCATAAGAGGGATGTGCTGCTATCAGCTTTACCAAATATCACGCTGGAGATTAATGAGAAAAAGAAGAAAGCTCTAGAGAAAAACATTGCAAGAGTAGCCTTTCTGTCTGCTTGTGTGGCTGCGGTTCCTGTCCCTGGTCTTTCATTTGCTGTGGATTCAGCCATTATAATTAAAGAGACAGAAAGGTATTTCAAAGTTTTTGGTCTCGATGATAAATCCTTGCAGATACTCTCTAAAAGATCTGGGAAGACCGTAGAGCATTTCAAGAGTTTGATGAAGTCTCCACTGCATGGTGGAATAAGTGCAGCTTCGATATTAACCTTGCTGGGCACTGCATCTCTGACTCTGGCTAAAGAATCACTTGAGTATGCTTTGAGTGTCATACCCATTATTGGCTCAGTGATAGCTGGAGGAATGTCTTTTTGCACAGTCTCAGCAATGCTGCACAGAGCTCTGAATGACATAGCAGAGGATGCCAGCAATGTGCTTTTGGATTTAGTGCAGACTGAAATGTAAACAGAAAGTCACAGACCTGATTGTCTATTTATAACCAACTGCTATTGGGGTGTTAAACAAATATAAATAATTTTAGTGTGATATATAATATGCACCAACCCAATGGAGATGATGAATGTAACCTCTGGATTTTTTTTGATAACACATATTATGTTAACATTTCATATGCATTTGCGAATTACCACCTCAGTGAGTTTTCATTTTCAGTAATTCATTGCAACCTTGACAATGATTCATTGAATCCTGTTTTTCTTTCCAATGCCAAGTCATAAATCTTACCTTCTGTTTTTTTTTTTTTTTTTTTATATATATATTTTTTATGTCAAATATTTTCTTGTACTGATCTCTTTGCCATTTTTGAAAACCGCGAGACTAATGAAACATGCATATAGCAAACTTTTCCGGTACTTAAAATAAATGTGAAAAATAAAAAGTGTCAGAATAACAAACAATAAGTTGCTTGGTTAAAGTTTTTACTTCTGTAACAACAGCACCAGATAGGTTGGTAGATGCATCAAGTGTGCAGCAAAAACATAGACGTATATATATATATATATATATATATATATATATATATATATATATATATATATATATATATATGAAGAGTTCAGATGCAAAAGCCTCTAAGTGCCAAATGGCCCCCACAGTCACCAGATCTCAACCCAATAAAGCATCTTTGGGATGTGGTGGAACGGGAGCTTCGTGCCCTGGATGTGCATCCCACAAATCTCCATCAACTGCAAGATGCTATCCTATCAATATGGGCCAACATTTCTAAAGAATGCTTTCAGCACCTTGTTGAATCAATGCCACGTAGAATTAAGGCAGTTCTGAAGGCGAAAGGGGGTCAAACACAGTATTAGTATGGTGTTCCTAATAATCCTTTAGGTGAGTGTATTTACTTCAGTTAAAAAAAAAATCCAGGAAGTTAGAGAGCCAGAACTTAAAAATTGGTGACTTTGGTAACATCTGGTGACATATGATGATATAAAAAAATAGCAAAAAAGTACAAATATCAATAGCCACAGATGGCTGTAGTGCTCAATGGCTGCTTATAGGCTGAAATCTATAAATCATTGTTGTAACAAACTTAACTTCTTATTTTTTATATTTTATCACAAGTTAAAAAAAAAAAAAAAAAAATTGTTGGGTGAGAATACAAAGATGCCAAAATATGCTTACAGTACAGACAAATATAACCATGCTATAAGGAAAATACACAATAGGAGACAGAGTAATTATTTATTTCTAACAAAAAACATCCAATTTCAATAACTCAAAAAAAGTACCAAACAGGTAAGAATAAACAATAAACCTAACAATAATTTAATAAAAGCAAATGATAACAAACAGATAACCAGACTGACTTTATTTCTGTCAGACGTCTACAGAAGTTTTTATTGAGAATTAACAGAGGATTAACTCTAATGTGTTTCATTTGTAGTCACCATAACAGTGATTAGTGTTTCCATTAGTTGGGCTCTTAACTCTTATTATATTTATTGTCTTTTTTGGCTGCTGTGACAGTGTGTTTGTCCAACACATTTGCAGCAGCAAAGAAAGCTAAAGCGAAACGAGATGGCTATTTGTTGATAGTTGTATAATCATCATGAAATACTCAGTAAGAAATTCAGCTGTTCTGCATCAGATTTATCAAACATGAGCATTTAAAATTAGTCAACAGTGACACATACGCACATCAACAACCAGCACAATCTCAACAATGGTGACAATTAAAAGTGCCATGCTGCAATGCATGCTGGGTACCAGCATAGTACAAAACTCCCAGCATGCATTGCAGCATGAATAAATTATGCAGCTGAAGTGTACTATTATTTTGTTTAACCCTAAATATTTGCTTTCATTTTTTGCTGTTGGTGTTGCTGAGATTCATATGCTGGGTTTTGATATCTGTGTGTACTGAATCATAGGCAATTATAAATTTGTGCTCACGTTTGTTAAAATCTCTCTATGTTAATTGCAAAAATTGCAATAGGAAAGAAGAAAAAACAGTTATGCATGCAGTGAACTTTCTTTGATTACACAGATTAAGTGTTAGAAGTAATTTGTACCACCCTCCCCCTCCCCCTCCCCCTCCCCCCCTCCCCCCTCCCCCCTCCCCCTCCCCCTCCCCCTCCCCCCTCCCCCCTCCCCCCCACTCCACTGTGGTCTTTTTCCTGAAAGTCATGTGATTTGCTGGAGAGTGAGAGCAGACATCGGAAGACACAGATCCTTTCTGATTGGCTAACGTGTAAGATGAACAGGCTTCTATTTAAGCCCACAATGTTGTGGCAAAAGACTGCAGCAAAATAATTCAAGGAAGCAAGACACTTATCTTGTATAATATCATTCAGAAAACTCAGTTTGCTGTTTTGGAACACAGATTTCCTCAGGTTTGACTTTGTTACATTTGCATGTATTGTTATTTCACTTTTATTAAAACCCAATTAATCATTTCTATTTCATGGGAGATTGTGGGAATGTTAGTTCTATTGGAACATTAGAGTGTCTTGGTTATTGAGCATGCATGTTTCATGTCTCACGCAGGTTATAGGTGAATCAGGGATGTGCTAAAATCTGAAAGCACTTGGTTTAATGCACTAAAAAATAACTTGTACTGTGATATAGGCTATTTCTTCAGACTGTTTAGATCTGCAACTGCAAACCGCAAAAAATAAATAAATAAATAATAATAAGACATCAGGGAATGGATTGCTGCATGTGGATTGTGACTCATAATAGAAATATCTGAGTCACAAAGAAAATCTTTTGATCAAATGATTATTTTTAAATCAGTCAAACCGGTTCAATCTATGGATTTAAATTAATTGCAATATATTTCAGGCTTAAAATTTTGGTTTTCCTAGTGTGATGATTATGATGATAACTACAATATACTGTAATGCAACACTAATTTGTTTAATGTGCCCCTATTATGCTTTTTCAAATATTATCTTTCATGCAGTGTGTAGTATAGCTGTTTGTCAGTGTAAAAAGTTTTAAATAGCAAAATGCGCTACAAACAAATGTATTGACTTCACAAATTACATTGTATTTAAAAAAAATAAATAAATCAGAAAGTCTGATCTTTCGCATGAACATTTTGTTGGTGTAAAAAAACAATTAATAACAAACAACCACTTTTGGTCACTAACGAGCTGTAAATAATATAATTTCCTGATCACTTCATCATCCTTGCTTCTTTTGTTACCTTCTTTTGTAAAGAAACAGAAATAAAAGGTCTGGTTTGTAATAAGAGAAAAGTAATGTATTCTCAGCTGATTTCATCTAAGGCTGTGCAAGTCAGTTGTAGTTCTTGTTTCTCTTTTCTTCAGTGATTCTACTTGTTATCATCAGG
Source organism: Leuciscus idus (assembly GCA_021554675.1). Taxonomy (NCBI): domain Eukaryota; kingdom Metazoa; phylum Chordata; class Actinopteri; order Cypriniformes; family Leuciscidae; genus Leuciscus; species Leuciscus idus. Next base: position 45,259,034 of record CM038621.1, on the reverse strand, counting down.
TGTCTTCAATAATCGAACAATCATCACTCAATTAATTACTTAATTATCTAATTAACTCTGAAACTGCGTCAGTGTTACTAATAACACCCTGCTGGTGGTTCCCATATGAACACGAGTGGTGTTAATTTAATAACATTAACTATTAAAGTTTTTTATGTCTTATTAAAGGGGTCATATAATGGTACATGCACTTTTACAAGTTGATTGTACTGAAATGTGTGTTGGCAGTGTCTGTACACAACCATCATAAAATAATAAAAATCCATCCAGTGTTTTTAAAAAAAAATCTTCTTATATGTTTCCCCCTCTCCTGAATCAACCCGTTCGACCTAGTGACGTCACAGGGTCGGACGCCCCTCCCACGATTGTTGAGTGACAGGAGTGTTTCAACACAGACCCGCCCTCGCTCGTGAGCGAGCTGTCAATCATAGCCCGCGCGGATCGGCGCGGTCATTGTTGTGGAAGCTGGAGCACTGTCTATGAGCAGAATGTCGTCTAGGCCAGCGGTCCCCAGCCTTTTTTGCGCCACGGACCGGTTTAATATCAGACAATATTTTCACGGACCGGCCTTAGGTGTGGCGGATAAATACAACAAAATAAAATGATATGACCGGCATAAAAACTGGGGTAGGCTATTTTTTAAATATATTAATAAACGTGAATCCAATGTGTAGGCCTACTCGCAACTTTATTAGCAGCGTCCTCGTAACATCGCACCTAAAGACAACTGAGAACGCCTGAACACAAACAAAATGCCCCCAAAAAGAAAAAAAAATCTCCATGTTTTCGGTGCTGATGCGTTCATGTAACATGTAAGGGTGGTGCTGCTAAAGCACCTAAAAGCTGTCACAATGAACCGGCAAAATTAATGATTATGAATAGGCCTATGTAAAATATAGGAGGAGACCTATATAATTGTTCATTAATAAACCAGTTTTTTATGTCAGTGTCGGCTGGAAAGATAAAGTTGATGATGCTGACTCGCGATCTTCGCAGTAGTGAACGCGCCAGAGAGAAATGCACAATTCATACGGATGAAATAATCAGAGAACAGTCATTTTTCTTTCGTTTTGAATTGTTCTGTTTAAAAGTAGACATTTCAAGCTTTAGCTATATTTACTTCTTATTTATTAAATCCAGACAATTGGTTGATGAAACATTGATTAAAATTAAGATACAATTAATACAAAACGAAATAAAAATTTAAAGACATGTTTGTGCTTTCTGTTTGTGGTCTCTGTGAAAGTTTTAAAGCAGTCTAGTGACGCTTTCAGAGCGCTCACGTCCGTAACGGAGAACTGTCCCGTCTGTAACATTGTTTTGTTTTTTTGTGTGAAATAAATTTCTAAAGGAATGTGACTTATAGTCCAGTGCGACTTAGGCTATATGTTTTAGTTTTTTTCTTCATGGCGCATTTTTTGACTGATGCGACTTATAGCCTACTCCGGAGCGGTACCGGTCTGCGGCCCGGGGGTTGAGGACCCCTGGTCTAGGCGATTGTGGTGTTCTGTTATTCAGTGCAATAACGAACACAGCAGTCATGCTGATGTTCCTAAATCCGAACCGCTGAAGACGCAGTGGCTGAGTTTGTTTTCGAAGGGAATATTCCCCACGATCAACAGCAATGCTTTCATGTTTGCGCGAATCATTTCACACACCAGACAGCTTTACAAACGAGTTCAGTAAAAAGCTGTTTTTGCTAAGAAGCTGCTCCTGAAAAAAGGATCGGTACCAACTATTCGTGTTCCTGCTGCACCTCCAGAAGAACTGAAGTGAGTGTAACGTTTTATTAACCTTTATATTAATATTTATATTCATCTTTGCAAATCGCTTGCTTGCACGCTTCACGATGAATGCGGCTGTTTACACTCAGGGTACATTACGGCATGTTTTCTATGTACGACGTTCTCAATATAATTCATAATCCCATGTTTCTAATGAACGACGCGTTATGGTTATTGTGTTACAAACGGTGTACGCACAGAACAGAGGGGCGGGGTGAGCAATGCTCATTATCATTTAAAGACACATGCACTTAAACGACGTGTTGAAAACAGAGCTGTTTTTGACCAGGTAAAATGAGTGTTTTCTTACAATACTAATGAGAATTTTTTATTAAAGTATATTACAAACTTTTAATTTAGACCCTAAATAATCATATTAGCTTGTACAAAACTGGCATTATATGACCCCTTTAATGTCTTAATAAAAAGTATTGAAGTGGTTCTGTTTGAAGTGTACGTTATGAAATATGTTTTGTGTGTGTGTGTGTGTGTTTTAGAACAGATTCGAGGTAAAGTCAGAGCCACAAGTTGCTGTTTAACTGACAGATCACAACAAACTACACCATTGATGTGAGTAAATCTTTCTGTGTAATGTTTAAGTCCTGAATCAAGAAGAATTTTGACACTTTTTTGGTTTGTTTTTTACATTATTTTAGCAGGAAGAAGAGAGGATCCTTAGTTAAAGCTCTTGAAGAAGTGATAAAACCAGATTTGAACTGTGTACAAAGCCATCCTTCTGAATCTGATGGAAATTGTGAAGCTACTCTTGAGAAAGGGAGGAGAAACCCTGATGTCATTTTAGATTATAGCTAAGCATTTGTTGTCATTTTTTAAAGGTGCTGACAATTTAGAGAAAACTAAATGAAAGATTGAGAAGAGATGTGGCATTAAAATAAAATTACAGTAATTGCTGTCCAGCTTGTGATATCAAACGAGTAATACAAGGAATAGATTAAAATTCAAGCAGAAGACGTTGAAGGAAAATGTCTCAGGTTATAAGAGTCCCGTTCTTTAAAATGTCTGGCATTGAATCAGACTCTAAACCAGATGAAGATGTGCCATTTGTCAGTTCACCCTATAAACTAGTCAGTGGATTTCCTTCTGATACTGAAATAAGGATAAGAAAATCTTATGTCATGTCATACAACAAAAAAAACCAAAATGCTGAATGGGTGTATGAGATACTGAACGAGGACACTGTGAAGACCAATTGTAAGGAGACCATGAGCTTTGGAAGGAATGAATTTGAGGGCAACAAAGACCATGATCAAGGAAGGATGGAACCTAAGAGCGATGACCATGATCAAGGAAGGAAGAAATCAAAGATCACTGTCTATGTTCAAGGTCATCTTGCTGCGGCTGCCAATCACAGATGGTGTCAGGAAGCCTATCATGACACTTATCTGATCAGCAACATGGTACCACAGGATAAGATCTTAAACAACGGTGATTGGAAAACTATTGAGAATTACTGTCGGAAAAAAGCTGAGAATGTTGTAGTCTGTAATGTCCATGTGTACACTGGGCCACTTTACCTGAAAGAAAATAAACTTAAATCAAAAGAGCCGGAGGATCGTGCTGACCCCAGTGAAATAGAGTGGCTGAAAGGGAAAGCAGTGCCAACTCACTTCTTTAAGGTGATAATTACAGAGAAGGAGGATGGGATGGTAAAAGAAGAAGACGTAGAATGCTTTGTGATCCAATCCAAATTTGATAAAGATACAGATATTAAAAACGAAGCAAAAATAGACAACACAGAAACGGTAAAAAACAAGTACAAACAGCATTATGAGAGAGTTGAGAAACTCTCTGGGCTGACATTCATAGAAAGCGATCCAAAAGTGAAAACGGACCGTATAAAGATGATTACATTGACAGGAGAAGGTGAAAAAGGAGAGTTATGCAGTGCTAAAATAAAAGTCAGAATAAGTTCAGTCTAAGATTAAAGTCACATCAGATATTTTAAAATACTGTCATTCTGTGTATATGTGTCAGGATTTATGCGCTGTTTATGTCTTGCGCACGCTTCAGAAGTGTCAGTCAGCACGAGTAAGATCTTTTTGTTTTCATCAGCATGGGTCTGAAAATCACATTCACTGGTTCAGACTCATGCCATCGAGAATTCGCTATGAATATTCACGATGTTGGAATGCTGCGCTTTACAACTATACCGAACTTGTGCTGAGTGGAAGCACCAGTCGTCCAGAAGAGAGCAGAGAGAAATTTACACCTCTTAGAAAACGTACAAATAAAGATTGTTTTAGATGTTTAATTACTATTTGGAGCATTGGGATTGCTAGACAAGGGTCGAATAAATTAATTTCTGTGTAAACCTCAAATTCAACCAAATTTGACATTCGCACTTTTGACATTTGAGTTTGGATGAATGGACCATCTAAAGAGGGAACATCTGACTAAGCTTGCAGTTGTATCACTACTGGTTAATAATCACATACACAGTAAATTCCACAGTGTTAAATCAACACTGCTCAGAGCAAATATGGTCCCACTCTACAGAGTGTTAAAGTAACACTAAAGCGGTGTTAAAGTTAATGAGATAATTAAGTGATTAATTTAGTGATGATTGAGCATTATTGAAGACACCTGATGTTAACAAGCAGAATCACTGAAGGAGAAAATCATAAATTGTAAGTTACCATTATGGTGATGGGTGTTTGCTTTAGTTGGACTCTTGACCCTTATATGTTTACTTTAAATTTTACTGTTGTTTGTCTGCTGTTATTGATGTATAACAGTCAAATGATCAAAGTAAAAGTGTGATCTGATAGTGTTGGTTATGTTTTGACATAATCATGCTGTGATCTGAAAAATGAAACTTATTGAGATAGTTTGGTTTATCGTGTTACCAGCAGCTTTGTGATTTTAACAGCATATCAATACTTTACTTATAATCCAAAATATTTCATAAACATTGTTCTGATCAAAACACTTTCAAATTAATTTATTTAGAAACACAGACATCAATAATCAGCCTGTGAATCTCAACAATGGTGACAATAATAAAGCATGTTGCAGTGGCTGCCACCAATCACAACTCATTAATGGCTCCCATCATGCATTGCGGTATGAATAAATTATGATCTGAATTGTCTATTTAATTTACTTTCCCTAATTGAATATTCTGCTCGTCACCATTGTTGAGATGCATAGACTGAATCTTGACGTCTGTGTGTGCCTAAAGGAAAGTTTTTTTTGTTTTAAACAACTTTTAAGAAATCCTTTATATTATATAAAAAATTCTGGATATTTATGCAGATTCACAGTTATTTTGTAACCAACAACATAAATCGAAGTCAGAAATAAGGATCATAATGAGTTCAGTGATCAAGTTCAAATGATGAATTTCATAATATGTGACCCGATCTGGCGAAATGAGTCGGAAGTCGCAACGTTCCATTTTAAGATATGGGCCGTTTATGTGGAAAAACAATGAAATAATAGATTTTTTTTTTATTATTATTATTGCTAAATTTCAAAGAACAGACATTCAAAAATAATCTCCTAAAGTTTCGTAGTCCAGATAATTGAGAAAAGGTATTTAAATGACTATTAAAGTTTACAAAGCTTTACTAAATTCGCTGGAAATTAATATTGCTTTTCTCAACTCCTCTCGTCACCTCTGAGCATTTCCCGGGAATCCCCTCAAACGTCTCTGCTTTCCAAATATGGTGTTACACGTTGTATAGAACCAATCATAAAGCTTAGAAATGTACACAAACGCTGATCATTTGTCAATGGGAAGCCCCGTTTCGACTGACCGGCACGCGATTGGTCCAGCCATCCTCCTCAGACTCGTAGCGCTATGTGTAAACAAGCTAGCAGATCTCCTCAGAAAGATTAAATATTATTAATTTGAGAAATGTCGCTGTCAAAAGAGAGCAAAGTCGCCAAAAAGTCGCCAAAAACGTTGAACTCACTGGAGGCTTCTAACCTAAGCTCTGCTGCTGGTCATCAAGAGTGGCTAAGGCTAGTCAGTGATTGTTTTGGATCTGGAGACGTGTCATCCTCTGATGACAGCGACAGCCCTGTGGTATTTATCGTGTATGGATGTGAATGAGTGCAATTATTCTGTGAGTGTATTTATCTGCAAGGAGAATCCATTACAATGTGTTTGATTTATTTAAACCCAATATTTAACTGTTGGTATCTCCGTTATGAATATGTTACACTGTTATTGTCATCTAGATTCTAGCCTACACAAAGATATGATTGCATAGGCTAACATTATTTGTTCTCTGTTTCCTTGTCTGTCTGCCTCTCTCTCTCTCTCTCTCTCTCTCTCTCTCTCTCTCTCTCTCTCTCTCTCTCTCTCTCTCACACACACACACACACACACACACACACACACACACACACACACACACACACACACAGACAGACACACACACACCCCCCTCTCTCAAGCAAAACTGTAGCACCTCTGTTCAATCTTTCTGATTTTAGTAAATGTTTGTAAAAGTGCCTTTTAAATTATTTATTCAAATAAAAAAATTATAATAATTTGAGCTTCAGCCTGGCATAATAGCATATATTAATGTCTTTGGTCAAATTAAGCTGTACAATAAATAGTTCATCCCTTTAAATGCAATGGATTTTGAAAGATATCAACAAAAAACGGGCAAAAAACTTTAAAAGCGATTTTCTCAGGTTTTCAATTGGAAAAAGAGGGCAGACGACCATAATTCAAATGTGTATATCTTTACAACCATTCAAGGTATGACTTTGACTAGGATATCAGTTGAAAGCTTATGGTCTCCTCTTTCCATTAATACCAACATCTCAATTTTGAAGTTTGGGTCACTGTGACTCATTTTGCTGGATCAGGTCACATATAACCAACACCATCAGATCACTTTTTTTTTCTTTGTTCATCTGGCAGTTATAACTCAGATACAACAGCCAAACTAACTCTAAAGTAAACATATAAGGGTCAAGAGCCCAACTAAAGCAAACACCCATCACCATAACGGTGGCTTACAATTTGTGCTTTTCTCCTTCAGTGATTCTGCTTGTTAACTGCAGGTGTCTTCAATAATGTTCAATCATCACTAAATTAATCACTTAATTATCTCATTAACTTTAACACCGCTTTAGTGTTACTTTAACACTCTGTAGAGTGGGACCATATTTGCTCTGAGCAGTGTTGATTTAACACTGTGGAATTTACTGTGTACTGTACATACTTATTATATGCACAGCATTTAAAAAGATGCTTTCTCATGCTTTCAGAAATGTTTCTCATGATCTGAGAGCTTATGCTTAAATACTTGAAATGAATTGTGTTCATAATATGTTTATGTATTTATTCCTCTTCTCACAAAGCAAATATTTTTTGTGTGCTGGACACTTGCTGCCTGCTTATCTGTGTTATGCGCCTCATTTCATCTCTTTATATATATATATATATATATATATATATATATATATATGGGCTGTCAAATTGATTAATTGCTATTAATTACATAACAAATAAATGCCCGTGTTTACATAAAATATATGTGTGTGTGCTGTGTAAATTCATATAATACACTCACATATTTACATGTAAGGGTTACAGGTTACATGTAAAAAAAAAATATATATATATATATTTTTGTTATACAAATTAATTAATTTGACAGCCATATATGGAAATATTATGATTTTTTTTTTTTTTTTTTTAAGGAAATGTCAAGAGTGCAATTCTGCAAATTATAGCCAAAGGTTTGTTAGTTTGAGGAAGCTAAAATATAACAGTTTCTTCAAATTGTTTTATAGTCATGATGACTTATACATTGTTCTAGAATTCTACTTTATTTTAAAAGCATAATGTGTGTTGTCTGAGTGAACTAACAGCATTTAACAAGTCTGTATTGATATTCTCCACTTATATTTACAACATATCTAATTCTGTATACTCTTTCTTACTACATGTGCTTGCACTGTTTCTGTATTGTAATCGTTTTACATGTATCATGTTGTAACTGGGTCTGTGAATACTTTAAAGTAATCATGAAACTAGAAAATAAGAACATTGTCATATCTGTATTGGAAAAAGTTCAGCTGAAATAAAATCTGATTACAACCTGTATGTCTATTTATTTATAATCCCAAATGGACTGTGGAAAACTTTAACATTTACAGTGAATGATTCTTGGTCTTCTCCTGCATGGACTGAGGCACAGGCTCTACTCTTCAGCACAATGGTGACCTACAAAACTTCATGTTAAGGTAAACTACAGGCAACAGTGTTACCCGTATTTAACTGTTTTTTAGCTTACAGTTTATTACTGTTAAAATCCATTTCATGGGTGTGTCTTTTTATATTACACTGTTAACCCTTTCAACACCCAGAGGAAAATCCACACTACAAAAAGTAAAAGTAACATTGACACAGTGTTGCAGTGAGATAATTCAGTGAATATGTAAGTGATTGTTGAGCATTAGTGATGAACACCTGCTGTTAACAAGCAGAATCACTGAAGGAAAGAGGAACACAAGAACAGAAAATAAAGAAACACTACAACTACAACTGACTTCCAGCCATTACACATTATGACACTTATTACTAACCACTTTGACTTCTGTCATACATCTACATACAAGTTTTAGATGTTGGTGTTTAATTGTAAATGAGTGGTTTGGTGTCACCATTATGGTGATCAGTGTTTGCTTTAGTTGGGCTCTTGACTAGTGATGGGTAAATGAAGCTTTGGTGAAGCAATGAAATGGGTTCATTACTCGAAGCTTCAGTAACAGCGTCCTCATCTAGTGAAGTGCAAAGGCTGCATCTAATTATCCCTGCTAGATAGTGGACTAGGGCTGTCAACGAATATTCTATAGTTGAATATATATTCGAATCGTTTTTAAAAACAGAATTTCGAATGTGAAAATTAATATTCGAATGTGGAAAAAGAGGTGCGGCTGTCTGCTTTGCGAGTGGGCGCGCTGCCTGAGGGGTCAGGGACATGTCACAGGAAGAAGAGTTGACGTTAAACAGAAACATTACTAAAGTGTAGGCTACTTTACTTACTGAATAGATATTGCATGAATAAGGTAGGTTAGATACAGAAGTTTCATGCACTGCAGGCTTCCACTGGTTTGATTATTTACCATTTCATGTCAAGGAAAAGTTCCATGTTTAGCACAGCTCGCTCGGAGCGTTTAATGTCGGATTCGCGTCTACCGCGTCTAGTTGGACGCTTGAACATTTTGAATCCATCCGTGCGTCAAAAGCAAAAGTTTGAAGCGAAATTGACGCGCGGAGAGAGTGACGCCTCATTCGCGCCGCAAGACCTCCAGACCATAGACTGTAAAAAATTGCTCCAGGCGCACGTAAACGCGTCTTTACATTGACTTAACATCGAAATCACTCGCGCCAGACGCTCTATTCGCGTTTAGTGTGAACTCAGCAAACTTAAATAATCTATAGTTATGTCTCTGTATTAATTTGTCCTTTTATTGACGTAATGTGCGTTATTGACAAAATGTGCAACCAGATGTTCGAATAGTTCGAATATATGTGTTTTTTTAGAGGGAATATTCAAACGTCATTTTTGAGCAATTTTGACAGCCCTATAGTGGACAGGACATAAATCTAGTGCATGCAAGAACCCCACCTATGGGGCATGTTGTCACATTTCACTTCCATTCTTTCAGGGTATATCAAGAAAAAAAAAAAAAATACACTGTATTAATAAAATAAAACCTCATAATTGTGCTAGACATGTGGGAAATTAATGTGGGAAAAAATAAATACTCTGAACCCTAAGCAGATTTACACAAACTGAGAAAGTCAAAAAGCGTTAGGTTGTGCCCTGCTCTCCCTTACTCCAGGACAGGTTTGAAAACCACAGCTGTAATGCATTCACTTTACCAGAATAGTTATTTCCTCTGTGATAGAGATGTTCTCTGTGTGTCCTGCAGGGGGCAGCAACTGATCATGCTTTTATTAGTGAAGTTTGACTTCCATTCTAAATCATTGCATTTATTTGGGGGGAAAAATATATATATATATTGGGGTATTTTGATGTGGATATGTGTACTTTAAAGTGAATTAATTAAAAAGTGCAGATTTTCAACCAATTTAAAAAATATATCTATTAGAGTTTTGTTTGTTGTTGTCCTTCTCACTAAACTATTATGACTTCAGAAGACTTAAAGAATATAGTGCACCAGTCATATGGACTACTTTTATAAATTAGGCATTTATTGGAGCTCATAGAGCTCCTTTCATTTCATTACTCTTCACTTTTCATTCTATTCAAACTGTTTTCTACAGAAGTTGTTCATATCTGGAAAAACATATGAATGAGTAAATTATAACAGGATTATTTCATTGAAAAACAACCCCGTTCTTCGTACGTCGCTAACTCACTTAGCTGGATTTGATTGTTGGCGATTTGGCATGATCTTGGATTGTTTGGTTCTTCAACGCTCATCCTGGACTTGCTGTCATAGCAACATGTGCGCAAACTTAAACCTGCTCGGGAGCAGGCTTATTTCATGTTAACAGGATTAGATCCCGGCTTCATAAGCGGAGCTGATACGGGAAGTCCAGCGCAGCGCGATAGTGCACTTTCTGAGATATATATTTTTTCCTCGTGATTCGTGAGATTGTCGTTTTTTGTCGCTTTAAGGTTTAAAAAACAGTTTTAGGTTTTTTTGTGGCATTTCCAAGCCACTTAAGACCCAATGTTGTAAAGATTTTTATTTTTTTTTGGCTATCATAATTTTTTATGAAGATCATACAATCATGACCATGCCGATTACAGATATGTCACTCAGGCTTCACTAACGTGATTGGAACCATAGACTATAGACTGCCATCAAGGCCTCAATGAAGGGGATTATGTGAACAGAAAGGGGGTTCACAATGTAAATGTGCAGCCCAGTTACTATTGTGATTCTTAATATTCCAGATTAATAATATTATATCAAATAAAAAAAAGGCAGTTGACTAAAATCTTCCATATCACAAATGTGAAAGCAAAATGGCCAGGATCTGTGCATGACTTAAGAATTTTCAGAGATTCACATTTATGCACATTATTTGAAAGTGGTAAGGAAAGTTCCACAATTAAATATCAAGCTCACTGTATTACATACACTTATGCTGATCCTAACAGAACTGCATTTTTTCATAGGTGATTATGACATGTTCCTGCCTGCAGACAGGTGTTTTATGACCCCATTCCCTGACCCAAACCAGTTACAATGCAGCTCTAGCCAGGACAAGGGCACACAATGAAATGAACTTTGGCTAACTAAAGGGAAGATTTCAGTGTCTGATAAGTCTGAGGGTTGCACACCTGACAGGGCCTGGGACATTGTTGCATGTGCCATATTACACAACATTGCCCCCAAAAAAAACACTTTTCATTAAATGTTTAATAAAAGACAAATATGCTTAGTTCCTTGAGTTTTACTTCAATTGTTCTTTGTAAAGAAAAGCCAGTGGTCAAGTGCCTGCAACAAGAGATATTAGACACATGCCTCATGCAACAAATAAAAAGGAAAAGTTGTCTATACACTGCCCACCTGTAGGCCTATGTCTCCTCTGTCTGTGCAGACTCTTCTGTAGGCCTTTCTGTAGATGTGGAATCCTGCAACTTATATTGCAGCCATAAAGTATACACGTATAAATTAAGTAAAGTTATTTATGCACTTGCAGGTAGGCTAGTTCCTCCATATGACAGTTATCTGAGAGGGTTTATTCACTGTCCAGTGCAATGGAAACAAATGGACATTACAAAGTCTTATACTTCCTTTCCTTTGGAAAGTTAGAAAATGTCCACTTACTGCACATATTTCAGCCACCACTTTGGGAACAGATACAAGTGTTGGTGTATTGTGTAAAAGTGCACAAAATAGGAAAACACAATGTCATTACAATGAACTACACTGGGGAAAAATGTGATCAATAACTCATGGCAAAATATTTTTACATTAACATAAGTTTATCAGTTTTCACTTTCACAAGTCAAAGCAATTCATCATTACTCAAGATTTAACAGTTGAAATGACTATACGGCCTTAATTTAATGCAGCAAAAATTATTTTACAGTGTAGGCTACTAAGATCTTTTCTATTTTTTTCTCAGCCTTTTTCTTGGTTGCTTTTATAAACAGACAACCATTTATTTAACACTGCCTTTTATAAAAGAGACTATAATATAACTAAAAATTACCATTATGTAGAATATTTTTGTACTTCACTTTTGTTTGTTCCCATGTTCTAGTGTGGTGAATGACATTACAATGAACAAAGTAATTATGCAATTATTAAAATACAAAAATATAGGCTAATAAGTGATAAAAACATCTAACATGGCCACTTCTTACGGATTTAAATTGTCTGCTACTTTTTGCCAGCCCTCTCTCCTGGCTTTTGCAGACTTTGAGGTGTTCCTGGCGTTTTGATTAAACATTAAAATTCCGAATAAACTTCGACTATTAGTTCTTGCTCTGCTGAGGAGAAAAACTGAGTGCGTTCTTTGGCCACGCTGAGCAGCCAATAGCAGCGTTGCTGATCAATGTTTCTACTATTGATACATATGCCCTTTTAACCAGCGCATGAACGCGCAATTATCTCAGATAACTCAATCCAGCGATACTAATCATATCCGGCAAGTGTGTTCGAAGAACCGAGTTAGCCAGATCATGATTCGCACGATGATATCATCTTGGATGTGTCATTTGATCTCGGATGTAATAAGCAACGTACGAAGAACGGCCCCCTGGCCCATCACTTGGACATGGCTGCGTATAAGAGGTAAAAACGATATAAATACTGCTCGTTTCGTGTCTTAGGCCATCAATGTGTACTTACGATGGGGAATTGTTTAATTTGGACGACGGGGAATTGTTTTAATTTGGACTCTGTGCATGCTCTTTGAGATAATGACCATAGACCTGCATTATATGACTGACAGACAAGAACGGTTTGACCTAAAAATATCAAAATTGAAACTACTGCGGAAAATAAGACACCTACATCTTGGATGCCCTTGAGGTAAGCTAAAACATACCAAAAATTAATTTCAAAGTGAACTATCCCTTTAAAGGCAGAACAGTTTCTGTCATTTTAGTGTGTCTGTGAGAGGTAACAGCAGCTGCTAACAGACAGGAGCTCTTGAAACCCCACCCTCTGCAGCAGCTCATTTGCATTTAAAGGTCCAGGCACAAAACGGTGCGTTTTTGCAAACCCTCAAAAAGTGACAACTTTAACTTGCTATATAAAAATATCTGTGGGGTATTTTGCGCTAAAACTTCACACACACACTCTGGGGACATCATAGATATATTTTACATCTTGTGAAAAGGGCATTATACCACCCCTTTAATAAAAGAAATCAAGCCACAATGTCTCACTTTTTTAGAGATTTTTATTTAAAAATATTAATTTCTTTGCTGTGGAAGGACTTAGCCTACTTCTTTTTTTACAGATAATTTCTCCAGCCTTTGAAAAAATCCTCTCACAAGGGACTCTTGTTGCTGACGTGCAAATATATATTTTTAGCTAGGACATACAAATGAGGAAAGATTAGGCTACTGCTCTCTCTTTCCAGTAAGTTAGTGGATCATGAGTTCTGGGCAAATACGCAAATTTCAAATTCTCCTCAAATGGCGCATCATGGATGATGTATTGTTGCAGTAGGCTAGCTGCCGATCACAATACACACATCTCACTTTATTTGGGGTTTCTAAACGGAAATGCTCCCACACCACAGATGTACAGCATCTCTTCTGGGGAGCCTCCATTTTATCTATCTATCCAAATCTATTTATCTATGTATCTATCTATATGAATCTATCTATGTATCTAGATATGTATCTATAATCTATCTATGTCTCTAAATATGTATCTAGATATGTACCTAGATATGTATCTATCTATAATCTATCTATCTATGTATTTATATATAATCTATCTATATATGTATCTATCTATTAATCTAGCTGTCTATATATATTTATATCTATGTATCTATTAATTTGTCACTATATGTATACTCTGTCTGTCTCTAGCCTATCAGTCAATGTGTCCGCTATCTCAAAATCAAACTCATCTCACAAAAACCCACAAGGTCAATATGCGTTGATTTCACTTTTATACAGATGTGCGATCGTGTGGTCTGTTCCCGACCATGTCAATCAAACGCTGATTCGGCGGACCACACCTGATGAAACACTTAGTGAAACACTTCGAGGCTTCGTTTGGCCACCCACATAGCAACACTGTTTTGGCCCAGATCTGGCCCACGTCTGGCACTTGTGGAATGCGGATCTGGCCCACATGCAGCGTGGAATGACGGCACTTGGGTGGCCCACTCCTGTTTGCCAGATCTGGGCCACAAGCAGGCCATAGCAATGCCACATGTCAGCCAAGAGCAAAGAAATTAACCAGAACTGGACCGTATCTGAGCCATAAAATCTGTGTATATTAAATATAGAGTCATCCCAGCCTTAATAAGCCAGTTAACAATCAGAATCACTGAAGGAAAGAAGAGAACAGAAAAAGAGACGAGCAGAAACACAAGAACTACAACTGACTTCAGACACAGTCTAAGATGAAATCAACTGAAGAGAAAAGAAGACATTAAATCTGTGAAGATCTCAGCAGAGGAGGATTAAACAACTCCACAAACAGCATTACCAGCTTCACTTATTACTAACCAGACTGACTTTATTTTCAGTTGTAGTTCTTGTGTTTCTCTTTCCTTCAGTGATTCTGCTTGTTAACAGCAGGTGTTCGTAATTAATGCTCAATCACCACTTAATTATCTCATTAACTTCAACACTGCTTCAATGGTACTTTAACTCTGTAGTGTGCGCACATATGAACACTGAGCAGGGCTAATTTAACATGGGCGTTTTTCTGTGTACTATTACATAAATCTTACCCATTTCATTTACGTATGACAGATAAGATTTATGTAACTGTATTAATAAACTGAATGTGATTCATATTTGTCAGTTTCATTTATACATGACTTAAAAATATGAATCACATTCAGATTATTAATTGGTTTATGTTAAAAATATGTAATCCAAATGGATTGAAATTCTATTCAATTCAAATAAATAAATCTTATGTTTAGACATAAAAAAAAAATTGAGTGGGTTTTTGCATTAAAACTTGTGATTGATTTATCAAGTAGCCATATGTAATATTAATAAATCAAGTTTAAGAGCAAAAAAAACGTTTTGCTAAAAACATTTTGCATAAAATATTTTGCTAACATTACCATGAAAGAATCTATAGGATTTATTTGAAACATATTTAACTCAGAATTTACTAGCACTGTTAAATAATTGTAAAAAAATAAAATAATAATTGACACTGTCCTGCAGAGTTTAACTCCAACCCTGATAAACTCTCCTGCTTGAAGCTTTCTATGTAATCCTCAAGACATTGATCAGCTGGTTCAGGTGAGTTTGATTATAGTCCCAGATAGCAAGCAACCATCAAAACAATGTGTCAATGTTAACTGCATTGAATCAACATCTCTTTCAAAAATGTTGAAATTTAATCCATAAATCAATAGTAATGCCATTGATGTTATAATGTGATGTTGGTTCAAGAAGACAATCTCTCAAGATCCCAGCAGATGTTTGTTTTTGTTTTTTTGAGAATTAATACATTCTCTCTGGAATGTTATCAATGTCGTGATCAACTTGAAAACAATGGATGAAATGTCATTATGAAGAGAGAAGGTGTGCGAGTTCAAGGAGAGTTCAACCACTACTGTGTAAGAGAACATTTTTGTCAGGTGGCTGGCAGGAAGTCTGGAGCTGTGGCACCGGCTGACGAGTGAAAGAGGCCTAATAAGGACCGCCCGCTGATCACCATATTACTGCTGGCAGCACACTTCACTAATCTGTGGTGATCTGAAACTCAGAATGACACAAAGGAAACGTATACACAAGTATTATGAAAAATAAACATCATATTGTAACAATATGTATTATTATGATAGTTTTTGTTATTTACCATATAATTATTTTAAAGAAAGAAACTGAAATTTAAAACTGAATGTCAAAATATTAATCATTAAAAATCCTGATTTTTGTATTCCTGTAATGCAGTGGTTTTTAAACCTGTCCTGCTGTGAAATGAGATGTACTCTGTGTATCCAGCAGGGGGCAGCAATTGATCATGCTTTTACTACTGAATTTTTCAAGGGGTTTGTTGCGAATTCGCGACAATAAGGGTATTGAGCTCCTCCTAGAATTTAAACAGAAAATATACCCAGTGATGGAACAGGAATGGACCGATAGTTTCATTTTCATATTATATCAGCTCACTGACTTTTGCAGTGAGTCTGTGGTAAAGTCATAATAAATTTGAAATTTATCGACAAAAACGTTCACATTTTATGATAATAATCATTTTATTTATTTATATATAGCTATCTATACTATATTAGACATTTTCCCAGTGGCCAATTTAATCTGTAATCAATTAGAAAACAACCTGGAGAAAAACATCATTAGATTGCTGATTTTATTATGACTTTACCACAGACTCACTGCAGAAGTCAGTGAGCTGATATAATATGAAAATGAAACTATCGGTCCATTCCTGTTCCATCACTGGGTATATTTTCTGTTTAAATTCTAGGAGGAGCTCAATACAGCACTGAAGTCCTTACAAGAGAAACTGAAACACAAAGAAAACATTAAAGAAGAGTTTGAGAAATTTCTCCCTGAGATTGAATGCGTGAGCGAAACACATACCTTTCTTTTGTTTCTTTTTTTTTTGGGTGAGCAGTGCTCGTCAAAAATTTCTTTATGACCTCATCATATTTTTCTCTGTCCGCAGCGACCGCAAACGTAAAAGTATTGTATACTTCAATCGCCTGAGGTCCAGCAAATGTCAAAAGCAATGCTATTTTCCTTGAATCCGACTCACCATCCAGACCAACAGCTTGCATATATAGCGTGAATTGCTGCTTGAATGTCCTGCAGCTGCTACACAGTAAATTCCACAGTGTTAAATCAACACTGCTCAGAGCAAATATGGTCCCACTCTACAGAGTGTTAAAGTAACACTAAAGCGGTGTTAAAGTTAATGAGATAATTAAGTGATTAATTTAGTGATGATTGAACATTATTGAAGACACCTGCAGTTAACAAGCAGAATCACTGAAGGAGAAAAGCACAAATTGTAAGCCACCGTTATGGTGATGGGTGTTTGCTTTAGTTGGGCTCTTGACCCTTATATGTTTACTTTAGAGTTAGTTTGGCTGTTGTATCTGAGTTATAACTGCCAGATGAACAAAGAAAAAAAAAGTGATCTGATGGTGTTGGTTATATTATGAAATTCATCATTTGAACTTGATCACTGAACTCATTATGATCCTTATTTCTGACTTCGATTTATGTTGTTGGTTACAAAATAACTGTGAATCTGCATAAATATCCAGAATTTTTTATATAATATAAAGGATTTCTTAAAAGTTGTTTAAAACAAAAAAATCTTTCCTTTAGGCACACACAGACGTCAAGATTCAGTCTATGCATCTCAACAATGGTGACGAGCAGAATATTCAATTAGGGAAAGTAAATTAAATAGACAATTCAGATCATAATTTATTCATACCGCAATGCATGATGGGAGCCATTAATGAGTTGTGATTGGTGGCAGCCACTGCAACATGCTTTATTATTGTCACCATTGTTGAGATTCACAGGCTGATTATTGATGTCTGTGTTTCTAAATAAATTAATTTGAAAGTGTTTTGATCAGAACAATGTTTATGAAATATTTTGGATTATAAGTAAAGTATTGATAATCATATGCGGTTAAAATCACAAAGCTGCTGGTAACAAGATAAACCAAACTATCTCAATAAGTTTCATTTTTCAGATCACAGCATGATTATGTCAAAACATAACCAACACTATCAGATCACACTTTTACTTTGTTCATTTGACTGTTATACATCAATAACAGCAGACAAACAACAGTAAAATTTAAAGTAAACATATAAGGGTCAAGAGCCCAACTAAAGCAAACACCCATCACCATAATGGTAACTTACAATTTATGATTTTCTCCTTCAGTGATTCTGCTTGTTAACATCAGGTGTCTTCAATAATGCTCAATCATCACTAAATTAATCACTTAATTATCTCATTAACTTTAACACCGCTTTAGTGTTACTTTAACACTCTGTAGAGTGGGACCATATTTGCTCTGAGCAGTGTTGATTTAACACTGTGGAATTTACTGTGTATCAACACTCCCGGTGAGTTTCAGCGATTCCGGAGGTATGACAGTATCCATCTCTGTTGTATCACAGGACAGTTCACTCCTGGTACCATGTAGTGTTTATTGATTAAACACTCTGAACAAATAAATGTTTGAACTGGCGTGTAGCCTCTTTATTCTCAGAACATTCAACTTCAACATGAGCTTAGTTCTCTGTCACTTCTTTGTGCCCTTTTACACTCTTGGGTATCTGTTAACTGTATGTTTGACAATCATAACCCAGATAGCAACATTGTTTCGGCCCGGATACGGCCCACATCTGGCACTTGTGGAATACGGATCTGGCCCACATGCAGCGTGGAATGACGGCCCTTGGGTGGCCCACTCCTGTTTGCCAGATCTGGGCCAGAAGCAGGCCATAGCAATGCCACATGTCAGCCAAGAGCAAAGAAATAAACCAGAACTGGACCTTATCTGAGCCACAAAATCTGTGTATATTAAATATGGAGTCATCTCAGCCTTAATAAGCCTGTTAACAAGCAGAATCACTGAAGGAAAGAAGAGAACAGAAAAAGAGACGAGCAGAAACACAAGATCTACAACTGACTTCAGCCACAGTCTAAGATGAAATCAACTGAAGAGAAAAGAAGACATTAAATCTGTGAAGATCTCAGCAGAGGAGGATTAAACAACTCCACAAACAGCATTACCAGCTTCACTTATTACTAACCAGACTGACTTTATTTCTGTCAGACGTCTACAGAAGTTATTATTGAGATTTAACAGAGGTTTAACTCTAATGTGTTTCATTTAAAGTCACCATAACAGTGATAAGTGTTTCCATTAGTTGGGCTCTTAACTTTTATTATATATTTTGTCTTTTTTGGCCGCTGTGACAGTGTGTGTGTCAAACACATTTACAGCAGCAAAGAAAGCTAAAGTGAAATGAGTTCAGGTGATGATGGTTACCTGTTGATGATTTTATATTCATCATGAAATAACCTTTTTCACTGATGTTTTTGGAATCTAACAATTGTGTTGTTGCATTAATATTGTCACAACACAAACCCTGTGTTACTGCAGAATGAGATCCAGCAATATCATAACAAGATAAAATACTTTATCAAACATGAGCACAAAAAAGAAGTTTAATATGACACACACAGACATCAACAATCAGCGTATGAATCTCAACAATGGTGACAATCAAAAGTACTTTGCTGCAATGCATGCTGGGTACCAGCATAGTGCAAAATTCCCAGAATGCATTGCAACGTGAATAAATTATGCAGCTGAATTGTCCTATAATTTTGTTTGATTCTAAATATTTGCTTTTATCTTTTGCTGTTGTTTTTGTTGTGAATTAGTAGCTTTTCAGTGATGTTCTGAATTTATCTGTTTATCTAAATATTTGTGATTGTCACCATTGTTGAGATTCATACGCTGATTGTTGATATCTGTGTGTGTCAGCATAAGCTAATCTTTTGATCTCATGTTTGTTAAAAGCTTTAAACTGATTGTTATAATATTGCTAGATCTCATGCTGCAGTAACACAGGGTTTGTGATGTGACAATATTAATGGATCAACACAATTGTTAGAGTCCAAAATCATCAGTGAATCAGTCTATTTCATGATGATTATAAAATCATCAACAGGTAACCATCATCACCTGATCTCGGTTCACTTTAGCTTTCTTTGCTGCTGCAAATGTGTTTGACAAACACACTGTCACAGCGGCCAAAAAAGACATAAGTTATACTGAGAGTTAAGAGCCCAACTAATGGAAACACTAATCACTCTTATGGTGACTTTAAATGAAACACATTAGAGTTAAACCTCTGTTAAATCTCAATAAAAACTTCTGTAGACGTCTGCCAGAAATAAAGTCAGTCTGGTTAGTAATAAGTGAAGCTGGTAATGCTGTTTGTGGAGTTGTTTAATCCTCCTCTGCTGAGATCTTCACAGATTTAATGTCTTCTTTTCTCTTCAGTGGATTTCATCTAAGACTGTGGCTGAAGTCAGTTGTAGTTCTTGTGTTTCTGCTCGTCTCTTTTTCTGTTCTCTTCTTTCCTTCAGTGATTCTGCTTGTTAACAGGCTTATTAAGGCTGAGATGACTCCATATTTAATATACACAGATTTTGTGGCTCAGATAAGGTCCAGTTCTGGTTTATTTCTTTGCTCTTGGCTGACATGTGGCATTGCTATGGCCTGCTTCTGGCCCAGATCTGGCAAACAGGAGTGGGCCACACAAGGGCCGTCATTCCACGCTGCATGTGGGCCAGATCCGCATTCCACAAGTGCCAGATGTGGGCCGGATCCGGGCCGAAACAATGTTGCTATCTGGGAAGAAACACACCTAATCACCACATTAAAAAAAGCTACATTGAAACTGCTTTTGATTTTTTTTTTTTTAACGACGTATATTATAAATAACTGAATAAGTGTCTGAGGAATGTTTTAAGTAAAATATTTAGTGTTTAAAGGGGACCTATTATGCAAAATTCACTTTTGTATGGTGTTTGGACATAAATGTGTGTTGGCAGTGTGTGTACACAACCACCCTACAGTGACAAAAATCCACTCACTCCTTTTTTTTAAATCTCCATAAATCAAAAGCAGTCTCTCCAAACGACCCGTTTTCAGAATGTGGCTTTAGTGACATCACTAAAGCCACAGGCCCCGCCCCCAAGTGTTGACTGACACTGCCGTTATAACTTAGACCCGCCCTGATCGAGTTCACTGCGAGTTGTAAACATCAGCCATTGCTGCAGCAATGCACTCACGAGAAGCGTCGAAGCATCTCCCAAGCATGTGTTGTAGCTGGATGTATTCATTCACATAGCTCTCTTTATTTATTCTTGAAATCTGCTGGCCAGTGAAGACGAGGTGGATTCATTTTGTTTTCAAAGAAAATCCTCCCTCAACTCTACAGAAATTTATGTAAGTTACTTATGCACTTCTTATACTGTTTACTCAGCTCTAACAGTGATTTTCTGAAGAAAAACTGATGCTTCATCTTTTGTGTGACATACAGTAAACTTTATTAAACTCATCAGTATATTTTGTGTCATCATTCAGACAATTAGATCGTCAGACGTAGTCCTACAGCAGGCTTGCATTAATAGTGTATACAAGCAATGCCAAATATGTTATAATCGTAATTAAACTAAACTATACCTTTTCCAACTCCATACAGCATATGTTCTCTGACTCTGTAGGCATTTTTATGGTCGAAATGAACACCATTACTGTGACTGTCTGTTTTATTATTATCATCTTCCCTGTTCTGATCGCGGCTGCTTAGGCTCCGCCCCCTGTCCCGTGAACCAGCAGCTCATTAGCATTTAAAGGAGAAGCACTAAAACAGTGCGTTTTTCACAGACCCAAAAAATGATGATTTAAACGTGCTGTAAATAAAATTCTGTTGGGTATTTTGAGCTAAAACTTCACATACACACTCTGGGGACATCAGAGAATTATTTTACATCTTGTGAAAAGGGGTATAATAGGTCCCCTTTAAAACAATGCAATACAATTATGATTTCAAAGAGCATTGTTTTATTACACACAATACTCAAATATCTCAGGCTGATTGTCAAAGTCAAAGTGCAAATTTGCAACAAATGTAACACTTGCAAGAACAAAATACATCCAACTTAAATTGCATACACAGAACATTTTCTCAAAAATACAGATTGAGAGTTGGTTATTTTTCATTTTGGCAAGAAAAATGCATTGAACTATGAACAATCCGAATTTTAAAAGTTCTTTAGGGCCAGGTGTCTAGAGGTGTCTCCATATGTCTAGTGACACAACCCCCACCCATCCCCAAAGTGTTTTCTGTGACAGTGTTGGCTGCAAAGATGAATTTGACGACTTGCCATCTTCACAGTAGTGAACACGCCAAAAGAAATGCTAATTTCCATAGACTGTAAAAAAAGATGGATGACACCCCTTCGCTTTCTTTCATTGGAGAGAACTGAAGCCGTCAGAGACCCGATATGGCGCTGACATCTTGAAACTTGAGTCTGCGTAGTAGCAATTTCGGGACCAGACCTGCGCAGTAGTGAGCAGGAAGTAAAGCCGCAAAATCAAGGCCCTGTCCTCACTCTCGCAGAAACAATCGCAAACACATGTTCCTGCACTTTTTTTCCAATTAATTATAGAAAGTTATATATTAAATGTAAAGCTTCAATCTCCTCAGTCCTCCGAATATCCCGAAAAAAAAACGTCTGTTGGTGCTTCAGTGACTACTTCACAATCTGTCAATCACAGCTGACAATCATGACGTCTCACCACCGCATCAAATAACTAACTAAAAACAAACTTATTTTAAAAACAAACACTTGAATTTACATCACCGTGATAAAAACTGCCGTAAATGACAGAAACCATCGTTGGAAAAAATATATTTGATCTGGTTGGTCTCACTAAACAGTTGTTGAATAACACGGGGAGTCTGGGTTTATGACCTACACTAGGACCAGCCATTGGGGGGCGATCGAGACGTTTTGGCTTCACTTTTCAGGGCTTGTGCTGCACGCTTGCTAATTACATACGGATTACATAATCTGAGAGTAGCCTATTTCTTTTCGTTTTGAATTGTTTCGTTTAAAAGTATGGCTAGACATTTTCAGGGGCACGGGAATTGGGGTTGCTGAGGGTGCTGCAGCACCCCCTGTTTTCACAGGATTGTAAATGTAACACAAATTTTTGTTCATTTACATTTATTCATTTTAAGCATTTTGTAATGCATTTGTAATAAAGACTTTAGGTGGGCTATTTAAAAAGTGTTAGGACTATTAATGTTAAATTATGAATAAATAAATAAAAATTCGTCAGCAGCCACTCAAAAAAACAACAAATAAATGTCCGCAGCCGCTCTACTCCTGAGCGTCCACTGTCAGTGTTGTGTTTGTGAGGACTTAGGCAAGTTTTTTGTGTTCATTTATATTTCCTGTCGCTGTTCAGGCTCTTTTTTTGTATATGACAGTGTAAACAGCCCAATAACTTTTTTACTTAAAGGCTTAATTTATGTCCCGTAGACCGGTCCTATGCATTACGATTTAAAGCAGTAGGCCTATCAATGATGTAAAAAATGTGACGTGCAGACAGTCAAGTTTGGCTGTGTGTATGTTTAAATGAGTGTTCTCACCAATACGCTTGTTGTGATTCGCGGAGTTTTTTTAGACTTGTTATTGTTTCTTATTCAAAAGTGGTGAATTAAGTTAGTTGTTTCTCCATCCTCTCATTCTGCCGTCATGTCTTGCTCCATCATGGATAATATGGGATGGGTGTGTCGAACTTTATTTATCATATAAACCCACTTCTGTACGTCAGTGAACTGTAAGCCGCAAGATGCGTGATTAAACAAAAAGTGGCGGTAATGCACAATTGTAGTTAGTTTGTATTATTACATGGCTTGGTTGAATTCTAATGTAGAATGCTGCTAAGTATAACACAGCGTTGCCATGAAAAACAGAGCGTTGCCATGGACGCAGGATTCTAACCGATTTTCTTTAGCGGAAGCAATATAAATAGTTTTTAAATCAATAAACTCCTTTTTAAATCAATATTTTGTGTCAAATTATTGATTTATTTGGTAGGTAGCCAAGCGGGGTCCATGTAATCCGCTTCGCGTCGGGGTCCCGATCAGCCTGTCGGGGTTGTATTCGCTATAACAACCGCCTCGCTCTACATTATCCCTTACATATAATAAGAAGAAGCTGCGCTGCTTCAATCGCTGGCTGGATAAAACACAATGTAGCTGTTGCTCACGCTACACCGCTACTTGCTGCAAAAAGTAGTTAGCTACTGGAAAAGCTACACTGTTTAAAAAGCAACTGAGCTACTGCCAAGCTACTGAAAAATGTAGTTAAGTTAGTAGCATCACAACTTGTAGTTAACTACTCACCAACACTGATTAGGTGTCACCTCTAATGGTCAATCATCACTTAATTAATCACTTAATTATCTCATTAACTTCAACACTGCTTCAGTGTTCATTTTAAGAGGACACAAATGTACACTGAGGATTGTTAATTTAACACTGGGGATTGTGCTGTGCAGGCTGATTAATTGGACAATATTTGTCAATTCTGAAATTATTAACTAATAGCAGTGATCACTTTTTCCATTGACATTTCCAAAATCTACCAATAGGTATGCTATTAGGCAGTAAATTATGTTTTCATGTTGTTGTTGTTTTGTTTTGTTTTTTAAGCAAAATTGATCAAAAATTATATTAAGAATATCTGCATTTCTAATGTAATAGGCCATTCTACTAGTAAACCACTTACACATACATTGCATGTGGAAAATTGTACAGAGAGTGAATTATGAAATGAACTTTTGAAAAATGAAAAAATAGAAAAAGAAAAAATTACCATGAAAAATGCATTGATTATTCTGCTCAGTATTTTGGTTGTAAAGCAAACAGCTAAAATAGTTACAAATGTGCTCTGTGTACCCATAGCTCTAACACTAATTTAGCCCTGAAACATCAACAGAAACTGGAGCTCGGTAAATGAAACTCTCCCGGAAGGCTCTGCGGACGTAGCGATGTGGAATTCCACTGGGCACGAGGATCTGAGACACGGTGGTGTTTTGACCAGGACTCTGTTTCACATGGATCCGTAGGTCATAGTGGTGCTGATGGTTGCGCTTGATGATGCTGTTTAAGTCGATACGGAGATTATTAGACTGGATCAGATTTAAGCGGACGTGGTTCACGAGGTAGTGATTGTCCCAGCGACTGATTAAGTTTTCTGCCTCATTTCTCCATGGACTGCCCTCAGCAATGGCATTAGAAGCTGGATCAGCAGTAAAGGTGGTTATTTTCTTTTTATGCTTGTCCTCCTGTGTGCATATAAGTTTTCTGCCTTCTATGGATCTCCTTTTGCGATGTTTGGAGGGGACATAAGTGCATTCTCCAGATTCAATGGGCCCGCAGTAATCGTAATCTGACTCTGAGGTCCAGCACCAGTTGTAGTTATAACCAAACGAGCCACAGGAGTGATCTGAGCGACAGGGCTTGCCTTTATATGTTACATCTACATCTGGAGAGCAGTAGTCCCAGCCATGAGCAGTGTGGCACCAGTAGTAATCACCTCTCTCATAATACTGGCATTTGTCTATGCAATTAAGATGCTCCTTAGACCGGTGGAGCAACATCTTTGGTTCCACAAGCCCACAGTAACCCCATGAGTCTCCCTCCTTCAGCCAGCACCAGTTGTAGTTGTGACCCTGCTTTCCACATGGATTGTCATCTCTACACTGCCTGTTCTTGTAATCTCTGTGTTCAGATGGCGAGCAGTAATCCCATCCCTGTGCAGTATGGCACCAATAGTAGTCTTGTTTTCTTTGGTCACAGTAGTCATAACACAGAGCGCCTGTCTGAGATCCATAATGGTTCTGGTCTTCAATCACTTGCCCACAGTATCCCCACCTGTATCCAAATAAAACAAATTCAATTTTGCACCAATAGTAATCTTCTCCATATGTCCCACATGTATTTATGCACTCCCTATTCCAGTAGTCGAATCTTTCCTTAGGTGAACAGAACATTGTCTCACATTTTCCATCTTTATCCTTAGAGCTGCACTTGTACACTCCAGCATCGGACTTGCAGTCTTCTGTACACTTTGTTCCGAGATGAGTCAAGGAAATTCTCCCATCACTTGGCCACAGTGAACAGAAGAGTGAGGTGACATGCTGTAAAAACATCATCAGCTGTGATCATTCAGCTTCATTTAACTCTTAAGTGTGTGGCATAGGTTTACATGTTTGGGCTGATCAGTGTTGGCCAGTAAAGAAAAAAGAATCATAATTTGAACGGTAAAAGACAAAAAATGCAATGGGAAATTGTTAATTGGTTAACGGTACACATCAAAATCTCCAGAGTTAAATAAATTCTTCTCAGAGTACATATGGCCCCACTCTAAAGAGTGTAAAAGTAACTCTGGCTCAGAGTTAAAGTTAATGAGATAATTAAGAGATTAATTAAGTGATGATTGGGAATTAGTCATGAACACCTACTGTTAACCAGCAGAATCACTGAAGAAAAGAGAAACAACAAGAACATAATAATTTTTTCTTCTGCTTGTTAACAGCAGGTGTTCATCACTAACACTCAATCATCACTCAATTAATCACTTAATTAACTCATTAACTTAAACTCTGATTCAGAGTTACTTTAACACCTTTTTAGAGTGGAGCCAAATGTACTCTGAGCAGAGTTAAATTTAACTCTGGGTATTTTGCTGTGTAAAAATGTAAAATCAAAAACTTTATTTAGACCTTCTGGGCAAATGTTTGATTAAGAATGTATAAATATAAAGTATGAATGAAATATTAAAAAAAACTTTTCAAAAACAAATGATTACAGGCCAAACATAAAATATTTTTTAGTATATAAAATGCTAAATGTAAACATTGTACTTTCAAGTTTAAAATGTAGCAGCAATCAGGGCTTCGAACCAGTTCAATGAACGAAAACAAAAACTGGAAACGAACAAAAGTTTGACAGGAACATAACTGAAACAAAATCTAATTTAATCGGTCTGAAGAGAAGCGCTTATTTGAAATGGCCATTAACCGGTTAATAACATTATTTTATTGTTCTGTTTAATATTTTAATTTGGCAGTCAACCAATCACAAATTCAACAGACTATGCAAATGTGACATTGACGCATAGCCTATCCAATGTGAGTGAAATGCCTGCATTCAGCTGTCAAGTCATCATAGATAAGTTGCAATGGCACATGCGCTGACGTTAGTTTTTCAGAGGATAGGCTATATATGTCACCACCTGTCAAACCATTAAGCCTACATTTCAGTAAAAATGAATAGCAGGTACTATGCAGGTTGTTGTGTGTTTTGAAACCAGAGAAAATTGCAGGAAAATTGTATCATGGATTCACACAATGTCACATCACGTACTTAAAGTTATTCTGTGAACGGAGAAAACAGAATAAAACTAATGCATTTATGAAAATAATATATGTATTTGAATCATGTCTTGCTTTTATCCGTAAGATCATAATTACGGAGTAAAATTCCTGTGATCGCGCTGGAGCCTCATACGCACACACAACATATTCTAGCGTTGCTAACAGCCTGTTCATTATCAAAATAAAATACAGTCAACCTATATAACGTTACACTGCTCAATTTAAATAGTCCGTAGTACAATCTGTGCCATTCAGCGTGACCACCACCTCACTCTATATCCCCTCGTTTATGAATGAGCTCCTCGATTTGTCTTGGCTGGTCCTTCTCCTTCTCAAAGCCACTCGGTTCTGTCTCCCCTTCACTCACCATGCCGTTATTCACTTTCTGCCTGCATTCCAAAGGTGGCGTGTACGATTGCAGTTATCCAAAGGATTAAAAAGTATTGCCATAAACAATGTATTTTGCGACACCACAAAAGACATGATAGAGCATAATATTAAACGATTGACTTTTTATTTCATCCATCCGATATATATCATCATATCGCACAGCCCTAGTATGTATCATAGATAAGGTGTATCCTCTAACATCACTGTCTTCTGCTGTCACTGTGCTAATCCATGTTAGGTGTTTTCACGTTGAGCATTTTAGTTCACCTATAACCTGCATGAGAAATTCACAGCATAAAACATTCATACAACATTCTTACTAACCAAAAGAAAAAAATCTCTAAACTGTGTTCTGGCAATAGATCTAACATTCCTGGAATGTCCCATGATGAATCAAAAATGGTTATGTAAGTGTAAAATGTAAGTGTAAAAAAGTCAAACCTGAGGAAATTGGGATTCCAAACATCAAATTGATTTTTTTCTGCTGGATATTAGAGATGTCTTGTGTTCTTGAATTATTTTGCTGTATTCTTTTGCCACTAAATTGTGGGCTTAAATAATTGTACTAGTGTTATGCAAGATGCTTGTCAGCCAATCAGAAAATATCCTAAAAGATGTTATGGTGATGTCAGACTGCTCTCTCTTTCTTGTAAAGCACATGACTTTCAAGAAAGACACCATGGAGGTGAGTCTGGGTGGAGGTGGGACTTTGGACTGTGTAAAAAACAACATGTCAAATTCTTACCTTTTTATTTAAAGTTGTGTTCATGACTCATAGTCTTGATAATTATATTATATTATTATATCATCTCAACCTGACATTCCTGTCTCTGTTTCTTCCTGTGTCTCTCTCTCTCCAGGCTGTAAGGCTGCATGGGGACATAAGCTGTTCTTGTAGGGTTTTGTTTTTTTAGGAAAGTAGCCTGGAAAGTGTCTGAAAGGCTGCTCTGGGGTACCTTGAGCCGGAAAGTGGCAATTTATAGACATGTTACTATTTTAGCATTTTCAATATAATCCAAATGATCTCACTAAAGATGTTCTAAAACAAATACGTTGATAATGTATTATTTAGACACAGACATCAATAATTAGCCTATGAATCTAAACAATGGTGACAATTATAAAATGATGGGATGAATATAGTATCAAAAGGATTAACACGTGCAAGCACACTTATCAATGAACTTGATACATGTTGCAGACATGTTTTATCCATGCCTTTCAACTTGAGTGTGCAAAATTTAAAATTGAACGAATGTGAAGCAATTTGTAAAAAAGAGAGATGTTTTTGTGAATACAAATGTTTTCCTTTGTATTAGTGTATCATAATTTGCGCATGCAACAAAGAAGATGTGCATGTGTGGATCAGGTGACACGTGTGCATTCATTGACGTCTTTTCTGAGTCAATCTCATTTGATTCATTTGGATTTTGAGACTTTCATTTCGGTGTTTTTAAGCATTTCACAACCCACAAACAACTACAAATGAATAGGCCTGGTGCTAATTATTAATGTGTGCACAACTACCCATCTATTTAACAAATTCACTACATTTAAACTAATACAATACAACTTGTGTGTGCAAAATCCAAAATCACATGAATGTGCAGCATTTTGTACAAATACACACTAAAAAAAAATGGTTCTTCAGCGGTTCTTCAGGGGTTCTTTGCGGTGGTTAAGGTGCTATATAGCACCACTACCATTTAAAGAACCTGTTAAGCCCAGTTTGGTTCTTCAGCGGTTCTTTAGCGGTTCTTTGGGGTGGTTAAGGTGCTATATGGCACCATTACCATACAAAAAACCTGTTAAGCACCTACAGTTATTTAAAGGCTCTCTTAGTCTCTTAGTTTAGTTGGTGATAGGATTAGAAAAACGACATTAAAATATAGTGATTTTCCTGAATACAAGTCCCGCCTATATATATTCCAGGGCCCCCACACAAGACTTTTTGACCACAGAAAAAAATTGTGTGGATGTGAAGTCAGATATATAGCCTACTGAAATTATGTCACAAACTTCAATAAAAAGCTATATTTTACATTTACATTTACATTTAGTCATTTAGCAGACGCTTTTATCCCTATATTCATATATTAACTGCTTTTTGTTATTTGTGTAGGCCTAGTCAAATAATTAGGCTAAACAAATGAGTGACGAGAGAAGTTATGTTTAAAAACATGTTTAAATTTATACTTACACAATTTGAAAATGTGTCAAGAACTTGTTGTTGAATTCTGTCATTTTGAAAGTAAAAAAAAAAAAAATCATAATAAATAAATATATAATTAAATAAAAACGTACTTTTTAGTGTGCACTGTGCATGTCAGGCAGGGCGTCGCCAGATCAAACCAAATGGGGGGGGGGGGCATTTAATTTTCATAGGGGGGCACACTTTTTTTAATGATCTGAGACAGACCAAAACAACAACCCATATTAGGCTAGAACTAAAATAGACCACAATAGTCTTGTTTTGTTCAATTATTCAAATAAAATACTTCACCGTATGATCTCAACGTCTCTGTTTATTTTCTCTTAACATTTCCATATTTAGCTAGTAGCCTATTTTATTTATTTTTTTTGCATTTTTCGTCACATACACAACACGTTACAATGTTACAATGTTTACATTGTACTGGTAGTATACAGTTTTTATTATTGCTAAACAAAAATTTCAATTCCATTCTTGTGATTTGATTCCGATTTTGATTCAATATCGACTAATTTGGATACATGTTTATTTTAAATTTTATTTAAATAAATAATCTCGACCTAATGCTGTAAACATAGAGGGCCTAATCTGCTGGTATTATTAAAGGTTAAAAATAACAAATTAAATTAAATATAATGCAGTTTTTGTTATAATAAGTATTTAATGGCATAAGTAAAAATATAATAAATATGTAATATAGTGCTCAGCAAAATCTCCTCTCTAGCTATTTTTTCTATTCAATTAACATGCTATGGTCATTAAATGGCTTTTCCTGAGGTAAATGTAACGTTCTCTTACGAGAGTCCTCTCGTACTGCGTTTTTATCAAAACGCTACGGGAAAAGTCTCTTTTCACGAAATACTGAAGCAAAAAATTATCCTTAATTTTCATACATGTAAAGCGCGTTGCAGCAGTAGTCAGCTATGGCGAGACGGCTTGCTCGCTCATTGGCTGCTCTGCGGCAACTGCATAAGCCTATCGAGCGAGGCCTGAGGTGACGTCAGGCCAATGAGGGCGCTTCGCGCCCTCCTTGCCATTTCCCGCCGAGACGGGTGTGGCTAACCTCTATAAAAGGAGCTCGAAAAGGCTGATTCACTTGATTTTTCATCTCTTCAGCGAAGCTCACGCATCGCTGGATCACGAGGAAGCACGCGTCGTCTGATGCAAGCACTTCAGCGGGACGAGCCCTCGAAGCAGCTGGCCAACGCCGCCTTCTACCGCCGTACCTGCTGCGCTTTCCGACGCCATATCCTTTACATTCTTGTTCTTGTGTGTGTGTGTGTGTGTGTTCGCTTTGCAACACTCACCCCTAAAAGAGCTGCGTCTTTTTCAAGATGCCTTCAAATGCAGCGCTCGCGCTCGCTGACGGCGAAACGCCTTCACTCCGAGCCAATTGCCTACGGTGACTCTGAGGACTCGCCGGGCATCCTTTCCGAGGCTGCCCTTCCTGGAAGCGGATGGCGGGATTAGTTTTTCTTTACGTTACAAGAAAAGCTACCCTGCCTCTGCACGCGTCATTCACCGGCGAAGGAGAAAAGAGCGTTCCCCGTTGGTCGGTCTGACCTCTTTTCTCTCACATTTCTCAGTTCCCTGTTCGGCGACTGGAAATATTATTGCAGCAAGTGAGTCTGTTATAACACGCTTGCCTGCCAGCAAACGCCGAAGAATAAATGTTGACGCCGCTTTCAAAAGCCTGTATCCCCCTGTGGCTCAGTGGTGGAATTATAGGTTTTCCACATGGGAGACCGGAGTTCGAATCCCGGTCTAGCGGCATATATATTTATGCCGCCAATGCTTTGCTCTGTCAGTCCCCTGAAGGCGACTGCAGAGATGCATTTTGCAGCCAGCGAGCGCGTAGTACCCGCTTGCCTGCAACCGAACACCGTTTCTACGGTTCCCGTGCGTCACTGGCGAAAGGAGAATGGAGGGTTTTCAGCCCCGCTGTAGCTGGGCGATATCCACTCTTCTCACATTCTGGCATTTTGCAGGCGTCTGAAAATGCAAATCACTCTGTTTGTTCCCCGAGAGGCAACTGCAGACGTGTTTTTTGCTGCCCACGAGCACGTGGTACATGCCTGCAAGCAAACGCCAGTGTGGATAATACTCGCGCTGACTTTATCTATGTATCTTCACTGTGGTCCAGTGGTAGATTCTTAGGCTTTCGCGCGGGGGATCCGAGTTCGAATCCCGGGTCTACCGGCAGATAATATTTATGCCGCCGAATGCAAATCACTCTGATTGTTCCCCGAGAGGCAACTGCAGACGTGTTTTTTGCTGCCCACGAGCACGTGGTACATGCCTGCAAGCAAACGCCAGTGTGGATAATACACGCGCTGACTTTGTCTATATATCTTCACTGTGGTCCAGTGGTAGATTCTTAGGCTTTCGTGCGGGGGATCCGAGTTCGAATCCCAGGTCTGCCGGCAGAAAATATTTATGCCGCCGAATGCAAATCACTCTGTTTGTTCCCCGAGAGGCAACTGCAGACGTGTTTTTTGCAGCCCACGAGCACCTGGTACATGGCCAGACTTCTACCGAAGTCCCGGCCACGGCCGATGATGCTATATGTGTAGAGAAGATGCCCACTGCCTAGTGCCCATCCCTACACACTAGCACAGCCCTTCACACAGAGCCCGCGCTCATATATTCGACTCGGGTCGATCACGCACATAACATAGTGAACGTGCCCACTGCCTAGTGCCCACAAACACTATGTTCTGCATGCCTTGTGGTTTCTGTAAAGACGAAACCTGTGTGCATTCACTCTGCTCAGGCAGACAGTGCACTCGTTGCAGTAACTGTGCCCGCTCTCCCGCGCCCACACTTACTCACGGCCATTATATGTCCTACGGGACTCGCCCAGCCCTCCTTTGCTCGGTTAAACACCGCAGCGGGGTTGAGCGCAGGCATTCTGTCCACTGTGATCAGCGCGCTTCCCCCTAGGGCTCGCGCACATAAAATCGACTCAGGTCGATTGCGCTTCCAACATAGTAAAAGTGCCCACTTCCCAGTGCCCACGAACACTATGTCTCACAGATCACAGGCTCTCTGTAAAAACGGGACCTGTGCGCGCTCGCTCTGCTCAGGCAGGTTCCCGCCCACATTTACTCGCAGACAGCATGAGTCCCACGAGACTTTCTCAGCCCTCCCTCACTCAGTTAAACACTGTAGCAGGGTCGAGGACGAGCGTTCTGCCCGCTGTAATAAGCGCGCTCCCCGCCTCGAATGTCACAGGCGTAACGCCTATGTTATTGCGCCCCAAAGCACCTCTGTTGCAGAACAGAGCGTGCTTCGCATCCAACCCTTAGCCAGCCATGCAGAGGCATGGGCAGCGCTTCCAGGGGTTTCGGACTGGGTGCTAGACATTATAAACAGAGGCTTCTCGCTACAGTTTTGTCGACGCCCTCCCCGCTTCACAGCGCGCGTCGAAACTACGGTGACTTTAGGAGTAGCACACCTACTTCGCGCCGAAATATCAAAACTGACGAGCAAAGGGGCGATAGAGCATGTATCCCAAGCTCAAAGCGAAGGGGGGCTATACAGCAGATACTTTCTTGTCCCCAAAAAGGACGGTGGTATCAGACCCATACTGGATCTAAGACGGCTGAACAGAGCATTAGTGAAACGCAGTTTCAAAATGCTCACGACCAGCGAAATTCTCGCGCATGTTCGCCGAGAAGACTGGTTCATGTCGATAGATCTGAAGGACGCGTATTTTCAAATACAGATAGCGTCATATCACAGGCGATACTTGAGATACGCCTTCGAGGGTCAGACATACCAGTATACAGTCCTGCCCTTCGGCTTGTCCCTGGCACCTCGTACATTTACGAAATGCATGGACGCAGCGCTCGCTCCTCTCAGACTCAGAGGCATGCGAGTGCTGAACTATTTGGACGACTGGTTGATCCTAGCTCAATCACGATCTCAGCTCGTGGAGCACAGAACCATTTTACTCGATCACCTCGAGAATCTTGGTATCACGGTCAATTGGGCGAAGAGTTCACTGAACCCCAGTCAAACGATTTCGTTTCTGGGTATCGTTCTGGACTCGCAGTCTATGACGGCGCGGCTGTCGCCACAGCGCGTGCTGCACATTCAGCGCGCGGCGAGGTCTTTCCGCCGCGGCGTTTTCACCCCGCTCAGGAAGTTTCAAAGGATGCTGGGTCTCATGGCCTCAGCATCATCAGTTCTCCAGCTGGGCTTGCTCCGCATGCGCCCACTGCAGTTCTGGTTGAAAGCGCGAGTACCGCGCGGAGCGTGGGTGTCCGGCCGGTTACGCCTCAAGGTCAATCAAAGCTGTGTGACAGCCCTGATACCTTGGTTGGCGGACGGCTGGTACCAATCAGGTGTAAGCCTGGGGACTTCCTCGAGAGTGAGGATGGTGTCGACAGACGCATCCACCTCGGGATGGGGAGCGCTGCTCGAGGGCAGACCGTTCTTCGGCCTGTGGTCGGAACGAGAAAAGCTCCAACACATCAACTGCCTGGAAATGCTGGCAGTGCACAACGCGCTGACGCGTTTTTGTCCCCACATCAAGGACCAACACGTCGTAGTCCGTTTGGACAACACGGCCGTGGTGTCCCATATAAATCGCCAGGGCGGTCTGAAATCCACATCCCTGTACAGGCTGGCGAAACGCCTCCTAATATGGGCTCAGCACAATTTGCGCTCGCTGAGGGCAGTGCATGTGCCTGGGCTCCAGAATGTGGGCCCAGACAGACTGTCCAGGAACAACATTCCCCTGGGCGAATGGTCTCTACACCCACAAACAGTCCGGCTGTTGTGGGAGAGATTCGGCAGAGCGGAGGTGGACCTATTCGCGTCCCGCGAAAACGCTCATTGCCCCGTGTTCTTTTCCAAGAACGACAGCGCGCTGTCCCACATGTGGCCGCGCTGCCCGCTTTATGCTTTTCCCCCCGTCTCCCTCCTGCCTCAGGTGTTAGAGCGGGTCAAGGAAACGAACTGCTCAATGCTGCTTGTAGCACCGTTCTGGAAGAACCAAGCATGGTTCCCAGTCCTGATGCAGCTAGCAGATATCGCTCCATGGCCAGTGCCATTGAGGAGAGATCTCCTCTCGTAGGCCGGGGGCCAGGCCTCGCTCGATAGGCTGCTGCAGTTGCCGCAGAGCAGCCAATAGGCGCGCGAGCTGTCTCGCCTATGTCTGCATTGCTGCTGCAACGCGTTTTGCATTATTACAAAATTAAGGATAATTTTTGGCTTCAATATCTCGCGGAAAAGGATTTTCCCCTAGCGTAAGATATCTTACGCAGTACGAGAGACCTCTCGTAAGAGAACCACTGCTTTATATTACATCTAAAATTCCAGATGTTTATGCAGAATCATAGTTATGTGGTCAACAACATAAATTTAAGTCAGAAATAAGCAAATAAGGAGTTCAGTGATCAAGCTCAAATGATGATTGTCATAATATAACCAACACCATCAGATGACTTTATTCTTTGTTCAACAGGCAGTTATAACTCAGATACAGCAGCCAAACAAATTCTAAAGTAAACATATAAGGCTCAAGAGCCCCAACTAAAGCAACTACCCATCACAATAATGGTAACTTACAATTTGTGAATTTCTCCTTCAGTGATTCTGCTTGTTAACATCAGGTGTCTTCAATAATGTTCAATCATCACTAAATTAATCACTTAATTATCTCATTAACTTCAACACTCTTGAGTGTGGACTCATACACTCCCAGGAGTGTTAATTTAACACTGGAGTTTTTGCTGTGTAGTAAATGCCGCTCCATCTGAAAGCAGGTGATGGCGATTTACTACTAATCAAGGAACCGGCTTTACTGATGCATAACAATATCATGCATAACAATATCGTGCGATATATCGCCCTGCCCTATTGGACACAGCTTAATTTAATAGTGTCAGCATTCAACTTATGCGTTTATTATTTTCATTCACCCATTCATATTTTATTTATTTTAGTGACACATAATTAATGAATAGACCATAGCTAGCTATTTGTTAACAGTAGCACATTTAAGCATCTTAAATGCTAAGATTTACATGCTCCTTCAACCAAAGAAGTTAAAAGTAACTAAATCAGTCCACAGCCAAACAAAATGATCCACACTTCTCCACAATGGTAATCCACTGTATTTTAAATGGTTCTAATAATTCCAACGTAATTGAACATTAAACACAATTACACACTATCAAGTCTTCCCCTTTTCTCATTTTCTCAAAAAAACATAAAATAACACTTAATTTTAACATTTATTCTCTCTTAATTCAACCATATGCAAAGCATGCTGGGAACTAACAAGCACTGCCCAGTTTCAGTTAATGCAACACAAATCATTCATGTAATCCAACACAAACGGATTAAGTAAACTAAAATTTTACATATTAAGCAGATTGAACACAATCAAATTAAGTTAGGGCAAAATGGCAGTTGGCGTCGCACTATACTGCCACCCTCTGGATGTAAGAATTTTTTTACTTAACATAAATGGTTTGTGTTTAGACAACACGTTAGGATTTTGTACTGTTAAGTTGAGACATAATTACGTGGACCTTAATAGAAAAAAACATTTCAAGTCAACAAACACAATTATTATAAGTAAACTAAATATAAATATATTATGTAAAGTGTACAACCTTCCTAGTTCATTTTTTTGAGTGTGACTGCAAATGCGCAAAAACTGTTTCCATTGCAGTTTTTCGAATTGCCTGAAAAACCACCTCATGCGAGCATAAAAACGTTCTTGCGATAAACGGGAGTTTTTGCGAAATTAACGTGTTTCCATTGTGCGTATTTTTAATTCGCAATTTCAATTTGCGCAATTTGAAGGGTAGCCTAATGGAAACGCGGCTAGTGTCTCTCCACAACTTGCAATGCGCATAAGCCGCGTAACCTTGTTCTCCGCAAGCCGACTTCGCTGCTTCGTCTTGATCCGATTCTGCTTTTTCTCCGGTGGTGGCGGAGCTGTCTGGACATCTGAGGCTTCAGGCGTTCCTGATTCACCATCTGAAAGAAGTCTGGCCTCTGGAAAAAAGCTTTTACGGCTAGTCTGCCTGGGCCTGGCCATATTTGAAACGTCTCACTCATTCGTTCGTTGTTTAGGTCTATATTACAGCCGTTTTAGGCGTGCGCTTTATTTGAAATGCAGCATGCGATGTTGTTTAATAACTTTCAAACGGTAGAGCCTGTTCCTTTATAACATAGCCAAAGGTCGGTGTATTTTTGTTTTCTAAATTTTAGGCTTATTCTCAAATTCAGATTGTGTTAGGGGGGCGGGATTATTAGGTAATTTTAATCGGACAATTTGACCGGAGAGATTTAATTTTGTCGGACATTTAATTTTTTTTTCGGCCAATGTCCGGCAATTACCGGACAACGGAAACCCTGATTGCGAGGCCCCCTATTAGCGCGAGGCCCTGTGCGGTCGCACAGTTCGCACAGTCTATGCGACGGCTCTGCCCGTTACATGTTAGCTAAACAATGACAATTCTTACATTTGGACACACAAGTTGCTCAGCAGCGAGACGTCACTCCAGTCTCAAATTAATAGATCACAATCTCTTAAAATAACCAAAATACATCAATATAAACATCACAGTAACATTTGCATTAACTAATACCGCAAAATGTATACCAGAAAGAAGAGAAGAAAAGAAAAAGATGTGTTAACATACAAAACTCAAGCAACATACTCATGTTTACCCCAGAACTTTTTGCTGGTTCATTATCTCAATGAATCATATGCACGAGGGTGATTCCTGAAACTGATCACCGCTGTTCTATATTCATTGTCAACAGAATAAACTTCTTAAAGTGCGATTTGGTGTCCATCTGATTTCAACACAACACAACGCAGAGACTACACTGTTACAATGGTGCTGTGACCGTGACTCTGGAAGCAGCGTGGTGAATCGACTGATCGTAGATTTCCGGAGGAGTTCGTGCCGTGGGTGACGAGAGTTTTCGCGCCGGAGCAGTTTGCTGCAATACTGTTTTTGTCCACAAGGAGGAGTAAAGGACCACGTTTCACTGCTGAGAGGAAGAAAGTTCTGGTATTCTGGTATCCATTTGAAGGCAACATTTGATTATTTGACAATAATAGCCGTTGAAGATTGAACTTTGAAGGAGATATAAAAAAAAAAAATTCATGACTGAGGTTTATTGAATAGTATTATTGGTGACACTGAAATTTGCAAATTCATTTTTATTGAACTTTGAAATCTGAATTATTATTTTTTTTTCTCTCTTTCTGAAAGTGCTTTTCTGAAGTTTTGAAACAACTAAATTACATTTAAAAAAAAAAAAGTAAAAGGGGTAGATTTATTTATTTATTTATTTATTTTTTTTGAGTAATATATATATATATATATATATATATATATACACACAGCAAAACTCCAGTGTTAAATTAACACTCCTGGGAGTGTATATGAGTCCACACTCAAGAGTGTAAAGTGTTAAAATATGAGTGTTAAATTAACACTCAAGAGTGTTAAAGGTAATGAGATAATTAAGTGATTAATTTAGTGATGATTGAGCATTATTGAAGACACCTGATGTTAACAAGCAGAATCACTGAAGGAGAAAATCTCAAATTGTAAGTTACCATTGTGGTGATCAGTGTTTACTTTAGTTGGGCTATTGACCCTTATATGTTTACTTTAAATTTTGCTTGTCTGCTGTTATTGATTTATAACAGTCAGATGAACAAAGAAAAAATGTGATCTAATGGTGTTGGTTATGTTTTGACAATGTTGTGATCTGAAAAATGAAACTTATTGAGATAGTTTGGTTTAACTTGTTAATTGCAGCAGCTCTGTGATTCTATAGCATATGATTTTCAGATAATCCAAAATATTTAAGGCGAGACACGGCAGGCAAAAACATCGTTTTTTTTTTACTGGTCAATTTTGAGATTTTGGGATATTTGTCTTCAATAACATGTCTTCTTTCAGACTTGTGGTGAAAAAAAGTCCGAAATACACATTTAGGTCTTTATTTTACTACACTTTGTCTGTTCGCGTCTGTAGATTTCTCATAAATTCAACAAAAGTTGGCGTTCTTAATCCTCCCGCTGCTCCGCGATCTCTTTCTGCTCTCTGTCATCACACGCACGGCTGGATAGCTCTCTCTCTCCTGTACAATGCTGTCGGATCCAAATATGGTCATTTCCTTTTTATCAGCAACCAATCGTGAAAGTAAAAGGGCTGAATGCGCAATCTCATTGGCTGATGATAAATCTTTAAAGCCCGTTTTCTCAAAATGACCTTTCTCTCATACTCCAAGTATGAAATCTCTACTTCAGTAGCACCTATATACACCAAACTTTCCAGTCTTGTACCTAGTTATATTATGAAGACATTTACAGAGGGATTTGTAAATATATTATTCCTAGCCTGATTTATATAACATTTTATTCCAAAAAACATGGCGAAAATCTTTTTTTTAAGGCTGTTGACAGTATATTCTGATTTACAGGATAACAAAAGTAGATATCCATAAATCCCTCAGTAATTTTTTTCCCATCTAATATGTGAACACAATGAAAAAATAATTTTTAACCTGGCTTTATCCAATACTCAGATTTCGTTTTTTAAAATATATGCAAAATAGCGCATATTTAATTAGATATTGCCTAATTTGCATATTTAAACATTACATTATAGAAAACTTGTAATACATTTTTTTCTCATCTTAATGTAGGTAATCAACTGGGAAAGTTTCATGGTGATATCTGCTAGTTAAAAATTTTACCCTATTCACCTGTAGTGTCTTGCCTTAATAAACATTGTTCTGATCAAAAGACTTTCAAATGAATTTATTTAAAAACACAGACATCAATAATCAGCCTGTGAATCTCAACAATGGTGACAATAATAAAGCATGTTGCAGTGGCTGCCACCAATCACAACTCATTAATGGCTCCCATCATGCATTGCGGTATGAATAAATTAAGATCTGAATTGTCTTTGTAATTGACTTTTCCTAATTGAATATTCTGCTCGTCACCATTGTTGAGACGCATTGACTGAATCTTGATGTCTGTGTGTGCCTAAAAGAAAGATTTCTTTTTCAAAACAACTTTTAAGAAATCCTTTGTATTATATCTAAAATTCTGGAAATTTATGCAGAATCACAGTTTTGCTGTAATCAACAACATAAATCTACGTCAGAAATAAGGATCTTAATGAGTTCAGTGATCAAGTTCAAATGATGATTGTCATAATACAACAAAGACCATCAGATCACTTTTTTCTCTTTGTTCATCTGGCAATTATAACTCAGATACAACAGCCAAACAAAATCTAAAGTAAACATATAAGGGTCAAGTGCCCAACTAAAGCAAACACTGATCACCATAATGGTGGCTTACAATTTGAGATTTTCTCCTTCAGTGATTCTGCTTGTTAACATCGGGTGTCTTCAATAACGCTCAATTGTCACTAAATTAATCACTTAATTATCTCATTAACTTTAACACTCTTCAGTGTTAATTTAACACTCATATTTTAACACTTTACACTCTTGAGTGTGTCCCAGGAGTGTTAATTTAACACTGGAGTTTTTGCTGTGTATATATATATATTAGGGGTGTGACGAGATCTCGTGTTACGAGATCTCGCGAGATTAAAACGCGACGAGATTTCTCGTTGAGGTGAAACATTAGGCTTGTTTGAGATGCGCCTTGCCTCGCCTGAAATGTATGCGAGAGTAGGCGGCTGCAGTGAGGGGAGGAGTGAAAAAAGCGCAGGCAAGCCGGACAGATCTCTCTTCTCGTAGTGGATCTGACCATTGCGAGATCAAAGATGGATATCGCGGGATTCACGCTCGTGCAGTGTTGCTAATAAACTGGATGTAATTCAAGTTCTGTTGCTTTTATATGAAAATAAATAAAATGAACAAGACACCCAAAGTACTTGTTATTTAATTCCATTCCAAATACATGTTTATCAATATTTTTTTTCTTTAATACAGACATATGTGTTTTTATTTATTTTCTTTTTTTATAAAAATTAAATTGCATAACCCAAAGAGATCGCACTGTCAGATAGTTTGGGAATATTCACACATAACATATATACATAAAACCTGATATTAGAGTTTTAAAATCAAACATTTTAAAAGAGAACAATACATCACAGTTGTTTAAACCAATGAGCATTAAGCTGTGTCGTCAGCAAGTCGTTTCCCATCGTGCTTTTGATCAGCGCAGTCGGTGGAGAGCAACTGCGCTCGACTGCAAAATCCGACACGTGCGCCTTGCGCTCGCGAGAGATTTTTGACATACGTCAGCATGACATCAGAGCCAGGCGGACCGCACTCGGACACATTTCTAACCGGCATGCATCTCGCGCTGATCACCGGTGATCGGTTCTGCGCAGATTTTGCTCATCTCAAACAAGCCTTTTGTCTCGTGAGTTGTTGTGATGTCAGTGATGGAGCGTGAGGGTGAAATTAGTATTGAAGATGCCCCTGCCACTTTTAAATAATTTGTGTGCCGGGCCAATCACACACACACTCCGCGCACACACACACACACACTCACTGTCCCTCGCTCGCTCACTCACTCACTCGCGCACACACACACACACACACACACACGCGCTCACTTGCGCACGCACACTCTCGCTCGCACTCAACCCGTCGTGGAGGACCGTTAAAATTAAACATGCTAGTCTTTCTGTCGTGATGTCCTGAAGCATCGCAGACGCGTCCCAGATAGCAACATTGTTTCGGCCCGGATCCGGCCCACATCTGGCACTTGTGGAATGCGGATCTGGCCCACATGCAGCCCACACTGACTCCTGTTTGCCAGATCTGGGCCAAAAGCAGGCCATAGCAATGCCACATGTCAGCCAAGAGCAAAGAAATAAACCAGAACTGGTTTTAGCTGAATGGGAGCTCTGGGCATTAACTGTAACAGCTCCGCGTTGCAAGCACCAATCCGGTTCGTTTTTTTTTTTTTCTATAGACAGTACTCACAAAGGTAAAACGATCAAGATTAACTTAAAAATTCACCGGAGTTCTCCTTTAAGTGAAATGAGATCAGGTGAGGATGGTTTCCTGTTGATGGATTTATAATCATGATGAAAAAGACTGATTCACTGATGTATTTTAATCTAACAATTATGTTGTCACATTAATACTTTTTTCACAACACAAACCCTGTGTTACTGCAATATGAGATCCAGCAATATTATAACAATAAGTTAGAAGACTTTAACAAACACGAGCACGAAAAAATTAGTTTAATATGACACACACAGACATCAACAATCAGCGTATGAATCTCAACAATGGTGACAATCAAAAGTAACTGCAATGCATGCTGGGTACCAGCATAGTACAAAACTCCCAGCATGCATTGCAACATGAATAAATTATGCAGCTGAATTGTCCTATAATTTTGTTTGATTCTAAATATTTGCTTTTATTGTTTGCTGTTGTTTTTGTTGTGAATTAGTAGCTTTTCAGTGATGTTCTGAATTAATCTGTTTATCTAAATATTTCTGATTGTCACCATTGTTGAGATTCATACGCTGATTGTTGATATCTGTGTGTGTCACCATAGGCCTTTTTTTTTTTCATGTTTGTTTAAAGATTTAAACTGATTGTTATATTGCTGGATCTCATGCTGCAGTGACACAGGGTTTGTGATGTGAATATATTAGAGGAACAACATAATTGTTAGATTAAAATACCTCAGTGAATCAGTCTATTTCATGATGACTATAAAACCATCAACAGGAAACCATCATCACCTGATCTCATTTCATTTTAGCTTTCTTTGCTGATGCAAATGTGTTTGACAAACACACTGTCACAGCAGCCAAAACGACAAATGCTATAATAAGAGTTAAGAGCCCAACTAATGGAAACACTAATCACTGTTATGGTGACTTCAAATTAAACACATTAGAGTTAAACCTCTGTTAATTCTCAATAAAACTTTTATAGACGTCTGGCAGAAATAAAGTCAGTCTGGTTAGTAATAAGTGAAGCTGGTAATGCTGTTTGTGGAGTTGTTTAATCCTCCTCTGCTGAGATCTTCACAGATTTAATGTCTTCTTTTCTCTTCAGTTGATTTCATCTAAGGCTGTGGCTGAAATTACTATTTTTTGGCTCAGATAAGGTCCAGTTCTGGTTTATTTCTTTGCTCTTGGCTGACATGTGGCATTGCTATGCAGAGGTGTAAAGTCCAGGTTCAGAAAGTAAAAGTCCTCATTTTGTTCCAATCACCTGGATTTGCTAATTCAGACAGGAAAGAGAACTAATTAGTGAAATCAGCTGACTGAGTTTATGGGTGGAATAAACATATGGCAGGACTTCTACTCATTGGCCCCTGGATTACCCACCTCTGGATTCAGAGGACTGTGTATTCGGAGACTAGTGAGCTCACGCCGGCTCAGACCCCTTGTGCCTCACTGTCTCCACACAGAGGCGAGGCAAGAGAAGTTTATTTATATAGCACATTTCATACACAATGGCAATTCAAAGTGCTTTACATAGAAGAAATTAAAATAATCAAAATAAATAAGAATAATTAAAACAGTTTAGAATAAAAAATTAAATTAAATACAGTACAAATATTTGGACGAACAGTGGCACAGTG
This sequence comes from Leuciscus idus, assembly GCA_021554675.1. Classification (NCBI taxonomy): domain Eukaryota; kingdom Metazoa; phylum Chordata; class Actinopteri; order Cypriniformes; family Leuciscidae; genus Leuciscus; species Leuciscus idus. The sequence goes on along the minus strand of CM038621.1, from coordinate 45,215,869 downwards.
CTCATTCATTAAATGCACAGCTAAACAGATGTGTTTTGAGTCTGGATTTGAATGTGACTACTGTAGGAGCACATCTGATCTCTTAAAACACGTTCCTCTAAAGTCAAGAAAACTGGACATTTTGCATGTTCCCAGAAACAACACTGAATATTTGGAGAACGTTCTTATAACAAAATACTGTTAGCTGTTAGTACTGTTAGTAAAGGATGAATTGGGCGAGCTGAGCACGCAGACTTTGGTGGTTGCAGGGTCTGACGTTTTTCGGTTGATTTCTGGGGGATTTCTGCAGCAAAAGAGTGGGATAGTTTGGTTCCAGCATACACCAGTTCTTCTATTTTCTCTGAGAAGGACAGAAGTGGAGATGCTGGAGACAGGGATAATGTGTCTTGTGAGAGTGTCTTGCTCTGGTGTTATCTGTAATATGCTGTCCTGGCTTCCCTGGCTGTTTTCCAGGAAGTCGTCCTTGGGTGCTGAATCTTGGAGCAGTTCTAATATGTCTGTCTGTGGTGAGCTCTGTGGGCAAGGCTCGGCTGAGATTGTGTCCGTGAGCAGAGGTTGTTGTGGCTGCATAGTGTTATCATTGTCCCTATGTGATTTGTCAAACGCATGTCCATTCAGGTGAGCGCCATTTAGCATCAGAGTTAGCAACTGGCTGATTCGATATTTGTTTGATCACATTCATCACGTTTGGGGATTCCTCTTCTACATTCATTAATACTTCAAATCTGTTCTTAGGCGGTGGTAGGAAACCAGTGTTTGCAATCCTTGTCAGAGCCTTATCTGGGGTAGAGGATACTATGGCAATATGTGATGCTTGTGACAATCTGATGTCTCCAGTGCCTTTGGGTCTCGCTCCCTCTTTGTGCCATCGATTTGTATTTCGATCAGTTACGGCTTGTTTCTCTACACTCAGTATGGCCTGTCGAGGAGCACTAGATTCATGGGACTGTACACAGCAAAATCCCCAGTGTTAAATTAACACTGCTCAGTGTTTATATAATCCACACCCAGAGTGTTATAAGTAACACTGAAGCAGTGTTGAAGTTAATGAGATAATTAAGTGATTCATTGAGTGATGATTGAGCATTATTGAAGACACCTGATATTAACAAGCAGAATCACTAAAGGAGAAAAATCACAAAGTCACCATTATGGGGATCAGTGTTTGCTTTAGTTGGGCTCTTCACCCTTAAACTGTTAACATTAGATTTTATTTGTCTGCTGTAAGTCAGTTATAACAGCCATTTTTAACAAAGAGAAAAGTGATCTGATGGTGTTGGTTATGTTTTAACTAGGGCTGTGAAAAGATTAATCGCGACAAGTGCCAGATGTGGGCCGAAACAATGTTGCTATCTGGGCCTCCTCTGGCGGACCCAACCGTGGTTCCCCGAGTTGATGCAGCAGCTGACAGCAGCCCTGTGGCCAATACCACTGAGGGAAGACCTTCTTTCCCAGGTGAAAAGGACAATTTTTCCCCCTTCCCAAACTATGCACCCTCCATGTGTGGCCCCTCGACTGGCGGGTTTTAAGCTTTTCAAAAGCCATAGTCTACATTACAGTCTCCAGTCTCATGGCATCCCAGACTTCAATATTTTACAATTCAAAATAGCTGAATAACTAACCATCTGAGATTTCGGTATCGAGATAAATGATAGAGCTTTTGGATTTGTAAACAGTGACCGCAGACTTAAAAAAATCTTAACAAAACTTAACAAGTTAAGTGAAGATGCACATTTTTAATTAGGTTAGTCAAAATGTTGGTCCAGTTTTTTTTTTTACATTGATTTATTACATGGAACATTTGTGTTTCCATTCATTTTGTTGAGATTTATTTTCTTGTATAACCTATTGTATATACATGGTTGATTATTCATGTTGCTTATATTATACTATTTGTTTGTGTATTCTATTCATTTATATCAATCTATTACTAGCCTTTTTTCCCCTTTTTTTGCATGGAAGTGTATGTATTAAAATGGATCTACAATATGTAATTAACAATTTTTATTTTGTATTTGGATCAGTTTGTTTATTATAATAGACGTTAATGGTAACCATAGTAATGACATACAATTAATAAAATAAAATAAAGATTGGTTCCTGGAGGCACCCAAAACAGTTCCACACAGTGCCTAATATAAGAGTTCCTCAGAGAACCGCCCCTTTTTAAAGGGTGCCTAGAGGATCTACTGACGGTTCCTCTGGTGTGGCAACGTGAAGAACCCCAAAATGTTCCTCCAGGCACCTTTTATTTTTACAGTGTATATTGTCATAAGTATTTGATGAAGTTTTTCATAATGTTGACAGAAAAGATTATTTGAACCTTCTTTAAATATTAAGGCTCACTAACTTTCTTGAGTGTCTTGAGACATCTCAAGATCAAGTCTTCACTTATGATATCATGATAGTCTTGTGTCTAAGACAGGTAACTTGAGGCAGGGGGAGAGCTAAATCACAGGAGCTGATGTGAAAAAACAATCAGCAGATGTTTTTTTTAATGTTTTTTTTTTAATGATTTTAATAAAATTATCAAGACTATGAATCATGAACATAACTTTATGTTAAAAAGAAAGTAATTCACACATTTGTCCAGTCACAAGTCCCCCTCCCTGCCCTCAGATCCTCTACTATGATCATTTTCTTGAAAGTCATGTGCTTTACTAGAAAGAGAGAGCTGTCACTGATATCTACATAACACACAGATGATCTCTGATTGGGTGACATGCATCTTGCGTAACTCAAGAATAATTATTTAAGCCCACAATGTAGTGGGAAAATTCAAGAAAACAAGACACATCTCTTAATATCCAGCAGAAAAAGACTCTCTGTTGAAACACAGAACACTCAGGTTTGACGTTTTTTACATTTATTTATTAATTCACTTAGCCATTTTTTTTATTTATGGGACATTCTGGGAATGTTAGTTCTATTGGAAAATTCCCAAACAGAGCTTAAAGTTTCTCCTTGTTTAGGCAGAATGTATGATTTATGTTGTTTTATGTCTCATGATTATAGGCAAATTATAGTGATATTTTAAAACATGAAAGCGCTTAACATGGTTTTATGCATTATGACACTTTAATGTGATTCATCAAATAATTTCTGGAATTATGAATTATGTGACGAAATGCGCTGTAGTTTCTACTGTTGAAACTTGGTGGCTCAAAATGATTATTTTAAATAAGGGCGGTATAGAAATGGCTAATTCTAAGGTAAATAAAAACATAACAGTTAATTATGTAAGGTCTTTATACTCCTCTGAAAACATAGTTATGTACAGTATATGATATTGCATTTCTGTCAACAGATCCTCCTAAATATTACACAATGCACCTTTAATTATCGTATTTACTTTAACACTTTTCAGTGTTCATTTAACACTCATATTTGAACACTTTAACACTCTTGAGTGTAGAGTCAAATAAACTCCCAGGAGAGTTATTTAACATGGAGTTTTTGCTGTGCAACTACAAGTTATGTGAATGCATGATAAAATCCAAGTTGATTTTGAATGCTTTTGTTAAAGTTTAGCCTGAAGAAATCCTGATGGTGCCGTCTGACCTCCAAATCAACATAACCAAACATAAGTAACTGATCCAGTCTCTCCTAAACCTACCAGAAAGTGACTCAGTAAGTTTCTCATTGTCTCTCTTATCTCTCTTATCCTGTCATGCTGAAATATATTACTCTTATCAGTGACTCAACAAAACAAGTCCATACAGTAAAAGACTAACAGGACGAAGTGTGTGCAAACAGCAGACAATATACTATGACAATTTAGAGAACATTTATTATACGTTACTATAAAAACTGTAACAAAAAATACAATTTCTACCACAGAATACAGTGCAAAAAGACTTTAAATAATAAAAATAAGTGTTATAATGTAAGCAGAGCCGATCCTGACCTCCCTGGGGCCCTAAGCAAAATTCTGTTTAGGGGCCCTCATACCTGACCCGTGAGCCATGAACTATTTGCCATTGCCACACAGTCACACCTGACACCCCAGTGTTCCCACTACAATCCCTCCTTTAACTAGTTCTAGTGAAAATATAATTCCTGATATCAGAAGACATTGTTACTAGTAAAAAGTTCATTCTTAATATCAAGAATTCACATTTTAAATAGTACAAATTTAATTATTGATATCAAAAATGCATATCCTGTGAATGAATAAAAGCTAAAATGGCGCCATAGCATGTCACTGTGTTTTTAAATGATAAAAGTAATTCTTGATACTCTTGATTCTTGATGGTTATTATTTACTGAGGGATGTGCATCCATATTGACCAGAATCTCCAGCCAATCAACATTTTAAATTCAATGGAGCCTATTAATAGTCAATGTCAATACATTGCTTTCCATAATGCATTAGTGCAGAGTTGTAACTAGACCTTGACTTAGCGACTAGATAATCATCGTCTTGTTTTAAAACTATAATGAGGAGTGCCATCACGCCCATATTGTACTGGTCCTGACTCACAACAGATGTTTCTGCTGGAAAGTGCGCGTTTCATTTCATGCACGTGCATATTATCGCATGTTAACGCGCGACGCGGTTATCTTTTCCGAGCTGCAGTTTATAAACAAACACCGTTGTCCTTTGTCGTTTATTAAACATAATAAATCAACTCACATCAACTTAACTTTAGCCTACTGTTCTTTGCTGACATCAAACTTTGAGAGGAGAGCACACAAGTCTACCTGATAACTGTTGCCGCAATTAACTCTCATGGTGTTTTTTTCTCTCTCTTTTCGTGACCAGAAAGACAGTTCCGCTTCATTTTCTCATCGATATTGTAAACATTGATTGACGCGCTTTGACACGAGGGGAGGCGGGGCCTTGAGTAATTTGCGGGGCCCTACGCACCTTGCGTAGTGTGCGTATAGGGCTGATCGGCTCTGAATGTAAGACATTAACTTTCCAAAGACTTTACAGTGAGTAGAGAGAGGACTTTTGCTCTGATTATGTCTAAAATCCTGTAAAAGTCATGACAGTGAACATGAAACACGTAAGATGTTTCTGATCATAATGATACAAAATATTGTAATATAAAATATCACTATGATTTAACTTTTTTTTTTTTTGGTAACACTTTAGAATAATGGTCCGTCATTAACAAGTAACTATGCAGGAAGTAATGCAGGACTAGTGCATTAACACTTCAGCTATACTTTTAACTAATATGGAAACAACCATAGTTTAATACAGTTGTACATCACACAAAAGATGAAGCGTCAGTTTTACTCCAGAAAATCACTGTAGGAGCTGAGTAAACACAGTATAAGTGTAACAAGTTACCCTTGGTGGGGATTGAACCGGGGTCTCTGGTGCTCTAAGTGTGAGTGGTTACTCACTGAGCTAAATCCCCAATAGTTAAACCCAATTGCAGAATATCAGAATTGAGAAACAAAATACAAATAAACTAGGAGAGCCGAGCTTCCATAAAACAGAGAAAACAAAAACAGACACGAGGGTCCAAAATATACAACAAGAGATGCACTTAACTCGAAGACAGGCAGCAGGATACACTTGATAAATGGCTCAAGACTGAACACAATGGCAGGGAACAGACAGACTTATAAAGGGTCAAACACAGGTGTGGGAAATCAGGATTGATGAGAAGGATTTAATACATGGTTAGGGGTAATGGCGCCTCCTTCAGGAGTGGAGAGTCTAGTGTCAATTATCCACAGTTTTGGAGGGAGCATGATATGGAGAACTCAAGGAGAGCGACCCCTACTGGCCAGGATGAAAATAGCGCTCTGGAGACAAGACCATTACAATAAGAAGTGTGTAAGTACATAAATGAATTTTGGTAGAGTTGAGGGAGCTTTTTCTTAGAAAATAAAATGAATCCACCTCGTCCTCAGTGGCTAAATAGTAAATAGAGAGAGCTATGTGGATTAATACATCCAGCCACACAACACCTACAATGCTTGGGAGACATTCTCATCAGTGCAGCAATGGCGGATGTGTACAACTTGCTGTGAACTCGATCAGGGGTGCGTTTCCCAAAAGCATCGTTAGCCAACTATGGTCGCAAGTTCCGTCTTTATCAGCATAGTTCAACGAGTCTGTGTTTCCCAAAACCATCGTTCTAATGAACATTCGCAAACAGCATCGCAAAGTTGTGTGGTTGGAACTAAAGATTTGACCTGTGGTTAGAACCATAGTTTATTGTTTGCATGACATGTGGACTCAATAAATCCTTATCTTGAGCAAAATAAGCAAGCTGACATTCAGTGCAATCTGTATCTTTTATTTAGAATACATACAAATGCCATTTACGACTTTAGTTTGTGAAGAGTTTTACAGCACCGTTTTTGAAGAGTGCGCATGTGCGAAAGTGCTCTACCATGTAAGAATGAGCCTATGAATGAATCTGGAAATAAAGCGGGAGAAAATGAGAGAAAAAATTTAAATAGTCATCAGATGCCATGTTTGTAATTTATTGCAAAACATCTAGCATTAATTAGATCTCAAACAGATTCATTAAAGAAAGTTATTACTCCACCAGCTGCGTGACATCATTAACCAACATGGTTGAACGACCAATTTGCGACAATATGGTTTCGGGAAACAGTCGTGACTAGCTAGTTGATTTCTTCAACGATGCATCGTACTATGGTAGTGGACCAGCGAATTACGCCGTTGTACGGGAAACGCAACCCAGGACGTCACACCAGCCCCATGGCTGAAAACAGGTCGTTGGGAGACACTGTTTATGATTTATGGGGAATAAAAAAAAGGAGTGAGTGGATTTTTGGGTGGTTGTGTACACACACACTGCCAACACACATTTATGTCCAAACACCATACAAAAGTGTGGTGGAACGCTCTCCCCACCCTCATCCGGAATGCAGAATCCCTGACAACATTCAAAAGACAGCTGAAAACCAATCTCTTCCGTGAGCACTTAACCTTATAGAAAAAAAAAAAAAAAAGAAAAAAAAGAAAAAAAAAAGTGTTTTCCTTTCCCTTTGTAACATCACTTATCAGGCTTATGCTACTCTGAATAATACCTGAACTTCGTACTTTGAGCACTTCTTGCGTTGTTGTTGCTTTTGCCTCTTTATGATGACTCGCTGAATTTTGTCCTAATTTGTAAGTCGCTTTGGAGAAAGGCGTCTGCTAAATGACTAAATGTAAATGTAAATGTAAAAGTGAATTTTGCATAATCGGTCCCCTTTAAACAGGAATTTAACCTCAGGTAGTATCAATAAATCAGGACACAACATGATCACTATCATCACTATTAAATGACCATCTCATCTGATTTGCATTACTCTTGGATTCTTTGCTGAAACAAATATGTATCAGACACTCACAGTTAGAGACAAAGCAGACAGAGAAAAATGAATACTAAAATTTCAAGGGTCAACTAAAGCAAACACTGAGCACCATAATGGTGAAACTTTATAATTGTAAACAAAACATCACCATCTTAACCTCTGTAAATTCTCAATAAGAACTTTAGTATGAAATAAATAAAGTCTGGTTTGTAATAAGTGAAAATGCTGAGGTCTTGAGAGATCTGTTAGTGTTTAACACCGTGTCCTAACTACACGCGACGTGACGCCGCGACACGCGATATAAGGTATCTTTAGAGTTTTTGTCCTAACCAGGCGCGACGGCGACACGCAACATTTCTAATTTAGAAACTGTACCGTAAATGCCTTTGGGTTAATGCGAATTAGCTCAAGAATATAGGGAATTTTGGCAATATTAATTTTTATAACTCATGGTCATAATTCATAAATCGCATATGCATTTACTTTATCAATTATAGGAAATGCCTCGTTCTGTACTGTCTGATCATTACAGTTAAGAAGAAGTATTCCTGTTTACAAAACTCCAAGAAAGTTTATCTTCTGGCCACGAAGACAAAACCTCTTTGGGTTTATAAATTAAAACTACTCAAAGTAGTTTTATAATATAGAGCCTGTAGCTTTATAGATCTTTTGTTTCATTGACTTTATAAAAAGTGGGTTTTCAAACACAGAGACAGTTAAAAGTATAAATGGGTTTATTAATAAAATGGCACACGCTAGAGATTATAAGCTACAAATATAAACGTACGTAAAATGCAAACGATAAAACAAACAAACATTTAAACAAACATGACGTGATCAGAATGAAAATGAAATGAAAGAAAGAAATAAAGAGTTAAGAGATAGAGGGTAACTTAATTCGCAGACCTACAAGCTAAACACCAGGAATCAGCTGTTAGAGAGAAAGATACTTGCGAGATGTGGTACTCTTTCAGTGTGATGCTGAAAAGGGGACGCGCGCATGCGCGTGTCCGGCTGGTTTGCGTCTAGCTTCTTCTTCTGGGTCGTTTCGAAAAACGATGTAAAGGCTCACTTGAATTTAATGTTACCGGAAAATAAGGTTCATCTCCCGGGATGGGAGAGGCTTACAGTCTTTGTTGCAAAGGACGCAGCTACGACTCGAACATGTGCTCGCTCGATGGAGAAGGCCAGGGCCTCCTCCAGATGTTCCTTTGGAGAAGCGCTGCGCCGAGGAAGAGGGTCCAGAGAAGTTGGATGAGTTGAGAGTGGGATGAGAGAGAGCGAAGAGAAGGTTTTGGACTTTTATCAGTGTCTAATGTGCCGTCCCCTCCTTCGTATAGGACGAATCAGCTGTCGAGATTTTTCGAGCGGGAAGATTCCTTTGTCCGGTTAGACACGCCCACTCGAATGAGTCATGATTGACTTTAACTGGAGAGGATTTTCTCCAGACATATGAACTTATAAAACAATGCGCATCACTGAATTCTGCTATCGGAATTCAACTCCGCCAGCTGGAGAGGATTACAGAGATATCAAAAATAGAATATAGGCTTTGTAGCCATGCAAAGATACATTATTATGCATTTGTATAGGCAATAGCAGTCCTATTAAGGTTACAAATAGGACATATGCTTTCCTATGGTTTACACACACCTCTTAACACACAAATATATATATTTAGTACCTTTAAGAGTGACTTTATGGGTAAAAGTCCTTTTCTGTAAGGGGGTTTCTGTTTCAAAGTCCAGAGTGTGTTTGTGTGTGTGTGTGTTGGAATGTTGCGACCCTGTTATCTCATGCATAGGGCTGGATAGCTCTGTGGTCAAATTTTATGACCTGCCAATGAGCTCGGGTTACGGGATGCGATTCTACTGGGAGAACATTCTTCAAAAATACATTTCAGATCCAAACACTCGAAGATCATAACTATATGATCAAAACAACATTAATCACACATACATACAGGAAGTTCAGATACAAGTCTGAGTTACACACATTTAAAAGAATGTTAAGTTAAACACCACGGATGTTTGTGTGTGTGTGTGTGTGTATGAGTGTGTGTGTCATGAGGCTGTAAAAGTCACAGGGAGTCCATGCTGAAATGGGGGTTTTAGAGGGGATTCTAAGAAAACAGGGTTTCCTTATGTGACTCAAATGTCCCTCGGGGGATACGAGTCACATGGGCGCTGGTAAATTGGTCCTCGTGGGGCAATTATTAACCAGCAAGGACAAAGACGATGTGTTTTGCCATCACATGATCCACTTAATGCGAAAAGCAGATGCCATTGTTGTTACAAAACGGTTTCTGTTTTTCTGCGACGTCGCACTGGAATAACATACACAACGTGTGGCAATGATAATCTCAGGTACTGGTTATGTGCTTTATTTAATGTTAAAAGCGTGTAATGTGACTTTGAATGTCATTTAGTGCTCCAGCTTTGTAGCTGTAAAAGCAACAATGGATAATTCACCTCAGATCTTGAAATTAAACAAATGGAAACAAGAACGTTCAAACTGTGAACAAACAAGTGTATTATTTGACAAAGATTGTTTTAGTAACTCAGTAGCCTATGTATTTTTTAAATGGTGTAATATTTGTGAATTTGATTATGTAGTTACTTATCCATTTTCTTGCGAGTGCCGTCAAGATTACTCTCTAGTGCTGTGCACTTGCCGCGAGACTCCGCCCACACACTGTTCTGATTGGCTGTGATTTTTGATTTACGTTGTGGCATCTCACAGTCGCGTCGCGTCTAGTGTGGACAGACACACTGCCTGTCGCTGGAATTTTATCGCGTCGCGTGTAGTTAGGACACGGTGTAAGGGTGCACACTGTGCGATTTATAATAGTCCTTTACGATTGTTGCTTGTCAGACTGTACGAACATGATCATCGCTGTAAGCCATGTCACACTGTAAGATCTCAGTTGTCATTAATGTCAGACTGTATGACAGTCAGGACGCATTTAAAACGGTTGCTAGAAAACTTGTCCAGAGTTTTACATCATCAATCAATCACACATACGGTGATGTGAGCTGCATTACACCCGAGATTGAAATTGTGGCTACAAAGAAATCTCTAACATTAATTTATTTCACGGCTTTTCTTGAAAAACGAAGACAATTTGACGGTCATCATAGGAGAAGTCACATAGGAGGACTGTGAGTCAAATCTGTGAGTCAAAGACGGCCAAATCGTGGCCAAAATCGCACAGTGTGCACCCGGCTTAATGTTCTGTTGGGATTTAAAGGTTTTCTGTATGGTCTGTTTTGTGTGTCACCATTAAAGAGTAGAGCCTGAGCTTCAGTCCAGGATGAGCAAAGAAACACTGATGATTTGTTGCATATTGCTTTATTTTATAGGCAGTGACTGTGTAGTTGCTGATGAAGTGACATACTTACAATAATTTATGCATGTAATTTACTGCAAGAGATTCAGTTTTTACAGTGAATTTGTTTGTTAATAAATCTCTGTCTGTGTTTTTGTTATAAAAGATTTCAGTAAAGTCTTTTTCACTTTATTTAAATTAGGATATTTTACATTCCTTTTACGTTTTCTGTATGGCAGCCATTGCTGACAGTCATTTGATGTGTTTTTTTTTTTTTTTTTTGCAGTGAAGTTGTTTCATCGTAATAATACAGGAAATGTTTTTTCTGTAAAACATTTAAGGACATTTTCTGTTAAAATTGTATGCACTTTATTTAAATGAGGATATTTTACTTTAATTTTACAGTTTTTGTTTGGCAGCCGCTGACAGTAATTGACTGTTTTTTTTTTTTTACGATTGTATTTTTTACAGTTTACTTTTACAAATGTATTAAATTTTGAGTATGTTAGTTTTTTAAAATATTTTTTACAACAGTTGCCAAGTCTTTTTTACACTGTTGACATTTTTTTTAGATGGCTTCATTTTGGACTGCAGAAAATGCACCTCTAAAGCACCTGGAAGATATTAAAGAATCCATAGATACTCAGGATCTCCCATCAGCCATAAAAACGATTAAAGATTACCTTGAAAAGCAAGATCTTGAAGAACTTACCATTGGTATTACAGGGGATTCTGGTTCTGGAAAGTCCTCATTTGTCAATGCTTTAATGGGTTTAGAAGATGAAGATGAGGGCTCTGCCAAAACTGGTGTAGTGGAGACCACTATAAAACCTGAGGTTTATCTTAACCCAAAATACAACAATGTGAAATTCTGGGATCTTCCTGGAATTGGAACACCAAATTTCCAAGCCGATAAATACCTCGAACTGGTTAACATTCAACGCTATGATGTATTCATTATCATTGCTTCAGATCGATTTAAGGAATGCCACGAACTGCTGGCCACAGAGATCATAGGAATGGGGAAAAAGTTTTATTTTGTTCGTTCTAAGATTGACTCTAACATTACTGCTGAGAAGAGGAAGAGGAAGGCCAACTTTGACAAGAAAAATACACTTCGTTCCATCAGAGAGGATTGTGAAAATGGTTGGTCAATGCAGTACATGGCAATACAATTTATACAGTAAACGTCAAAAACTGCAATCACTGTTCTGTTTTCTTTTATTATAAAAAAAAATGTTCACACACAAAAATCTATGATTATACTAAAAATAATAAATAATGTTAATAAATAATAGTCTTCTGTTAATGATGATATTTTTATTTTTTGCTCTACTTTACAGGTCTGAGAAAGATCGATGTGAAGGATCCTGTTGTTTTCCTGATCTCTTCCTGGGAGTTGGAAAAGTATGATTTCAATCTGCTGGAGGAGAAGATAGAGACAGACCTTCCACAGCATAAGAGGGATGTGCTGCTATCAGCTTTGCCAAATATCACACAGGAGATTAATAAGAAAAAGAAGAAAGCTCAAATGAAAAATATTGCAATGGTAGCCTTTCTGTCTGCTTGTGTGGCTGCGGTTCCTATTCCTGGTCTTTCAATTGCTGTGGATTTAGCCATTATAACAAAAGAGATAGAAAAGTATTTCAAAGTTTTTGGTCTTGATGATAAATCCTTGCAGAAACTCTGTGAAAGATCTGGGAAGAGTATAGAGCATTTCAAGAGTTTGATGAAGTCTCCACTGCATGGTGGAATAAACCCAGCTTCGGTATTAACTTTGCTGGGCGCTGCATCTCTGGCTGTGGCTGAAGATGCAGTTGAGTATGCTGTGAGTCTCATACCCATTATTGGCTCAGTGATAGCCGGAGGAATGTCCTTTTGCACAGTCTCAGTAATGCTGCACGGAGCTCTGAATGACATAGCAGCGGATGCCAGCAATGTGCTTTTGGATTCAGTGCAGACTGAAGTGTAAACAGAAAGACACAGACCTGATTGTCTATTTATAACCAACTGCTATTGGGGTGGTAGATGAATATAAATCACATCTAACACATAATATCTATTTATGATATTTACATTCACATGTGTTCAGTTAGCAGCTACTTTTAATATAATGCAAACATATCATTCAAAATACAAGACTTGATGTAAAGCTATTGCTGTAAAGTAAAAGTAAAAATTCTTAAAAAAAACTCTTAGTGTTTAATGTTCTGTTGAGATTTTAAGGTTTTCTGTATGGTCTGTTTTGTGTGTCACCATTGTGTTGAAGAGTAGAGCCTGTGCTTCAGTTCAGGATGAACAAACAAACACTGATTTTATGCTGAATGTTGCTTTATTTAACAGATAGTGATTGTGTAGTTGCTGATGCAGTGACAATCTATTGGTTAAATCCACTTGCAAATTCATGTGTGCTGTTATTAGCTTACAGTTATCTGTCTGAGATTTAAGTTAAATTGATGTTTCTGTTTTAATGTTTTTGTTTAATTTGGATCTCTTAACTTTAAGATCAAAAGAAATAAGTTTGCATTATTATATGTTCACATTACTAGCAATATATCACTTTGTAAACCTAAATGGCACTTGGCCAATTTAAGGCAGTTGGTTTCTGCAAATTAAATAAGTTAACTTGAGTTTTAATTTAGTGCAACTGTGGTTTACGGGAAAAATATGGGACCATTTTTTACAGTTAAAAAACTTTGCAGGTGAAGCTGCTGCCAGTTAATCACAGAAAAGTTGTACAGTGTATGTTTCTGGCAGTTTATTCAAATTCTTCTTTGCTAATGTTTGGGATTTATTTATTTTTCTTGTCATTTTTTGTGTCTTAAAACTTTTGTAATATTGTATTGTATGATTGAAAATAATCAAAGATATTTTAATATCTATCCCTCTGGTAACATTTTACATATATGCTGTGCACAATTAATGGTATAAGTTATAATCATCTCATACATCTGTTTTGTAACTATTTTAAGTGCAACCATAACCATATAGTCATTAAACCCTTTTAATTACAAATAATGTGTTAACTAGTTTTGATTTGGTATTGACTTTGAAGTGCTACCTATTGCAATACAATATAGTCACACTGCAATACTCAAGTGGAGGGAAAAGTGAATCACTATTAAATGAATCTGTCTACGCCACCCTGGTGGAGCGCCAGGGAAATAACTCCCAATAAGTACACACAGGTAAGTTTTACCACTTGAAGACAGAGATAACGTGAGACATGAGGAGCAATATAAAAATACACTTTATTATAAAATCACCAGCGCCAATAAAATTCTCTCACTCTCAGGAATCTCCCAACATTTCACAAGTTCACACTTACAATTAGAGGGAGTAAAGTTGAATGCGTATTTGGCGTGCTGTCCAGGGGGAGGGCTCTGAGCTCGGAGTACCCAGTAACACGGCGCACACCCATTTCCCTAACTATAAACACTATTCCCTGTTTTGACACATTAGTCAGATTTTTTGAACTGTCACTGCAAAACTCTACACACAAATCCCTTCATTTCTCATTGCCTAGACCATGTTGTCATTTAGAAAGCACTAGCATTCAATATTGTTCACTCAAGTCAGCACAGCTTCAGCTCAGTTCCCAGCGGGCACCTTGACGTCAATTTGACATCAACAAATAGTCAAGATTTTGACCACCATGTATGACATGCATGAATATGCATATTTTCATTATATTTTGTTATTATTTCCTTGTGGTTGTAAAGATGCCTAACAAAGGTATCAATCTGACATGTTTTTTCTGGTTCCTACAGCTCAGGTCAATATCATTGACATTAAATCGATGTTGATCGATTCAAGACGTCAAATGATGTGAAATTTATGTCAAAACAATGTCCAAAATGTCTGAAAATAGTATATTTATTACTCATTGTAAATCAATGTGACTCATTTTCAACATCTAAAAGACCTAGCCCGAATGATCTTGAAAGTTGTAGACCTAGGTCTATGTATTTTGCATGTGTGTTTTTATTTATTTAAATCCTAGCATATTTACATAGTTTCTGCTGCCATTTTAAACGTGAACTAAAATTGCATATACTATAAAAGGTAAATTTAATCTGATATTGAAGCTTGATATTGAATGATATCAAAATAGCATTAAAATGACATCAACATCATGTCAAGTCAAGTCAAGTCATCTTCATTTATATAGCGCTTTTAACAACGTAGATTGTTTCAAAGCAGCTTCACAGAGATAAGCGTATAATTTAAGGTAACAGAGATTGTTTTGGCTTTATAGCAGAGTTACAGTAAGTTATTTTCCATCTAAAGTTAGTTTTGATTGATTTGCTTCCGTCGCAACGATCATTTGTTATTAAATTAGGGGCCGCTAAGACGACACCATTCCCTCTACACAGACTTTAAACGCGAACCTGTGAGAAACGCTGATGGCGTTCACATGCGCATTTAGAATGGGTTCTATAGTTATGTGCATTTGAAATTACGCAGGTTTGGATTTTCCCTACAAGCCAAGCCTAAAAGCCAAAGTAAAAGTACTTGTCTTTCCTTATAAATTTTGATAAAGAATTTTATTTTATTTTGTCGCTTAGGGGTAGGAACGCGAAACGAATTTTCCCGACAACGCCTTATCTGTAGAGTGGTAGAGGGATCCTCCATAGGGACAGACTAGTTGGCACTTCAGCACTGCGTTGTCATCGGGTCCAGGCGAAGGTCCTTCGTCAGATCTGGATACGGCCCGGATCCGGCAGGCTGCAGGAAAACCTCGGGATAAACACAGACACTAAAATTAGCGTAGATGCCATTCTTCTCATGATGTAACGAGTACATCAGGATTTATGGGAAGTGTTCCCGGTTCCGGCTGACCTAATCTATGCAGCCTAACATTAAATTATAGAAGTCTATAATGTATTATGTGAATGCTAGGTCAAAGAGATGTGTCTTTAATCTGGCTTTGAACTGACAGAGTGTGTCTGCTTCCCGGACAATGGTAGGAAGACTGGACTACCGCCAGCAGTCGATTTTGATATTCTAGGTATTATCAACTGGCCGGAATTTTGAGATCGCAATAGACGTGAAGGACTATAATGCGTTAAGAGCTTGCTCAAGTACTGCGGAGCTAAACCATTTAGTGCTTTGTAAGTAATCAGCAATATTTAAAAATTTATGCGATGTTTAATAGGGAGCCAATGCAGTTTTGACAGAACTGGGCTAATATGGTCATACTTCCTGGTTCTGGTAAGAACTCGAGCTGCTGCGTTTTGAACCAGCTGTAGTTTGTTTATTAAACGTGCAGGGCAACCACCCAGTAGAGCATTACAATAATCTAGCCTTGAGGTCATGAACGCATGAACTAATTGTTCCGCATTTGTCAATGAGAGCATATGGCGTAATTTAGATATATTTTTAAGATGGAAAAATGCAGTTTTACAGATACTAGACACGTGACTTTCAAATGAAAGATTGGTATCAAAGAGCACACCCAGGTTCCTAACCGACGACGAAGACTTAACAGAGCAGCCATCGAGTGTTAGACAGTATTCTAGGTTATTACGTGAGGAAGTTTTTTGTCCAATAATTAGAAACTCTGTTTTTTCAGAATTTAGAAGTAGGAAATTACGAGTCATCCAATTTTTTATATCTGCTATGCATTCCGTTAATTTTGTGAATTGATAAGTTTCGTTAGGTTTTGAAGAAATATACAGCTGAGTATCATCAGCATAACAGTGAAAACTAATTCCATGTTTCCTAATGATATCTCCTAATGGTAGCATGTACAGAGTGAACAGCAGCGGTCCTAGTACTGAGCCTTGTGGTACGCCATACTGAACTTGTGATTGATGAGACATCTCATCATTTACTGCTACAAACTGATAACGGTCAGATAAGTATGATTTAAACCATGCTAGTGCATTTCCCGTAATGCCAACATAATGTTCTAATCTATTTAAAAGAACGTTGTGGTCAATGGTGTCAAATGCAGCACTAAGATCGAGTAACACTAATAGCGAGATACAACCACGATCGGATGATAAGAGCAAATCATTTGTGACTCTAACGAGAGCAGTCTCGGTACCAGAGGTGGGAGTAAGTCACTAAATTCAAGTCTCAAGTCAAGTCCAAGTCTTAACATTGCAAGTCAAAGTCAAGCCAAGTCATTCTGTTGTAAGGGTCAAGTCAAATCAAGTCAAGTCAAGTCAAGTCATACTCTTTGTCAAGTCAAGTCAAGTCGCAACTTAGTCATCAAGTCATACCAAGTCACACACAGGCTCGTTTTACACATTTTTTAACTCTGGGACTTTTATTTCTTATTTAGACACAGAGGGCTGATGGGTAAAAAAAAAAAAAAAAAAAATTAACTTGTGTAAATAAAATATTGTTAAGAAGCACATTAAATGCTCTAAAATAAAAATATATCAAATGAACACAAGTAAACAAGAATTAATAAAACTTTTCCCATCTTGTGCTAGCCCTACATACTGTACATAGTTATTTTGCTGTGATGTCCTCTATGAAAGTGTAAACGAAACAAAAACATTAAAAATGTCAATTTAATCCAATTAGGCCAACGTGAACACACTCAAAAAAAATAATAAAAAAAGTCTAAACATAAGATTTATGTATTTAAATTGCATATAGAATTTCCATCCATTTGGATTACATAGTTTTAACATAAACCAATTAATAATCTGAATGTAATTCATATTTTTAAGTCATATATAAATGAAACAGATAAGATTTATGTAATTGTATTAATAAACTGAATGTGATTCATATATGTCAGTCATATGTAAATGAAACGGGTAAGATTTATGTAATAGTACACAGAAAAACGCCTATGTTAAATTAACACTTCTCAGTGTTCATATGTGTGCACACTACAGAGTTAAAGCGGTGTTGAAGTTAATGAGATAATTAAGTGATGATTGAGCATTAATTATGAACACCTGCTGTTAACAAGCAGAATCACTGAAGAACAGAGAAACACAAGAACTACAACTGACTTCAGACACAGCCATATATGAAATCAACTGAAGAGAAAAGAAGACATTAAATCTGTGAAGATCTCAGCAGAGGAGGATTAAACAACTCAAACAGCTTTACCAGCTTCACTTATTAGTAACCAGACTGACTTTATTTAATATCCGTTTTAATGAAATCAATAGTTGTATTTTAAAGTCACCACGATGGTGGTTAGCATTTGCTTTAGTTGGACTCTTGAACCTTGACTCTTTAATGTAAACTTTTCTTTGGTTGCTATACTTGTGTGTTTGTAAAGCACAATTGTTGTAGTTAAGAAAGCCATGAGATCAGATGATGTTGGTTGTTTATTGATGATGAAAATGTCATCATTATGTAATTTCCTTAATCTCTGATATTATGCAGTATCTAATGCTTTGATTATATAGGATTTGTGTTTTTAATATTGTTTTATTCATAATAGAAGTCATTTGATTTTATAGTATATCTAGCAGTGTTGTTTATCAAATACCTATTATTTAAAATAGGTTTTAAAAAAAAAATACTTGGTGCACAAAAACTTGAATCTATGGCATTACTTAGACAAACACAGACATCAAGAAACAGCATATGAATCTCAACAATGGTGACAATCAAACAAAGTATCCAGAAAATCCAGCTGCATAATGTATTAATGTCGCAATGAATGCTGGGAGATATGGGTGAGTTTTGATTGGTGGTACCCAGCATGCACTGCAGCATGAAGCATTTCATTGATTGTCACCATTGTTGAGAGTCATACACTGATTCTTGAAGTAATAATGTTTAATGCACTAAATGTTATTTGGCTAACAACATTGCTCTCATGCTGTAAATTAACATGGCTTCTATTATATAACAACATTACAAACACAACTCGTATATAATCAAAGCGTTAGACACAGAATAAGATCAGAGATTCAAACAATTACATGATGATTAAACATCCAATATCACCTGATCTAATTTTCTCATGGCTTTTTTTGCCTCAACAAATGTGCTTTATATACACACAAATGTAGCAGCCGAAGAAAATATAATACTAAAAAGTTAAGGGTCAAGAGTCCAACTAAAGCAAATGCTAACCACCATCATGGTGACTTTAAAATACAATTGTTGATTTCTTTAAAACGGATATTAAATTAAGTCAATCTGGTTAGTAATAGGTGAAGCTGGTAAAGCTGTTTGAGTTGTTTAATCCTCCTCTGCTGAGATCTTCACAGATTTAATGTCTTCTTTTCTCTTCAGTTGATTTCATCTAAGACTGTGTCTGAAGTCAGTTGTAGTTCTTGTGTTTCTCTGTTCTTCAGTGATTCTGCTTGTTAACAGCAGGTGTTCATAATTAATGCTCAATCACCACTTAATTATCTCATTAACTTCAACACTGCTTCAATGGTACTTTAACTCTGTAGTGTGCACACATATGAACACTGAGCAGTGTTAATTTAACATGGGCGTTTTTCTGTGTACTATTACATAAATCTTACCTGTTTCATTTATATATGACTTAAAAATATGAATTACATTCAGATTATTAATTGGTTTATGTTAAAACTATGTAATCCAAATGGATGGAAATTCTATATGCAATTTAAATACATAAATCTAATGTTGAGACTTTTTTTTTGTTTTTTTTTGGAGTGTGTTCACGTTGGCCTAATTGGATTAAATTGACATTTTTAATGTTTTTGTTTCGTTTACACTTTCATAGAGGACATCACAGCAAAATAACTATGTAGGGCTAGCACAAGATGGGAAAAGTTTTATTAATTCTTGTTTACTTGTGTTCATTTAATTTATTTTAATTTTAGAGCATTTAATGTGCTTCTTAACAATATTTTATTTATTGCACACAAGTTATTTTTTTTTTACCCATCAGCCCTCTGTGTCTAAATAAGAAATAAAAGTCCCAGAGTTAAAAAATGTGTAAAACGAGCCTGTGTGTGACTTGGTATGACTTGATGACTAAGTTGCGACTTGACTTGACTTGACAAAGAGTATGACTTGACTTGACTTGACTTGATTTGACTTGACCCTTACAACAGAATGACTTGGCTTGACTTTGACTTGCAATGTTAAGACTTGGACTTGACTTGAGACTTGAATTTAGTGACTTACTCCCACCTCTGCTCGGTACTATGGTACGGTCTAAATCCTGACTGGAAATCCTCGCAGATATCATTTCTTTCAAGAAAGGAACACAGTTGTGAGGATACTGCCTTTTCTAATATCTTTGACAGAAAAGGTAGATTCGAGATCGGCCTGTAATTGACTAATTCTGTAGGATCAAGTTGCGTTTTTTTAACAAGCGGTTTAATCATAGCCAGCTTAAAGTTTTTTGGTACGTATCCTAGAGACAAAGATGAATTAATGATATTAAGTAGAGGATCTAGGACCTCTGGAAGCATCTCTTTCAGTAGCTTAGTTGGTATAGGGTCTAACATACATGTTGTCGATTTAGATGATTTAATGAGTTTAGTAAATTCTTCCTCTCCTATAATAACGAACGAATCAAATTTTTCCTCAGGGAGGCTACAATGCACTGCCTGATGCGATACTGTAGTAGACGGTTGCATAGTTATAATTTTGTCCCTGATATTATCAATCTTATAAGTGAAGAAGTTCATAAAGTCATTACTGCTGTGTTGCTTGGAAACTTCTGGGCTTGAAGCTTTATTTTTCGTTAGTTTAGCCACCGTTTCAAATAAATACCTAGGATTATGTTTATTTTCTTCTAATAGGGTTGAAAAATAAGCAGATCTAGCAGCTTTTGAAGCCTCTCTGTAAGTAATCGAGCTCTCTTTCCATGAAATGCGAAATACCTCTAGTTTCGTTTTCTTCCAGTTGCGCTCCATTTTTCTGGCTGCTCTCTTAAGGGCCCGAGTGTGCTCGTTGTACCACGGCGTTGGACTATTTTCTTTAATCTTCTTTAAGCGCAACGGAGCAACTGTGTCTAAAGTGCTGGAAAAGAGCAACGCATTCTCATCCTTGGGCGTCATAATACTGACGCTTTTGACATTTCGTCTACATCGAACGCACATGGCACCCTTTAGCGTCAATATGAGACGCACAGAGCTTTGTTCGGTAATGGGTAGGTTTAGGTGTAGTGTAGGGATAGGGTTAGACCGCTAGGAGGCGCCTTCTGGCCCATTTCTATCTGCGTCTCATATTGACGCTAAAGGGTGCCATGTGCGTTCGATGTAGACGAAATGTCAAAAGCGTCAATATATGACGCCTTGGGATGAGAACGGGCTGAAAAGAGAGAGTTAAAAGTTTCTGTTGCAATATCAAGTTCTTCTAAGCTATCCGGGATGCTGAGATGATGAAACTGATCAGGAAGATTATTAATAAAGCAATCTTTAGTGGCAGAAGTGATAGGTCTCACATATTTGAAACACGGAGTCGGCTTTGAAGCCTTGGCTAAATGCAAATTACACGAGACTAGATAATGATCTGAGATGTCATCGCTCTGCTGCAGAATTTCAACGGCATCAACATTTATTCCGTGTGATAATATTAGATCTAGAGTATGATTACGACGATGAGTAGGTCCTGACACGTGTTGTCTAACTCCAATTGAATTTACAATGTCTTTAAATGCCAATCCCAATGCATCTTTTTCATTATCGATGTGTATATTAAAATCACCAACAATTAGTACTTTATCTGCAGTCAATATTAATTCTGATAGAAAGTCAGCAAATTCTTTGATAAAGTCTGTATGGTGCCCTGGTGGCCTGTATACAGTAGCCAGCACAAATCTCAAACGTGATTTATCGTTTACACTATATATTTTTACATTAAGCACCAATGCTTCAAAATAATTATATTTAAAACTTGATTTCTTAGTGGTTTTGAAGCTATTACTATAAATTACAGCAACACCTCCTCCTTTGCGTTTCAGACGAGGGTCATGTTTATAACAGTAATCTTGCGGGGTTGATTCATTTAAAGTAATGTAATCGTTTGGTTTTAGCCAGGTTTCTGTCAAACACAGCACATCTAGGTTATTATCTGAAATCATATCATTAACAATGAGTGCTTTTGAAGTAAGCGATCGAATATTCAGCAACCCAAGCTTTAGCATTTGCTCATCTGTATTATAGCTGTTTTTTATTTGTTGAACATCAATTAAATTTTTAACCTTAGATGGGTTAAAACGTTTTTTGGATTTCCAAATTCGGGGAACAGACACAGTCTCTATATGATGATAGCTAGGTGAAAGAGGCTCTATGTGATGTGATTTATCTGACCTGGGTGACGCGAGGCCGCTAGCAGACGGTTGGTTTAGCCAGTCTGTCTGCTTCCTGACCTGAGCCCTAGATTGTCATGTTTGAGCTCTAAGACTATGAGCCATATTACTAGAGAGAAGAGCAGCACCATCCCAGGAGGGATGAATACCATCTCTTTTCAACAGGTCAGGTTTGCCCCAAAAGCTTTTCCAATTGTCTATGAATTCTATATTATGTTGCGGACACCACCGAGACAGCCAACCGTTAAGCGAACACAATCTACTAACTATCTCATCACTCCTGCGAACAGGAAGGGGGCCAGAGCAAATTACAGTCCTTGACATCGTACTTGCAAGTTCACACACCTCTTTAATATTAATTTTGGTGATCTCCGACTGGCGGAGTCGAACATCATTAGTGCCGACATGAATAATGATCTTAGAGAATTTACGATTAGCATTAGCCAGCACTTTTAAATTTGCTTTGATGTCAGGCGCTCTGGCTCCCGGCAAACATGTGACTATGGTGGTTGGTGTCTCTATTTTCACGTTCCGTGTAATAGAATCGCCAATAACTAGGGCACAATCATTCTCAGTGGGTGTTTCACTGAGCGGGGCAAATCGATTTGTTATGGTAATCGGAACGGAAGAGTGGTTTTTAGATCCGCGACTAGAGCGATCCCTCACCGTCACCCATTTGCCCGGCTGCACAGGCTCTACTTCAGCCGGAACCGACTCATGTAAAGTGTTCACTATGCTATGCGCATCCAAAACATCTGAAGCTCTAGCACTCTTACTATCCTCAATTAAAGTTTGGATGCGTGTTTCTAATTCTGAAATCTTCTCTGTCAACCTAACTGTCTCCTTACATTTATCACATATAAATCCTATATTGTCGACAGAGAAGGCTATGCTAAACATGTGACATGAAGTGCAGGTGACAATAACAGGACAAGACATTACTCACCGTGTTTGTTGACTGATTCTTACTCACCTGAGCTTTTATGAACTCAAAGGCGCGGGCGCGCGAGAGAAAAATAAATAAATAAAAATAGCTGAGCGCACGGGTGGCGCGTTAACAGGCTAGCGAATTACTAGCGTTTTGTGCTAGTAGTACTAATAACAGAAGCTAGCGATGTCAGTTTAATCTGAGATGTTGGGTAAAATGTAGTAGTATAAACAACTAGAAATGGTAGTAAATGATGGTTCAAAACAAAGAAATACAAGGCTAAGACGGAGCTTACAGCACCGAAGCAAACAAACACACTCACAGCAGGCAGCGAAGCAGACAGGAGCAATCGCAATCAACATCATGACATTCTGATGTCATATAGATGCCCAGCAGGCACAGGATAGGCCTATAGACTGCAATGTCGGTCAGACGTTGGATTTTGGTTGAAAATGAAGTCGGGTTGACGTCTAAATCCAATGTTTGTTTGACGTCAGGCTCCAACGTTGGGCAGTCGTTGAATTTTGGTTGGAATAAACCAAACAAAAAGGTGAAATGCATGACCGTTGTTGTGGCAATTTAATTCACTAAACAATCATCTTTGGTGTAAGAGACAGTCTGGAATCAAATGATCATTAAAAAGTAATTTATTCTTGCAAGAAGGCCCAGTTGCCACACAGAAGTCACAAGTACAGTCTGTGGAACAAGTGCGACCAGGAGAGAGAGGCAGGCCAGTCTTTATACTGTTATATTCAAGGTTCTCTAAACACTCCATAGATGGATAAGACACTCCACCAGTGATCCTATTATACACTGAACTTTAGTTTAGCTTAACTTACAGTCTGCAAGTCCTAAATTGGACACCCTTTGACCTTAGGGGTCAGGGCCTCGGCGTCTCCCCCTCTTCTCCTGCCTCACAGAAGTTCCACATCAATCATTATATCACATGGTCAGCAGCACACATAGAAGTCAATCCTGTGTATGTTAATGAAAATCAAAGTAAGTAATGAAAATCAAAAATCTCCCATTACACTCCTTCCTTTTTATCATTCATTGATAATTGTTTCATCAAAACACTCACACAGTACTAATAATAATGAAACGTACCAAGTTTAAGTCTTACATCACCCTTATACTTCTCATTTCTGAATTTCATATAACTGATCATACTCTTAAACTAGTAGGAAAAAGATTAAAATGAAAAACTACTCACCTCGGTAGACATAGTTCCACACGATACAGTTGGCTTGCTCCGATCAAAACAAACGCACATGAGCAGCGGTAGAGAGGGGGAGGAGGCCGCCGCAAGTGAGTTTTTTACGACTGTGTTGTGAAATATACGCCCCCCCCACAGCTGTAGGGGGAGCTCGTGGGGAAAACATGCGACAACAAAAGGGAAAATCAGCGAAGAAGTGACTAGAGTTCGCTAGAGTTACAGAGTTCTCCTTTAAATAAAATATCTCGCTTGGCATTGAACTTTGAGCTTTATAATTTTACAGATATTATTTATGCTCTAACAGCAACATTACACACTAACTAAAGTTTGAAACATGGGATCACGAAGAATGGGACCTTTAAACACTAACAGATCTCTCAAGATCTCAGCATCTTCACTCATTACAATCCAGCTTGACTTTATTTCTTTCATACAAAACTTCTTATTGAGAAGTTTAGTTGTTGATGTCTTATTGAAAAAAATACAAATCAGTGATCGGTGTTTACTTATTTGGACTCTTGCCCCTTGACTTTTTATATTAATTTTTCCTTTGCTGCTTTAACTGTCTGTTTCTGAATATGTTGAGTTACATTATGAAATTCAGACTTTCACATACTAAATATAAGATGGCACAAGTAATTAATTGGCAGGATCAGATTATGTTTCAGTGATTTTCTGTTGTTGCAGTTTAACTGGTAAAATCCTTAGACATTTAATTTCATCAAAATTGCAGAAGAATGGAAAGAGTGTGTCAGTGAAGGTGGTTGTGAATGTGTGTAGATGTGTGTTAGTTACAGGATCAGAGAATGACACCGTTCCTCTGTCATAGTCCAGATCAACTCTCACACGCTCAAGATCCTGTTCAACACGAAAACCAGACCTAGACAGTCCATACGGATCATACTCCACACTCCAGACATCAGTGTTACAGAAATCACGTCCCTTCCTCTGGTTTGATGCTGTAGTTACTCCAAGACTCCAGCATTCACTCTCTTTAACCTCCACATCCCAGCTGTGTGTTCCTGAGTTAAAACCCTCTGAACCCAGAACACACTCAAATATGTCAAATCTCTCTGGATTATCAGGAACAGGTTGTTCGTCCCAGCTGAATGTCACACTGGTCAGATCATCAGACAGGACAAGACGTGGATGAGCCGTGTTTGGATCCAGAATCACAGGAGCTGAGGAGACACATTCATTTCATTTCATTTCATTTCATTTCATTTCATTTCATTTCATTTATTTCATTTCATAACACTTTATTTGTCCCCAAGGGGCAATTATTGAGGCCATGTAGAGTCACGTAAACAATATACATAAAAACATCTTACATATTAATAAAAGTCCACTACAAGTGGATACCTTAAAAACACAACTAGTCCATACCATATATAAGAATAAATAAATACGTAATTATATATATACGGAGTAAAAAAAAAAATAAAAAAAATAATTTCACTAAGATCACGACTTGGTAACCCAGGGGGCCAGTAATGGTTGAGAATTTAAAAGCTGCACTGATTTTGGAACAAAAGTTGCCTTCCTCCTTTGAGTCCTACAACATGGGCAACGAAGCCGTCGCCATGAAGGAAGCCACTCAAAAACAGAGAACATGACATGTGAAGTGTCTTGTAAAATCCTTCCAGCCAATCTCAATGTTTGCTGATCACTTATAGTAGAAATAGCCCTAATAGGGAGTCCAATTATTATTATTATTAACTCCAAAGGAATTAAGCTTCCTTAAAAGGTACTGCCGCTGCTGGAATTTCCTCAATATCTCTGCTGTATTAGAAGCAAATTTAAACAGGCTATCAAAAAATTGTCCCCAGGTACTTGTACTCCTTGACAATCTCAATCAACAGATGCTTTTGTTCTGTTGTTCATATAATGATCAAGAGTGAACCAAACACAGATTATTATGAATTATGACCCTCGTCCTATTGATCAAGCAGTGCTGCACAATCAGTTATGAAGGATTTTTAAACTCATATGGCATCATTTAGACACACACAGAATCAGCAAGAATCAGCAAATGAATCTCAACAATGCTGACAATCAACAACAAAAAAGATAACATCAAATCTGATAAAATACATTTCATATATTTTATCTTCAGTTGATTTAATCTTTTTTCTGTTCTTCTTGTTTCCTTGCTCAGTGATTCTGCTTGTTAACAGCAGGTGTTCATCAGTGTCTGAATTTACTCACCTGTTTTCATTCAAACAGTCAAGTGGACTATATTAGTGAACAAATTTAGGGAATAGTGAATAAGGGTATAACGTAGCTCTGAGTGTTGACTTTGAGCGCTGTTAATTCACAGTATATTCCTTTAGGCTACACTGTTAGATCT
Source organism: Leuciscus idus (assembly GCA_021554675.1). Lineage (NCBI taxonomy): Eukaryota > Metazoa > Chordata > Actinopteri > Cypriniformes > Leuciscidae > Leuciscus > Leuciscus idus. The sequence goes on along the minus strand of CM038621.1, from coordinate 45,189,524 downwards.
TACCAGGCTTTTTTACAGTAAAATTTACTTTTAATTGTACAGTTCTTTACTGTAATCTAATTTACAGTATGTTACTGTTAAAATAATACATATCCACTAAATTAAAAAAGTTAACTAATTTAATTTGCATAAATTTACTGCCTTAAATTGACCAACTGTTGTTTAAATGTATTAAATAACATTGTTAATGCATTATTTTTGTGAATTTATTTTATTTGAAACCACTAAAAACAATATGCAGCATATCATAAATATCTCTAAATCTTCTCCTGGACTGAAGCACAGTCTCTACTCTTCAGCACAATGGTGACACCCAGATAACACAATTTTACAGTAATTTATTATCTATAACTGTTTTTTTAACTTACAGTTTATTACTGTTAAAATACATTTTGTGGGTGTGTCTTTTATCTTTACACTATTAACCCTTTCAACCCCACAGGACAATCCTTTAGTGTCCACACTATAAAGAGTAAACGTAACATTGATGCAGTGTCGAAATTAGATAATGGTGAATATGTAAGTGATTGTTGAGCATTAGTCATGAACACCTGCTGTTAACAAGCAGAATCACTGAAAGAAAGATATCTACAGAAATTGTTATTGAGATGTTTAATTTAAAATGTTTGGTTTAAAGTTACCATTATGGAGATCAGTGTTTGTTTTAGTTGGGATGCTGACCCTTGACTTTTTAACACTATTTTTATTTTTTGTGTTTTTAAAAGCCATACTTGCACACACACACGCACACACACACGCGCACACGCGCGCGCACACACACGTGCACACGCACACACAAAATTTAAATGCAGTTTTTAATTAATTTATGCAGTTACAACAAAATCATCATAGACATCATAGACATAGTTCATTCACTAATCTCATTCGGAGTTTAATCCTATTAGCCTAGAAATCTAGACGCACCCTAGCGGCAGCAAAATGTATTTTGCAGCCAGGGTAGTCTAGCAACTCTCCATAGACTTTCGAGCTGCAAAAACCTAAATTGGGTCAGGCCAATCACAACGTGTATAGAGTAGGCGGGGCGGGCTTAACATAATGACGACAGAGATGCAGAGGTGGGTAGTAACGAAGTACATTTACTTCGTTACATTTACTTGAGTATTTTTTTGGAAAGATTTTACTTTTAAGAGTAGATTTGAATGTGGGTACTTATTACTTTTACTCGAGTACATTTCTAATGAAAAAACTGTACTTTTACTTCGTTACATTGGGCGACGTCCTTCTCGTTACTTTATTTTAATGCAATGTGTTGTTAAATGCGTAGTTTATTCCAAGCGCGCTGTATCTTTTTTTCTGGGCTTGAGCGATGCTCAATTCACAAATGAATCACTCTTTTGAGTCGATTCTGTTCAAAGACTTCATCAAACAAGTTGGCAGATCTGTCTAAATCGGTTCGCAAATCAGTTTGAATGAATCAGTTCCTGATTCTGTTCAGTTCCTGCACGCACTGAATCGTCTGAAGCGATTGCAATTCACACTCGACTCGGAGTCGTAACAGTTAGATTTAAGGACATCAAGAGCGTTGGATGAAGTGGCCGTGGACCTACAGTACAGTCAAGTGAGAGCAAATCTTCAAATGCATCATATATTTGCCAGCGATGAAGATCTTTATTAGTTGAACATCTTCGTAAGCTGTCTGTGAATGAATGATTCCACAGGACGATACATTCGATTTCATTTCACTCAGGTAATACATTTTACAACCAAACAGATTATTATGCCATGATAGCACTACTAGAAAGGATGACATTACCCGTTTTTTGGACATGATACATTCATTTCTACATTAAATAAGCTACGTACCATTGTTCACAGTTTATGAACACCCGCCATCCTGCGGTAGTGTGTGTATTGTTGCGCAGTGGCGAACGAACTCGACTTGAAAACGAATGCCTTTGCCTGCCGTACACACAGTTAACCAGTTTAAACATGCTTGCAGAAATATACATTTGATTATATTTTGGAGAACAGACAGAAAAAGATCCGTCGATGTACTTGTGTTTGTTTTTTTGTGTTCAGATGTTCAGTAGCAGTCATGATTGTCTAATAATCCAAATGTAGTTGTATAAGTTACTATTATACAAACCAAAGGACAGGCAATGATTTTCGGGCTACAGATGGCAGAAATAATGTTTTTTGTTGCAAAGAGAGCCAATCTACTTATGAAAATAATAGTCATTTAAATAAAAAAAATCTAAATAATATTATTTTATATATATATGACGACTTCAGATGCAAAAGCCTGTAAGTAGGTACCATCTGAAATTTTCTTCTAAAAGAGCATTTTTATCAAGTTTGTATGTTTATGTTCAGTTATTTCACTTAAATGGCAATGAAAAGTACCTATTGTCATTAAAGTGAAATTACTGAACTTAAATATACAAGCTTGATAAAAATGCTTGTTTTAGAAGAAAGTTTCAGATGGCACTCAGAGGCTTTTGCATCTGAAGTCTTCATATATATATATACTGTATATATATATATATATATATATATATATATATATATATATATATATATATAAATATAAATGAAATATATATATATATAAAATAGAGGCCTATATGATCCGAAGTAAGTTACTCGCTACTTGAGTAGTTTTTTCATTGGATACTTTTTTACTCTTACTCAAGTAACTATTAAGATTATTACTTTTACTTTTACTTTGAGTAAATATTTCTATAAGTACTTGTACTTTTACTTGAGTACAGTTTTTGGGTACTCTACCCACCTCTGCAGAGATGTGACGGTTCCCTGGCTTGAAAACAAAGAATGGCTGCTGGCGAACAGTCTTTCGAATCGGCTTTGGCCGCGACTCTGGAGGACTTGGAGTTAAGTTTTTCTTTGAGAAAAGAGCAAAGAATGGCACTTAAGTCATTCTTAAAAAAGGAAGATGTGTTCGTAGTTTTTCCGGTGTTACACCAGATTCTGTGACCGTCATAATATGTGACTGTAGTGGGCGCGGTTGTCACTGTGCTGCGTGATCTACGCAAACAGCGTAACTTCTGACTATAAGCCAAAGGTGAAGCATTTACGACACATTTGTTTAGAAATGCTTTTTTTGCCTGTCAGATATGGCAAAAGTTGAATCTATCAACTAACGTTAGCTCAGCTGTTGGGAAAATGCTCTGGTTGGTTGAAGCGCTGTCCTATTGCGTGCAGAGGGAATTTGAAAGACAGCCGTTTACCCCGCTCCTCGGATTGAGCCGTGTCTATGGTGAGTTGCCAGACCTAACATCTTGATGTAGGTCTGGCTTGCCAGGCTATAATCCTATATCAAAAGGTTTACATTTCCACCACTCTGAAACTACAGCAATCAATTACAATGATAATTTTTTAACACATCATGTACAACAACAACAACAACAACAACAACAAACAGAGCTACACTGTCTTTTAGAAACACAGAGATATTAAAAGTCAGCACATGATTCTCAACAAAGGTGGCAATAAAAAACATAATTTATACATGCTGCAGTGTATGCGATGAGTTTTATACTATCCTGGAACCAAGCATGCATTGCGACATGAAACTTTTTATTTTCACCATTGTTGAGATTCAAATGCTGATTGTCTGTCTGTGTCTTGAGTCCAGCAGGAGTTAAAAATGTTTTAATGCACTATATGATTTCAGTATCCCTCAGAATTACTGATTATAGAAACATTGCTGGATCTCATGCTGTAGATTCACAGAGATATGATTAATAAATATTAACTACCCATAAATTCAAAAATTATACAGAAGAAGAGAACAGTGAATCAGACATATCCAGGATGATTATGGCATCATCACAATAGCCAAAAACACCAGGGGCCTGTACCATGAAGCCGGATTAGGTGGCTTGCCAGGTATGTTTCAGTTTAGTTTGCGCCAACCCTGGGTTTTAGGCACCATGAAAGTGGTTTGGCTTTTAGCAGTGTACATCTCCATTGTAACTTACGCTCCACGGCTATCCTGGTCCGGGGCAGGTGATGTTCAAGGTAAGAGTTTGCAAACCAAACTTGGACCAATCAGCTGTGAGCAAAGTTAAACATGTCTGATGCAATAAATGTATTCCCCCTGTTTCTACTCCGAATTAAAGGCCACTAGCCAATGATTTTTAAAGACAAAATCGTCTGGCTTTTACAGTGCCCTCCACAATTATTGAACCCCCTGGTAAATATGATCAAAATTGGCTGTAAAAAATAAATCTGCATCGATTATCCTTGTGATCTTTCATTCAAAAAATGTGCAAAATTCTAACCTTTCATTGAAGTAAAAGAATTGAAAGTGGGGGGAAATCACATTATGAAATAAATGTTTTTCTCCAAAACACGTTGGCCACAATTATTGAAACCCCTAGAATTTTTTACGAGTAAAATATCTCTGAAGTATATTCCCATTAATATTTACCTTTTTTAGTACACCAGGGTGACTAGGAACATGAAACTGTCCAGCTATGACTTCGTGTTTCACAGGAGTTTAAATATGAGGAAACACAAAGGCCAAATCCCCTTAATCATCCATCACAATGAGTAAAACCACAGAATATAGTTCTGATGCGTAGCAAAAGATTGTTGAGCATCACAAACTAGAAAGTGGCTGTAAGACAGTAGCTAAAGAATTGAAAATCCCAATTTTGACCATCAGGGCAATAATTAAGAAGTTATAACCAACTAAAGATGTTATGAATCTGCCAGGAAAAGGACGTGTGTCTATACTGTCTTAATGCATGGCGAGTATGAAAGTTTGAGTGGCCAAAGACTCTTCAAGGATCACAGATGGAGAATTGCAGAGATTAGTTGAGTCTTGGGGGTCAGAAAGCCTAAAAAAAAAATTATCAAACAACCCCTACATCCCCACATGTTGTTTGGGAGGCTTTAAAAAAAAACCTCCTCGCTCATCCAAAAACAAATTCCAGCAAATTTAATTGTCAGACACGACTGGATCTTCAAACAACACAGGGTTCTGTGGTCAGATGAGACTAAAACAGAGCTTTTTGGCAGCAAACGCACTAGATGGGTTTGGTGAACACAAGGATAAAAAGTACCCCATGTGTACAATTTAATATACCATTGGATCTTTAATGTTGTGGGCATATTTTTCTGCTGGAGGTCCTGGACTTCTTGTTCAGATACATGGCATTGTGGATTCTATCAAATATCAACAGATAAAAAATCAAAACCTGATGCTTTCTGCTAGAAATCTTATAATGGGCCGTGGTTGGATCTTCCTTCAGGACAACGATCCAAAACAAACATCAAAATCAAAACAAAAATTTGTTGTGGAGCACAAAATGAAGCTTCTGCCATGACCATCCCAGTCCCCTGACCTGATGAGTGGGCTGAACTGAAGAGGAGAAGCACCAACATGGATCTGGGAATCTGAAGGATCTGGAGAGATTCTGTGTGGAGGAATGGTCTCTGATCTCTTGTCAGGTGTTCTCCAAACTCATCAGGCATTATAGGAGAAGACTCAGAGCTCATCTTGGCAAAAGGAGATTGCAAAAAGTATTTAATAAAAGGGTTTCAATAATTGTGGCCAACGTGTTTTGGAGAAAAACATTTATTTCATAATGTGATTTCCCCCCACTTTCAATTCTTTTACTTCAATGAAAGGTTAGAATTTTGCACATTTTTTGAATGAAAGATCACAAGGATAATCGATGCAGATTTATTTTTTACAGCCAATTTTGATCATATTTACCAGGGGGTTCAATAATTGTGGAGGGCACTGTAGCAATGCTTATTTAGAATAATATTTTTTTTATGATTTAGATATTATTTATGTAATATTACCCTTAATCAGTGTACACATTTAGTTTATCAATTATTATTACACACAGTTTAAATGAATAAATATATAAAGGAAATATAAATACACTTTAGAATCAATAGATAAAGCTATAAAATGAGTACATTGAGCTTAAATGTTCAATTCTATCTATACCTTTAACAACTGTATAAACTAACTTCACAAACCTTTACTTTCACTGATATAGCAATAATTTTTATTTTAGTTGCCCTCTTTCATAGACACCCATTATCTTATTGCTGTGTAAATTTGTTTAAATTCTTAATATTTTTCAATCCCGTAAAATTATGCAGAAGAGAGAAGTGAATTACAGTTTCACTTTTTCTCAGCATGTGATTGGCTGTTCGCTACTGATGTCCCACCTAAACTCCTAAACTCAGGATCAAAGCTTGACTTGACAGAGAGTTGACGATCAGCATCATGGTACCAACAAAGCCTGGTTGGATTGGTTTGGTTTTGTCAACTCAAAACTAATCCTGTAACCCTGAGTTTGTTCAACTAGCATCATGGTACAGGCCCCTGGTGATTTAGTTTTTATTAATAACAAGGTAGAATAATTCACTAAACTCATCACTGACCAAAAGTGGTAATTGGTTAATAATAGATGATTTTCATCAAAATAATTATCCCAGTCTCTTCCACACAGTGATGCATAGAGTTTAAAATATAATTCAGCACCGTTTCTTTTTATTTATTTATTTATTTTATTTTAATTATTATTTTGGTATCACATTGGTACTCTGTGTTGATTTAACTGGGGGTTTTGCTGTGTATTAAATTTAATGTCAACAGAGCTTGTATTGACAAAAACAATCAATCATTCTAAACTGTATATATCTGATATATCACTGTAACTGATAAATATCATGTTCTTCTCATTTTTACAGCTCATTTAGAGCATCTAATCTGGTCATTCAAACATCATGCTAAAATCTTCCCTCATACATGATTTCCAGTGTGTAACAGCACAGATCTTTTCCAGACTCACTGTTCTGGATGATGTCCTGCATCTTCTTCCAGACTCTGAAAGGCAGGTCGTCCAAGTATCGTGACACATGAATCAAAGCTCCAGAAGCCATCTGTGGATCCAGCTGAGAGATCTGGACTCTGGAAGAACATTCAGGAGTCAGAACTGCAGTGGCTTTGGATCAGATCCAGAGAGACCAGAAACACCAGCAGATCACTCACCTTTCAATTGAGCCTGGAAACTCCTGCAGAACAAACACACCATTTATCATCAAGAACTCAATCAAACAATCAATCAATCAATCAATCAATCAATCAATCAATCACTGATGTGAAATCAGACCTTCAGAAAGCAGAAGTCATTGGCTTTCATCATCTCCTCCATGTCTTTGATTGTGTATGAAAGATCTGAGATGTGTGTGTTCATCTCCTCCAGCTTCTCCTTCATTATCTGCTTCTTCTGCTCCTCTTCCTCCCTCAGTGCAGTGATTGTAGCTTCTTCTTCATCTCTGAGGAACTGATGAAGCTTCTCAAACTGCTGTTTAATCTGACGCTCTGTGCGCTCAGCTTGAGACTGAAATCAAAATCACATTCACTTCAATCATCTCAAAGACACAACTGATTCTGGAGCAGCATGAAGAGTGAGTGGGGAAATGTGGGTTAGTTAACCCCAACTGTAACTTTTCAGTCAATAAAGGAACATGTAATTATGTCACAAACACTTCAGCTGTTCTAATCCTTGTACATATCTCAAAAGAATCAATCATTTTTATATATCAATCCTCACCTTGATATGTTGAACTGTTTTCTCAAGCTCTTCTTTAATGTTTTCATTGTGTTTAAGTTTCTCGTGTAAGGACTTCAGTGCTGTATTCAGCTCCCTCTAGAATTCCAACAGAAAATCTATAAGATACCAGAAATGTTTATAATGTGTTCTGTAATTAATCTACCCAACGCAGGAACAGGTAGCCTAGAACAGTGTGGTTCCCAAACCTGTCCTGGAGGACCTCCAACACTGCACGTTTTCTTTGTCTCCCTAATCAAACACACCTGATTCAACTCATCAGCTCATTATCACATGGGTTAATGAGCTGATGAGTTGAATCAGGTGTGTTTGATTAGGGAGACAAAGAAAATGTGCAGTGTTGGAGTGCCTTCAGGACAGGTTTGGGAACCACTGGCCTAGAACATGCAAACTACACACACACTGGCTCCACCGAAACTTGACCTTCTTGCCGTGAGGCGACAGTGCCAGAGCAACTCTATATTTAAATGCGTCTTACCTTATACAATGGCACAACTTCACCGATGGGCCCGAATGTGTGATTAATGTGTTTCTGTGAATCTCTGCACACTAAACACACAGGCTGTTTGTCCTCCAGACAGAAGTTTGAGTTTCTCATTGTGTAAACTTCAGATCTCCTCAGACCCTCATGAACGATTCTCACTTCTCTCCTTCAGGAACGACTCATAAAGTATGGGTATGTTTTATGTAATGTTTCGTTTCAGGTCGCCATTATTGTGATCAGTGTTTGCCTTAGTTGGGCTCTTGACCCTTTACTTTTTAATAGTAGTTTTTCTCTGGCTACTCCAACTCTGTGTTTATAAAGCACATTTGTTGTGGCTAGAGAAACTATGACCTGGGCTGCGTTTCCCAAAAGCATCTGAAGCCTAATTTGAGCCAAGTTAGGCTTAAGATGCTTTTGGGAAACACAGTCCAGGTCATGATGGTTATGTTTAGATGATGAAATTACAATTCTGTAGTGGCCTGACACTGATCTCACCCAGCATTATAAACTGATTATACAAATGCTTTATTAAATACCCATTACAGTAGCTACTTCCTGCAGTACTTTAATAATCTGAAGGTTTTAAAATCACACTAGGGGTGGGCGAATCGATCCTGAAGTATCGATACTTCGATACTGACGTGGTATCGAAAAGGATCGATCCTCACATAAAAATATTGAAAATCTTGATAAAAATATTGATCCAAATGTGTGTTTTTTTTACCCGTATTTTTTTATTGATTTAGCACGCAATTCAGTGCGTTAAATAAGCTTCTAAGTGCAAAAATAAGCGAATGTTAGCGGATAATTGTGTAGGATAGAACATTTTGTCCTAGTCATCTGGATACAAGATGAAACCAATCAATCACAGAGAGCGTTCGATGCTGGTGCTTCGCTGAGCTCACAGGCCCAGTGCGTTTGGGAGACGAAGCCTTGCTTAGATGACAGAGAAACAATCAGGAGTTATTTTGCAATAAACAAACCAAAAGTGTACATAACGGTTGAAAATGTTGACGTCAGTAAGATTTTTTTTAATGAAATTAATATTTTTATTCAACAAGGATCGATGCATTAAATTGATCAAAAGTGACAGTCAAGGGTGTTACACTGTTAAAAAAAAAAATCTACTTCATATAAATGCTGTTCTTTCAACTTTGTTCATCAAATAATTCTGCATAAAATGTAACATTGTTTCCACAAAAATATGAAACTGTTTTCAACATTGATAATAATAAGAAATGTTTCCTGAGCAGGAAATCAGTATATTAAAGTGAATCATTATCATGACTGAAGTACTGATGCCGAAAATTCAGCTTTGATCACATGAATAAATTACAGTTTACTATGGCATAGAAAACAGATAGCCTATTTTAAATTGTAATATTACAGTTTTTACTGTATTTTTTATCAAATAAATGCAGAAGAGACAGAATCACACACAGAGATCAATAATCTACATATGAATCTCAACAATGGTAGTCTCGCATAGCCAGACCTTCAGACTGATGGCAGAAGGTCTGGACTCTATCGCAGCCAGTGGTGGAATGTAACGAAGTACAAATACTTCGTTACTTTACTTAAGTACATTTTTCACGTATCTGTACTTTACTTAAGTAGAATCAATAGTGCATACTTTTGACTTTTACTTCGTTACTTTTTGCAGCAATTATTATACTTTCTACTCCACTACATTTCTACAACGTTTCGTTACATTTTCGGATCAGTTTTTCCCCTGCCAAAACAGGGATTGAAAAAAATCTCCATGTTTTCGGTGCTGATCGCGTTGGTGGCGCTAACAATAAAGCACCTAAAAGCTGTCACAAAGAACCAGCAAAAGTAATGAATATGTCAAATATAGCAAGAAGACATTTTAATTGTTTATTAATAAACAAGTGTTTTCTGTGTCGGCTGCAAAGATGAGGTTGACGATATACGCGATCTTCGCAGTAGTGAACGCGCCAGAGAGAAATGCGCATTTCTTACGGATTACATAAGCAGAGAGCAGTCGGTTTTCTTTCGTTTTGAATTGTTCTGTTTAAAAGTACACATTTAAAGCTGTCTAAAGATATATTTATCAGGTCTGTGAGGCAAGTAGGATACCTTATACGCTGAGTTTCGGTTCATTTATGAGACGAGCTCCAGTTCACTCGCCAGCGCCTACGTGTCGTGATTATCTATTTTCTACTTATTTATTAAATCCTGGCAATTGTTTGATGAAACATTGATTAAAATTGAGATACAATTAATACAAAACGAAATTCAAATTTAAAAAAGGCTTTGTGCTTTCTGTTTGAGGTCTCAGTGAAAGTTTTAAAGCAGTCTTTTAGTGCCTTTCAGAGCGGTCACGTCTGTAACATTGTTTTTTCCTCATAAATGGGAACACGAAAAATAAAATAAAATGAATATGTTATGTTCTGTGGAGAGCCAACCCTTCATCCGGTGGGTATTACTTTTGGTTTGCGCAGTGTAATTCACAGAATTACAAAAAAATATTGTTCTACCTAAAAGTTAAATATTGTTTGTGTCCCGTAACGCATGTGTAGCCTAGATTTCCCATTAAATATAAAACGCATACTGATATTTTTCAATATGTATTAAATGCATTTTCTGAGAATTTATATTTCAAGTTTTTACTGCAAATGTCCCGTTTATAACGATGGAATTGCCAAATATTAAATAATTTATCCTCAACTAGTTTTGTGGTGTAGGTCTACGTATTGTATAATGTTAACTTCAAAAAAGGGGTGTGTTGCGATTCTGCCTTCTCACACCGCGACACAGGTTCGTAGATCTGAGTGTAGCGATTTCGGATTCATATTGTTACAGCCCTAATTATTAGAATATAGACATTAAGAGAATAAATTGTTATGCAAGTACTTTTACTTTTAATACTTAAAGTACATTTAAAATCAGGTACTTTTTACTTTTTACTTAAGTAGGGTTTTCATTGTGGTACTTCTACTTTTACTAAAGTAAATATGTCTCTGGTTATTTGTACTTTTACTTAAGTACTGAGATTCAGTACTTCCTCCACCACTGATCGCAGCATTTCTTGGCCAAGGACCGGCCAAGAGGACGTTTGACTGACATGTAACACAACCAATCACAGTTTGTTTTGTACCGCGTCATATTTAGGGGCGTGACAATATAATGTTGATGTCCCTACAATAACAGACCGGCGTGCATCTAATAAATTATTCATTCAAGAACCTTGTGCAAGTTTACTGCATCAATGGAGCCGCAAACTTCACATACTTTTGAAAATACAGCGTTTAGTTGATCGTGGTAAGCGCTCATTGTCTCAGTTGTAAAAACAACGGCTTTCTTCTTCCACGAGGGGTTTTGGCGTCATGACATTTGTTTCCCGGCGGACCGAAAATAAACGCGACACTCGTGCCCCCGGAAATCCGATCAAATTCAACCAATCAGATGACGACTTCGACATTCCTGAAGTGTTTCCAGTTAAGTGTACCATATGCATCAGACGTTTAGCCAACGTTCCGTGGGCGTGACGTCTGAGGCTGAGACTACAACAATGGTGACAATCACACAAATGCTTCATGTTGCAGTGCATGATGGGAGCCAACAATCAGAACACATCAATGGCTGACATCATGCATTGCAGCATGAATAAATTATGCAGCTGAATTGTCCTGTAATTTTCATTGTTTTTTCCTGTTTGCTTTTATTTTGCTATTGTTTTATGACTTTAGAAGCTTGTTTTGTGATGTTGATAGTTGATCTGTTTGTCACTAGTTTGATTATTGTCACCATTGTGTGCACAAATGTGCTTTATAAACACAATGTTGAAACAGTCAGAGAAAAACTAACATTAAAAATTAATAAGGGCCAATAATAAAAGCAAACACTGACCACCATAATGGTGACTTGAAACGAAAGATTCCATAAAACATTACCGTCTAAACTTCCTGTGATCTGCAACTGGACACGACGACAACACAGTCCTGAAGTGTCAACTAGTCTCTCCCCTGTGAAGGCCTCTTTCCTTTCCCTTTACCTCTCTACAGATAAAACGTTGTTGGGATAATTCCGGGTCATGTGGCTATGTGGAAGCGAAAAATAAATCTGTATTATACATTTTTAAGGCCAGACAAGTAGTTTGTTGAGGGTTGGTTTGTAAAGAAGGACTACACGCCTGCACATATATATTCAAACACGCATGCCTATAGACTAAACACGTGATGCGCATGTGCACGCTGTCAGCGTTCTCACAGGTTCGTGTTTTAGAAGTTTGTGCAGAGATAACTTTTTTTTTTCTCAAAGTTTTTCAAGGCTTGCACCTTGGAACCTATTTTATGGTTTGCATTCTCGACCCACCAGGCACTGTCTTGTGCAAATGAACGGCCTGAACACATTAAGGGTGTTAGCGGCCCCTAGGTTAATAACTAATGATCGTTGCGACAGAAGTGAATCAATCAAAACTAACTTTAGCTGGACAATAACTTTATCCTAGAGCTGCTGTAAAGCCAAAATAATCTCTGTTACTTTCATTTCCTTTTATCACTGTAAAGCTGCTTTGAAACAATCTATATTGTTAAAAGTGCTATATTAATGAAGGTGACTTGACTTGACCGAATACTTTCTTGCAACAGATCAAATGTTAAAAATTTAGAATTTTAAATACAAAGTAGGAATTTTCTTTTTTATACACACAGACATCAAGAGTCAGCATTTGAATCTCAACAATGGTGACATGCTTCATGCCACAATGCATACTGGTTTTATACTTTGGTGGCTCCCAACATGCAAACATTCTAATCAAACATGCCTAAACCAGATAATCAATGTCTTCAGGATTACTAGAAAGCTACTATAGTGGGTCGGAAGGTCCACACAATAAGCCAAGAATCAAACTGCCCAACTAAAGGAAACACTAATCACCATAATGGTGTCATCTTAATCTGATTTATCTTATCAATGCAGAAATGTTTTCTGAAAACACCTACAATAACTAAAAAATAGCATCTTGACAAAAGTCAAGGGTCAAGAGCCTAACTAAAGTACACTCTGATCACCAAATGGTAACGTCAAATGAAACGATCATTCATCAACATCTAAACCTATGTTAGTTCTCATTAAGAACTGTAGACGTGTGACAGAAATAAAGTCAGTCTGGTTAATAAGTGAAGCTGGTAATGCTGTTTGTGGAGTTGTTTAATCAGATCTTCAGAGATTTAATGTATTTTATCTCCAGTTACTCTAAGGTTGTGGCTGAATAAAGTTGTAGTTTGTGTTCTTATTACTCTTTCCTTCAGTGCTTGATTGAAAGAATGTTTCAGGAACATCACATTAACCTTCAAATAACATTCTGTGAACATTCAGGAAACTAGACATTTGTATGTTCTCGGAATGTTAAAAATCAACGTTCCTAGAATGTTCAATTGTTAATCAAAATGAAGTTGAAAGAACGTTTGAGGAACATCATACCTTTTAAAACACGTTCCTCTAACATCAAGAAAACTGGACATTTTTTACATTCCCAAAACCAACACTGAATATTTAGAGAACATTCTTATAACAAAACTCTTTTAGCTGGGTAGTGAATCACGTGACATTAATGAAACTGCTGTGGTACATTTCAGAAAGCCACCAGCTAACAGGAAGAGTTTGGTGAGAACAGAAGGTTTCAAATATGAGACAATTTGGCATGTATCATCTTACATGTTTAACAATATGACAACAGTTATTACACATTAGTTATGTGAGTTAATGTGAGTCCACAGTCCCAATAAAAATGTTAAGTGTTTTCTTATCTGCATATCGTCGCCTTCCTAAAATAGTTGCAAAAAAAGTCATTTTTTCAGGTTTCTGAGAAAACACAAAAAACTGAACCTAACTTGGGTTTAGAGTAGATTTTCGTTCTTCTTGATGCAACTACCATCTTGAAAAGCTTGTAAAAGTCTCATTGTCTACAGAGCCCCTAAAGGGACGTGGTGGTGGAAAAATTTTTAGGTTGGGAGAACCTAAAGATTTTCCAAATCTTTTGCGTTCCCTCGCAAAACTTTTGCGTTCCCCCGAGAAACTTTGTGTTCCCTCGCAAAGTTATTTGCGTTCCCACACAAAACCTGTTTTGAGCTCGGACAGACATGCACTTCCTGTTTAATGTCCCGCTGGCAGTGTTTCAGAGCTCCGTACGTTAATGAAGCGTTTCATAGTGTTTGAACTTGGACTCAAATATTGTCACAGTGTCTGGTTGTGTTTCCCCAGGTATCCACTAGATGTCCTCCTTCCCCCACGGTGACATTCACAGGAACTACCTTTCCCACAATTCCAGTCTGTGTTATTGCACCCAGGTGTTTGTAATCTGTTTACCCAGCTGTCTCTCGTTGTCATCTCGTCTGTTCATGTATTTAAAGCCCTGTTTGTTCCATGTTCGGTGTGTATCGTTGTTAATGTCACACCGTGTCTGTTTCCTGTGTTCTCTACCTGAGCCTGTTTATTGTTTTTGTACTGCCTGACTGGATATTGAACCCTGCCTGTTTTTGACCACGACTTTGGATGACCCTTTAATAAACCTCACTCTACTGCACTTTGGATCCATCTCGCTCTCTTCCTTGTGCGGAACCGTGACAAATATAAAGAAATGCACTCAGTGCTTAACTCAAGGAGTTCAGTGAAGTTGGCAATATATTCACATAGGCTATTCGAACTTCCCAGATCAACATTCTTGAGCTAAACGTTGTTAAAACACAAATGACACCTATATACAATCACAGTAACCTAGACAATGAGCTACAACCCAATTCTCCTCGAAACAAGCTTTATGATATTAATTTGTATCTAACCAGACGAATGAGAGGCAAGTCCAATTAAGGGGCCATCTGTAAAGTGCAAATCCCAAAACCCTTCTGCACATTTTATATTATTAAACATATTCAACTAACAAGCTACAAAATAAAGTTAACCCAAAATGTGATGTACGTTAACAAATGGGGAACGAGGATTGGACTCTTTGGAGACTAAAACACGGAACACATATGATTTGTCTAACCATAGTATGCAACCAACATTGATCTGAAACTATACATGAACACAAAGGCAAAACCATATATATATATATATTTCTCAAGTGGGTATATCTATATAGAATATATAGGATTACATGGTTTATATAAAATCCTCAAAAGAAATGGAGTAAGCTTAGCAGCGCTCTAAAAATTCCTTTTGGTCGTAAACTCTTATCGATCTAGCAGGAGGTTCGGGTTACAGGACAATGGTTCTATTGGGGAACATTCTTTAAAATACACTTTAAAGCTACACACTAGAAAAACATAGGATTAAAAGGGTTAATCATGCATACTTTAAAACATCATACAGATTTTGAGTCACTTATTCTGAATTAAATGCGAGGAATGTTTGTGTGTGTGTGTGTGTGTGTGTGTGTGTGTATGTGTGTGTGTAGTGGTCTTCCTCTGCCACCTGGGTTTCTGGCTTGGAGAGAGAGAGGTGCGATAAGAATCTCTTTGAAAGCATCTCCCTGAGTTTTGAGATGTTTCTGTTCAACATCACTCGGTAACAAACGAGTCAAAAGAGATCAATTCAGTCCTGGTGCTGTGCTGTAATTTACACCTAAGAGGTTAATGGTTAAAAGGCAGTTCTGAATTTTAAAAATGAGAAGTCATCGTGAGTTTGTCCATACATACGCTACAATTATTTATTATGAAATAAAATCAATAACTTCACCCTTTTTAGAAAAAATATTAAATAACTTCACACTATTATACAGTGTAATGCCATCAAATTCGGTAAGCACATATAATGCAAAAGTTGTGTACAATACCAATATAATTTGTGTAAAGAATAGGCCTACTTATTTTTTATGTGCAATTACTTCCCAAACTAAGTGTTGTAGGCCTATAACCAACATTAGAGCAGTGATGTGTGAACTAAATTTGGTGTTACAGTGAAGTTATTGAATATTTTTCATAATATAAAATGTGCAAAAGCAGTGTAGTATGACCAGTGGGTCACCATTGATGTGTAAACTGAATTGGGTGGCACTACAGTTTGTAACATTTAAGTTAAAGGTGGGGTATGTGATTTGCAAAACGGTCGGCAGATTTTGAAAATACACAACTCAAATGGTCCTACCTTCTTTCATTTGACTCCACCCATTCGAAGAACATGGACATGGATAGGGGGAGGGGGGTATGGAACGACCGTTTGATTGACGCACTTACTGTCCAATGATTCTAGGTGGTCTTGGAAATGATTGGCTGGAGTTTTTCGAGTCCTGTCCGTTCCACAGATGATTAAATTGCTTAATTTTCATTTCAGTGCTTCTAACTCAGTGGCTGTAAGTGGGTTAGGAATAGGATTTCAAGTGATCTTGGAAAAAATGGCCAAAAAAGAGAATTACATACCCCACCTTTAATGACTCTCAGCCGCCTAATCATAGATATCCATTTAGCCTATATTATTATAAAAGCTCGTTTCGAGGAGAATTGGGTTGTAGCTCATTGTCTAGGTTACTGTGATTGTATATAGGTGTCATTTGTGTTTTAACAACGTTTAGCTCAAGAATATTGATCATTGACATTTGCAAATAAAAAAAGTTACATTTTTAAACATTTTGAAGAACACCTAACTCTGTAAATTATATTAAAATCATGTCTATGTAAATTCAAATTGAACACTAGACTGTTCCTCACATTATACATTACAGCTGTAATAAGTTTACATTTATTTGGTTTGTAAAATGTGTTGATCCTGTTGTGTTTTTATACATGTGTTTATTTTATAAAAGGCTGTACCTACAGTACAATTTTAGTGTGCAGTATTTTACTCTATAATTCTGATTCTGAACTTTAAAAAATATATAGACATTGATTGAAAACAAACTAATAACATGTATATTATTAATTAATAAAGTCAAACCTTGATGTCGCTCTCTGTGTGGCATCTGTCCATTTCCTGAGTTCTCAGTAAGTGAACCGTCTCTGCATGCCTTTATATAGACACACAAAAACAATGTCTGCACAGTAAATTCCCCAATGTTAAATTAACACCGCTCGGAAATATGCCAACCACCAGCAGTGTGTTAAAAGTAACGGGGAGGGGGTTGTGGGTAGTGTGTGTGTGTGTGGGTAGTGTGTGGGTAGTGTGTGTGTGTGTGGGTAGTGTGTGGGTAGTGTGTGTGTGTGTGGGTAGTGTGTGTATATGTGTGTGTGTGCGGGTATGTGTGGGTAGTGTGTGTGTATGCATGTATCCACACGTGCACATGTCCAAGGGCTCGATGTTTGCATGCACATCTGCACATATGAACATAATGAACATGCTCCTGAAAACGTAATTTTTCTCTTATTTTCAGTCCCTCCCATTCACTTTCAATGGCCGGCCATTTTTGACCGGGAACATTACAAGTATAACATTTTGTACGAAATCAAAGTTTTTCAAAACAAACTACCTGGTGAAACATTAAAGTAGACTAGTGTGATCAACAGTGCAATTTTTTTCATATTTTATTTAATATTGTGAAAATTATTCATAAATAATGTTTTTTTTTTTTTACTAAAAAAAATAGGCCTACCTACTCTCAGATAAATGAGGCCTACGATTAATCAGATGCAAATAGAAATACAAAACTGAAATTGAATAATCCTAATTGAAAGAAAACAAGTTGACAAAAAGATTGAATCCAATATTGGGTGATAATATAGCAAAACAAGTTATGTATAAGCTATTTTTAATAGGCCAGCCATTTTTGACTGGGAACATCACAAGTGTTATAGGGTTTTGAACACAAACTGAGGGTTAAATACCCAGTCATACAATTAATAAAAAGAATACAAATTTGATAACAATTTGTCACTAAATGTGGCAAAAACAAAAGAGCTGGTGGTGGACTTCAGGAAGAGGAAGAGAGCTGAATTGACTCCTTTGACGATTCAGGGGAATGCTGTGGAAAGGGTGAGCAGTTTTAAGTTCCTTGGGATCAACATTACCAACAACCTCACCTGGGACCTACACACTACAGGAATAGTGGGGAAGGCCCAGCAACGCCTATTCCATCTTAGGCGCTTGAGGAAATTTGGCATGGGCCCCAATGTTCTCTGTGCCTTCTATCGGGGCACAATTGAAAGTGTCCTCACAGGGGCCATCACCTCCTGGTATGGCAACTGCACTACAAACAGCCGCAGAGCAATACAAAGAGTGGTTAAAACTGCTCAGAAAATATGCGGCGGTGAGCTTGTACCTATAGCAGACCTGTATCAGGAGAGGTGCAAGAAGAAGGCCCAAAGGATTGTCAAGGACCCCAGCCACCCTAACAGCAACCTTTTCCAGCGGCTTCCCTCTGGCAAGCGCTACTGCAGTCTGAGAGCAAAAACCTGCAGACTTAGAGACTCATTTTTTCACCAAGCTATTAGGCTTCTTAACAGTAGATAGACCCTTATTTATTATGGAGATGTAATGTACTGTATTTTATCATTGTGTTTATCATAATTTTATCATTGTGGTTATCATTGTTGTTGGAGTGTGTGTGTGTGTGTGTGTGTGTGTGTGTGTGTGTGTGTGTGTGTGTGTGTGTGTGTGTGTGTGTGTGTGTGTGTGTGTGTGTGTGTGTGTGTGTTCTTAATATATGGATATAGGCATTTTTAAGCTGCTGCTGGTCAGGAGGGGGGGAGACCTAAGATTTTTGCTCTTGCATTGTATGTAAATATGATATGAGATGCAACTTCAATAAACTAAACTAAACTAAAGAATACAAATTATTTCAGGAAAATACAATATTTGCCATATGCAATATAAGTAGCCTACATTTTTCCTCTATTAGCCTTCATCATATTGATATTCATACTGCCATTGAATTGCCACAACTTAATGTTTAAATGAATTTATCACAGAGAGAAATTAAACACACACTGTTAGGCTTTTATTTTGTGCACGTAACATGAAACTGTCTATGGAATATATGTTGCGTCCGGCTGCTTCTTTTTACAGGGTTTTGGCTGCTTTATTTTCTACTAAACACCAGATGGCGCTGTTCTCGACTCTGTTCCGGCACAATCAGGGGTAAGCCTCAGTGCTTCATAAGGCTTCATTTGCCCATCCCTACTTTGTGCATGTCTAAAGCTTGACCGAATAAAATAATAAAAAAGAATACATAAATGTACAGTAGTTATACATTCACTGAAATACAGCTACTGCCTTTTACAGTTTTTCTCGATTCCTTAAACACATTTGCCCACTCTGACATCACATTTTCAAAACAGTTAACACACAGGATAAAACTGAAGCCCAATGGCCAAAATGACTCATTTTGTTAGCAAAATGCTCTAACACTCACAAAACATTAAAAACATGCAACATAAGCAAATATTTCCATCAAACACCACAACTTGTGGTCAAATTAATTTATTCTTTCAATCAATCATTACACAATGGACAATAAAATACAAAATACAGCCACCAATATGAAATATGATACTTTACAAACTCAAATGGATACTGGAGAAGAAAAAAAAGCTACCAAAGGAAACTTAAGGGTGGAAATACCTTTAAAATATATATATATATATATATATATATATATATATATATATATATATATATATACACACACACACGTCTCCTCACTTTACAGAGGTTGAAGCCGGCTTCATCCACAAAAATGAATTTGTGATGTGCCCCTTCAGCTTCAAGCTCCATTATTCTCTAAGGAAAAGAGCAAATTCATGAAGCAAAATTATTCCAGTCACATGTAACTATGGTAAACAAGGTATTACAATAAAAAATCTGTACCTGCACATACTGGAATCGTGCCTCCTTTACGATGTCAGAGTTTCTTTGAAATGGACCTCTGTACAGCTGCTTCATTCTGACATGGTTCGGTTTAAGGACTCGATCTATAGTTGCCAAACTCACACTGTTTAGATTTCTAAATGCTCCCTGATCTGCGATTTCTGCTGCCTGGATTTCACGCAGTCTGATTGCATTGTTTGCCACTACCATATCTACAATGGCAGACTCCTGTTCAATACTAAATATCTTTCCTCTGCCACCAGTGTGTGGTAATGTGTGGATTCTATAAAGTAAAAGCAAAAAGCATGTCAAAATTGACATTACTATATGACAGTCACATAAATGGGATTGATAAAACATCTGCTTTACTGTAGACACAGTTTGTTCTGCTGTGGGCAATACAGTAAAGCTGAAATACACAGTGATATACATTACAGTATCACTGTGAATTACCTGTTCTCATTTCGAAAAAGCCTGACAATAGATGCCACAGTGCTCCGACTCAGAATGGGCTGGACCCTTTGCAGCCTCTATAAAGGACAAGCCATGATTGATGACATGGTCAATAATTGTTGCCCAAATTTTATTTGAAATTTGAGCTCGATTTCATCCTGTTGCCGCTGCAGCTCCTCCACCACGCATACAAACTCCTCTTCCTCGGCCTCTTACTCTCTTTCCGTGCCTAAGGCCTCTTTGATCCATGCTTGCAAATAGCAACATAGAGGTGGCACCTTTATAGATGGATGAGGACTGATTGCTGATTGAAGAGTTGTGCAAATGAGTTTCACACAGGTGCATAGAGATTTATAATTATGTAAGTACTTTCTATCAGCTGTGAATAGATGTTTTCCTTTTGTTCAACACAGTGAATCCAATAGAGTTCGGGGTCTTTCAATGAGATCTGTGGTAACTGTTTTGACAAAGGGTGTGAAAAATGTGTGAAACAAATGAAAAAGTGTTAAAACATTTGCAAGAGAAGACTTCTGCTGTGCTAATAATGTGATGATGAAGATCAAGCGGATCCCAGTTTCATTTAGCGTGTCTTAGCAAATGAGAAAAACTGTAATTAAAGCAACATATCATCAGTGTTTCTTGGTCTTCTGGACTGAAGCACAAGCTCTACTCTTCAGCACAATAGAGACCCACAAAACTCAGATAACAGAAATACTTTTTATCCCAACAGAACATTAAACACTAACAGATCTCTCAAGATCTCAGCAGAGGAGAGTGTTTACTAGCTTTACTTAAGTGACTATGTGCAACCCACCTTTCCCACCTCTGCAACCCACACCACAAATGGGTCACAACCTCAAATACAGTTTGCAAATCTCTTTGTTAGACTACAAAGAGACTACATCTACCTATAACAGTAAATGGAAAGTCCCCACCATGACTGCAAAAATTATGACAACTGATTAGTGAGGAACATTTTACTGCACCACACTAATTTAAAAAGGATTATAATTCATACAAAACAGTGTTTCACACATATTTCTGTGATGGGTAAGTTTAGGGGCAGGAGTTGGGTTAGGCCATAGAATCATTAACCTGATATTAAACCAATGGAAGTCGATGCAATATCCTCACTAAGATAGTCACACAAATGTGTGTGTGTAATACAAATTCTTATTCTATAATGAAATACTTATTTATGTGAAAAAAATCATTCAAACTTCAAAGATAAAAGTGTGTGAGAGAGAGAGAGAGAGAGAGAGAGAGAGAGAGAGAGAGAGGTGTGTGTGTGTGTGTGAGAGAGAGAGAGAGAGAGAGAGAGAGAGAGAGAGAGAGAGAGAGAGAGAGAGAGAGAGAGAGAGAGAGAGAGAGAGAGAGAGAGAGAGAGAGAGTGAGTGAGTGAGTGAGTGAGTGAGTGAGTGAGTGAGTGAGTGAGTAAGAGTCTGTGTGGTTGTGTGGGTACAATGAGCAAAGGAAATGCATTATGTTTCTTGTAAGTGTCTGTGCTTATTTCAAAGAATATATAATTTGTTAATGTGGATTTAAAAACGCTGAGGCTCTGTCTGGACATGCATAGTTCATTTTCTTTATTTTATTTGAACAATTATATATTAAACATGTTTCTTGTGGTCTGAAAATATTTATGCAATAATTTGTTGTATATTTTTTAACATTTGAAAACACACACTGGGTTCCAAATTTATTATCAGATCAGTATAACAATTTGAGTGTAAGAGAATTTTGATATATATATATTAATTAAAAAACTGCTGAATTTAAGTATCTTAAGCACTCTGATCAACCATGGGGTGTCAAAAGTTTCTTCTTTTTTTAGTTCAGAATCTGTAAATTCTTAAACTCTAAACAAAACTATGTTCAGGTATTTCCACAGTTAAGTGTATAAAGCGTGGTAATGTAACTCTGCTGTGGGGTCTTTCTGTAGAATCTGAACTCAGTTCAGGAGGAAGTAAAATATCAGAGAACAGCAGAGAAACAAGAAGCTCTGAGAGACTCTCTCTACAGCGTTACACAGATTCCCCTCACAACATGTGACATTAGCATGAGGTCCAAACATCCCTGACAACCCGCATGCAAATTCAGATGCACATCCTTTCATCACTGATGATTGTGGAAAAGGTCCTGTAAAAAATAAAGGTGCTGTTATATATATAAAACAGGAATTAAACCATACCCGAAAGAAAAACTGAAGTGTCGAAGCAACGCTACGTGTCATGTCTGGAATTATTGTATAAATAGTAAATCATATTTGATGGCAATACAGGATAAAATAAACACAAATTTTCTTAATCCATCACTTAATTATTACCGTTACCGTTTACCGCAGTAAAGCAGTGATTCTCATTCCCCATACAATCCACTGTCTGTGAGCATCCTTCCCAGTCACAAGAGTAACATTTCTTCCCATTGGGTTGAGAGTTCAAGTCTGTGAAAGAAAGAACATTTTCATTTCTGTGAAACACTGTGCAAAGGCAGCGTTCTAGTTGAAAAATATGAAATTATGAAACTTATACAAACTGGTTCCCGTGTGATATGAGTAAAATATCTGTTGGCTGGAAAGGGTTCTGTTTCGAGAACCAGAACTAGTAGGTACACTTAAATGGGCATTAGTTCATGACTAAATAAAGAAGCATACCTGGGGCAGGGCTGTCATTGCACATGTCGGTGTCGCAGCACTGGACTGAATATTCCATTCTGATGGGTGTTGCAGTAATAGACCAGCTTTTACATTCACTTGCTCTAACACAATCTTCTTCAATAGTTTCATGCTTTCTGCCAGCTAAATATAAAACAGGAAACAAAAGAATGAAGTTATTACACAAATGTGATACCAACTATATTTAAAGTTTATTGTTTTTGTATTGAACTGCATTCATTACAAACCCAAAAAGAGACATTTTTCAGAAGACTTTTACAGTGTGTGTGTCTGTATGTCTGTTATTGTATCTCTCGAACCGCTAGTCAAACTCGACAGGTGTCTCGCTATGGGCACGAGTAAGTGCAGTGCCAAGTTTGACGTTGTTTGGATGTGAAATGCAAAATATATTGTTAATTATAAAACAGTTAGTTCCAATCCTTGATTCTGATTGGTCAATAGCTGTGCTTTATTCACGATAAAACACGGCTATGACGCTTCACCCAACGGTTCTATATATCACTGCGCCCTTAGCAAAAAGAATGAGACAAAGTTTGAGAACGATTTGTTGTTTTTATTTGAACTTTCATGCATATTACACATTGGAACGTTGTTGTTCACGGTCAGGGACTATTTTTTTCTAGCGGAAGGAATGCTTTTATTGATTTAACTTCATGAAAGTTGCACTAATACTTTTTTCTTTAATATTGTGTGGTAACCATTTTATAAAAGCAATAAGGTACTCGAGGCAAGTGCTGTATCGTGAATAAGTAACGGCTGAAGGGCTTGCAAGCACTCCGCTTCGCGTCGTAACAACGCCCTTCATCCGTTACTTATTCACGATACAGCACAGCCTCTCGTTAGCCTGGCTCCGCCCTCCTGCGTACTTCCGCTCAATTTTATTTCCCTTCAGTACTACGTCTGGGATTGTGGTGTATTCTTTGGTTTTCTCCGATCATTTTTTTACCGGTCCAATCAGCGAACAGAAGGAGTGGCTGAGAACGATGACGTTGAGGTCGTGCACTAGTTGGAGTTGTAGGGTTACGTCACGACCAAAGGTTAGCGATTGGTTATGGCAGATCCAGAGTGACTCTGGGCAGATCCAATAGTTTTAAACTTCAACATAATACCCGCCTATAAGGAAGTTAACGCTTGTCAATGGAGAGAGGCCAGACTCTCTGTACAAATGAAATGTACGAGAGTCTGGTAGAACCAGGCTAGCCTCTCGTACCTTATTGCTTACATATATCAGTAAAATAAGCCCCAAGAAGGTTGGGGTTTAAAAATAAACATTCTGACATAAACAGCTACACTGTTTACTTCTGAATATTATAGTTTGGTTCCAAAACGTGATAAATCCGTTTTGATTAATTTGAGTAAAAAATCTATTTTCTTTACCAAGAAATAGGCAAGATGAAAACCACTATTTTCTGTTTCAAACTTTCACATAGCATCTTTAGGTTATAATAACATTAAAAAAAATTCAAATCCAGATTTTGATTTTCAAAGATTTATTATAAAAACGGATATTTTTTTCCCAAAAATGCAATACATTCATGACACTTTTATTTTTTCCCAAATGCAATTAATCCATTGAATAAATATAAAAGTTATTTTTCATATTGAAACTGTTGAAAATACACAACAAAGTAAGTTGATCCACATATTATGACAGCCTCTGAACTCGGTCAATACTGGACTAAACATACATTTAATCTAGCCTGGTTCTACCAGACTCTGCAACTCAAACTAGCGCACAACCTCAATAGGCTTGTTTGAGATGAGCAAAATCTGTGCAGAACCGATCACCGGTGATCAGCGCGAGATGCATGCCTGTTAGAAATGTGTCCTAGAGCGGTCCACTTTGCTCTGATGTCATGCTGACGTAGCCTATGTCAAAAATCTCTCGCGAGCGCAAGGCGCACATGTCAGATTCTGCAGTCAAGCGCAGTTGCTCTCCACTGACTGCGCTGATCAAAAGCATGATGGGAAACGACTTGCTGACGACACAGCTTAATGCTCATTGGTTTAAACAACTGTAATGTATTGTTCTCTTTTAAAATGTTTGATTTTAAAACTCTCATCTCATGTTTTTATGTGTATAAATGATGTGTTAGTATTCTCAAACTCTCGGACAGTGTGATCTATGGGTTATTTGATTGTTTATATAACATCATATAGTCATATTTGTAAAAATATATATAAAACATGTCTGTAATTAAAGTAAAAATTATTGATAAACACGTCTTTGGTATGTAATTAAATGGGTGTCTTGTTCATTATAATTATTTTCATATAAAAGCAACAGAACTTAAATTACATCCAGTTTATTAGCAACAATGTGCACAAGCAATGAATGAATCCTGTGAATCCCGCGATATCCATCTTTGATCTCATAGGTTTCAGATCCACTGCGAGAAGAGAGAACTGTCCGTCCGTCACTGAACTTTTTCTGTGTAATTGTAACAATGAGCACTCAAACACACCAAACCAACAATTACTAAAAACACACACAAAAACTGATTTTGCACTGGCATTTTGCACTAGAAGGATAAAACACACACACACACACACACACACACACACACACACACACACACACACACACACACACACACACACACACACACACACACACACACACACACACACACACACACACATATATATATAAATTGTTGCACATAAATTGTGACTTCAAATGTTTTTATCAGTATACCTCTAAAATTGGTAACTAATTGGAAATACTTTGTAAAAATGTTGTTCGACATAACACATAGCGTTAACCTTCTAAAACTATTTTAAATAAGATGTTGCAATCATTTTAAGTATTTTCAAGGTCAATAAAAGTAAACGTGCACTCTTGACTTACCCATATATCGTACTCTTCTTGACCTTGCATACCTGCTCTCTTCATTGTAACATCTCATTTTTCTGTTAAATGTCAAATCTGGCTCATAATCATTATAATCAGAGAGATTATAATTATAATCAAAAATATTATAATCCAGAGAGAATCCTGAAATTAAAATGAAAATAAACATTCAATGACCTATTTACATCCCAAATGTCTTAAATATTCATATATTTAACTCTTTATGTTTTCTGTACCTTCATTGAGAAGAATGAAGAGAAGAGCAATGGAGACGTGGAGATGCATCTTGTGATGGAAGACAAATGAACAGATGAAGTTCAATCACCCTTGCTGAAAAAGTGTGTTTTCTGTCATTGACTGTCAGTGTCAGTAATGCTCCGCCTCCTCCACACATTCACCTCAACCGTCAGTTCTGCACTGAGTTTGTGCTAAAGTCACAATGAGCAACACAATAACTTTGATCAGATCTGTGATTTCTTCTGATCGCAAATATTTGAATTGCAAATAAAAGTATTAAAGTAGATGCTTCAGTGGCCAAAATGAATCTAGATAATCATTTATTATATAAAAATATCTTTAATGTCCCCAAGGGGCAATTTGGTTCACAACAAGTAGCCAACACATACACACACAGAAGCACATAAAACCATGAGAAATAAATAGATAAAAACATAAATACACATGTACCTACCCAGATAGCAACATTGTTTCGGCCCGGATCCGGCCCACATCTGGCACTTGTGGAATGCGGATCTGGCCCACATGCAGCGTGGAATGACGGCCCTTGGGTGGCCCACTCCTGTTGGCCAGATCTGGGCCACAAGCAGGCCATAGCAATGCCACATGTCAGCCAAGAGCAAAGAAATAAACCAGAACTGGACCTTATCTGAGCCACAAAATCTGTGTATATTAAATATGGAGTCATCTCAGCCTTAATAAGCCTGTTAACAAGCAGAATCACTGAAGGAAAGAAGAGAACAGAAAAAGAGACGAGCAGAAACACAAGAACTACAACTGACTTCAGCCACAGTCTAAGATGAAATCAACTGAAGAGAAAAGAAGACATTAATTCTGTGAAGATCTCAGCAGAGGAGGATTAAACAACTCCACAAACAGCATTACCAGCTTCACTTATTACTAACCAGACTGACTTTATTTCTGTCAGACGTCTACAAAAGTTTTATTGAGAATTAATGGGTTTAACTCTAATGTGTTTCATTTAAAGTCACCATAAGAGTGATTAGTGTTTCCATTAGTTGGGCTCTTGACTCTTAATATATCTTATATCTCCTTTGGCTGCTGTGACACTGTGTTTGTTGAACACATTTACAGCAGCAAAGAAAGCTAAAGTGAAACGAGATCAGATGATGGTTACCTGTTGATGATTTTATAATCATCATGAAATAACCTTTTTCACTGATGTCTTTGGAATGTAACAATTGTGTTGATCCATTAATAATGTCACATCACAAACCCTGTGTTTCTGCAGCATGAGATTCAACAATATAATATCAATAAGTTAGAAGACTTTATCAAACATGAGCACGAAAAAGTCAGTTTAATATGACGCACACAGACATCAACAATCAGCGTATGAATCTCAACAATGGTGACAATCAAAAGTACTTTGCTGCAATGCATGCTGGGTACCAGCATAGTAAAAAACTCCCAGCATGCATTGCAACATGAATAAATTATGCAGCTGAATTGTCCTATAATTTTGTTTGATTCTAAATATTTGCTTTTATTTTTTGCTGTTGTTTTTGTTGTGAATTAGTAGCTTTTCAGTGATGTGAATTATTCTTTTTATCTAAATATTTGTGATTGTCACCATTGTTGAGATTCATACGCTGATTGTTGATATCTGTGTGTCAGTAAAGTTAAATTTTTGATCTCATGTTTGTTAAAAGCTTTAAACTGACAGTTATAATATTGCTGAATCTCATGCTGCAGAAACACAGGATTTGTGATGTGAAAATATTAATGGATCAACACAATTGTTAGATTCCAAAGAAATCAGTGAAAGGTTATTTCATGATGATTATAAAATCATCAACAGGTAACCATCATCACCTGCTCTCATTTCACTTTAGCTTTCTTTGCTGCTGCAAATGTGTTTGACAAACACACTGTCACAGCGGCCAAAAAAGACAAGAGTTAAGATATACTAAGAGTTAAGAGCCCAACTAATGGAAACACTAGTCACTCTTATGGTGACTTCAAATGAAACAGAGTTAAACCTCTGTTAATTCTCAATAAAACTTCTGTAGACGTCTGACAGAAATAAAGTCAGTCTGGTTAGTAATAAGTGAAGCTGGTAATGCTGTTTGTGGAGTTGTTTAATCCTCCTCTGCTGAGATCTTCACAGATTTAATGTCTTCTTTTCTCTTCAGTCGATTTCATCTAAGACTGTGGCTGAAGTCAGTTGTAGTTCTTGTGTTTCTGCTCGTCTCTTTTTCTGTTCTCTTCTTTTCTTCAGTGATTCTGCTTGTTAACAGGCTTATTAAGGCTGAGATGACTCCATATTTAATATACACAGATTTTGTGGCTCAGATAAGGTCCAGTTCTGGTTTATTTCTTTGCTCTTGGCTGACATGTGGCATTGCTATGGCCTGCTTGTGGCCCAGATCTGGCCAACAGGAGTGGGCCACCCAAGGGCCGTCATTCCACGCTGCATGTGGGCCAGATCCGCATTCCACAAGTGCCAGATGTGGGCCGGATCTGGGCCGAAACAATGTTGCTATCTGGGTATAGTTTGTTGAAAAACCCAACAGCTAACGGTACAAATGATCTCAAATATCTGTTGGACCTGGCACGTTTTCGGTTGGTATACCTCCTTCCTGATGGTAGGAGGCAAAACTCAGAGTGTAGTGGGTGAGTGATGTTAGCCAAAATGGCCATTTCCCTCTGTGTAGCTCTGGCCTCGTACATGCTGAATGCTGTTGAGATCAGAGCCAATTATTTTCCGACATATATGCTTACAGTTTTTCCCAATCTGTTTCTGTTACACTCAAATTGCCAAACCAACAGATCATAGCAAAGGTTAAAATTGACTCAACAAAGGATGAATAAAAAGCTTTCAGAAGTGATCTATCAACATTAAATCCATTCAACTTTTTAGATAATTAACAACTACTGAAAACCATCTTGACTGGTTTCAGCTGGTTTAAGTTGATATCTTTGGTTGTGCAGTGAGAAAAGTGGCAAAATCCACTTAAAACCATCAAACTACCGGTTTTCATCGGGTTAGTTCACTAAAAACAAATGTAAAACTATGGAAATTATGGTTTACTCACCCTCAAAGGACTTTCCTGATTCTGAGGTACAGTGGTGGTCAGAATGAATGGCACTCCTGGTAAATAAGATCAAAAAAGGCTGTAAAAAATAAATCTGCAGTGTTTATCCATTTGATCTTTCATTCAAAAATTTCGCAAAAATCTAACCTTTCATTGAAGTAAAAGATTTGAAAGTGGGGAGGAAATCACATTATGAAATAAATGTTTTTCTCCAAAACACGTTGGCCACAATTATTGGCACCCCTGTAATTTTTTACGGATAAATATCTCTGAAGTATATTCCCATTAATATTTACCTTTATTTAGCACACCAGGGTGACTAAGAACATGAAATTGTCCAGCTATGACTTCTTGTTTCACAGGAGTTTATATATGAGGAAACACAAAGGCCAAATTTCTTTAATCATCCATCACAATGAGTAAAACCAAAGAACATAGTTCTGATGTGCAGCAAAAGATTGTTGAGCGTCACAAAATAGAAAGTGGATGTAAGAAAATAGCTGAAGAATTGAAAATCCCCATTTTGACCATCAGGGCAATAATTAAGAAGTTCCAATCAACTAAAGATGTTATGAATCTGCCAGGAAGAGGACGTGTGTCTATATTGTCTTAATGGATGGTGAGGAGGAAAGTTTGAGTGGCCAAAGACTCTTCAAGGATCACAGATGGAGAATTGCAGAAATAACTTGAGTATAGCCTACATCCCAAATAAGTTGGAAGTTTGGTCTTTTTTATTACTGTATTAGTCCATTAAGCGTCCTGACTGAAGGGGGATCCTGGAGAATGACATATTGAGGGAATCCCCAGTTCTGCAGCACACCGCAATATAAAGTTAAGAAAACTAAACAACCGAGAGAAATATGTCTACTAGCCTAGTCTACAGATTTAACGTTTTATCTCAGCATCAGGGAATAACATTATAATCTCATTCACTGTAGAGAAAGCTGCTTACATGTGCAAAACTAACTGTGAAGACTTAAATGTTAACACAGCTTTTGTGTCTTTATCAGCTTTTCCATATATATATACTGGCCCTGATAATCATCACAAGTACTTACTGCTTGCTACATTTTTGTATTCCTTTTTTATGTATGAGTCTCTCACCCATTCCTCTAGTTTTCTTCGTCAACAGCCGCATGCACCCCCTGCTGGTGAGGTAGACTAACAGCTATGGAGATTATCAATCGGCAATCTACTGCTATTCCTGCCGTTCCCGGATGTCAAATGTTGAATTTCTGTCGAATTTGAACCACTGAATTTGTGGAAGTGAAATAAAATGAACCCAAAATTGCCTGTTGAATATTATAGGTTGTCTTTAATATTCATTAATAATAGAATTAATATTTTGGAAGTGAAATCTGAAATATGGATTATTGAATTTTTATTAATGAAAATGTGTGTGAAATGTTTTGAATTGAAATATTCACAGCCTAAATATACAACCATGTTAAATTTCAGCCTATAAAAATGCAAGCAGGGTTAATGCAATGCATATTTTTTCAAGTAGTACAATTCAACAAGCTTTTTTGTTTCAAAAACATTTGTCATTATTTTATTTACATACTAGCCTAAATCTAGACGCACCATAGCGGCAGCAAAAATTATTTTGAAGCCAGGGTAGTCTAGCAACTCTCCATTGACTTTCAAGCTGTAAAAACCAAACTCTAGTCAGGCCAATCACATCGTGTATAGAGTAGGTGGGGCGGGCTTAACATAATGACAGAGTTGCAATGGTTCCCTGCTACTTGAAAACAAAGAATGGCTGCTGGAGAACAGTCTTTGGAACACAAAACACAAAAATGGGTAACTGAGCACAAAACGAAGCTTCTGCCATGACCGTCCCAGTCCCATAAACTGAACCCTAGAAAATTAGTGGGGTGAACTGAACAGAAGAAGCACCAACATGAACTTGTGAATGAACGATCTGGAGAGATTCTGTATGGAGGAATGCTCTCTGATCTCTTGTCAGTTATTCTCCAAACTCATCAGGCATTATAGGAGAAGACTCTGTTATCTTGGCAAAAGGAGGTTGCAAAAAGTATTTAATAACAGGGAGCCAATAATTATGGCCAGCATCTTTTGGAGAAAAGCATTTATTTCATAATGTGATTTACCTCCCACTTTCAATTCTTTTACTTCAATGAAAGGTTAGATTTTTGCGAATTTTTTGAATGAAAGATCAAAAGGATAAACAATGCATTATTTTTTTTATCATATTTACCAGAAGTGCCATTAATTCTGACCACCACTGTACACGGTTTAAAAAAAAAAAAAAGGCCCATAAAAGCACTATTTATATAGTCAAAGTGACATTAATATGATAAGTGTAAACAACTAGATTTAAATTCTTAATTAGAATTGTGATTTGGGTAATTCTTTACAATTACAGTTTGGTTTATTCTTTAGGTAAAATTATTGGTTGGGTAAAGCAAGTTAGGGGCAAAGGTCCATGCCATTGATAAGTTCCCAGTTCCTTCTACGAAGAAAGAGTTGATGAGATTTTTAGGAATGATTGGGTATCGGAAATTCTGTGAAAATTTCTCAACAGTGGTTGCTCCTTTAACAGATTTGTTAAAAGGCAACCGGAAATATGAATGGTCCTCCATTTGTCAACATGCTTTTGATAATGCCAAACTGTTGCTGAGTTCTGCTCCCGTATTAACAGCACCTTGTTGGGACCATCCTTTCCATTTGAAGGTAGACGCGAGTGGGCTGGGTGCTGGAGCTGCATTATTGCAGAAAGATGACAACGGCATTGATCGGCCAATTAGCTTCTTTTCTAAGAAGTTTAATTTGTGCCAGAGAAATTATTCAACTATTGAAAAGGAGTTGTTGGCATTAATTTGGGCTTTACAGCATTTCGATGTGTATGTGGGGGGGGGTTCTGTATCTCTGGTAGTATTTACAGACCACAACCCTCTTACCTTTTTACAGTCCTTGCATAGTCCAAATCAACGACTTATTCGTTGGGCTTTATTCTTACAGTCTTATAGCCTCGATATTCGTCATATTAAAGGGGTAGATAATATTATGGCGGATACCTTGTCACAAGCTCCATTGAACGAGTAACCCATTACAATTTTGTTGGTTCTTGTCTTATTTATTTCACCTTATTTGTGTTCTCAAGGCGCCTGAGAGCATTGAGAGGTGGAGTTGACAATGGGTAGGTGGGGAAGGAGAGATGGTAAGTGGAACCAATAATTTTGTTTGATTTCTAAACCTGATTAGATCTCATCTTGTGATTTAGATTATGTTTTGTATGTGTTGTTTCATGTATTATGTTTACAGAGTACCCTTTTTATAAGGGCCTCTGTCTTTGGGAGGGAGGTGTGATGATCCAAGTGGCTGTGGTGCTTTGTTTTGTCCAGTAGGTGTCTCTGGGTAACACTTTTTGTGTCTTCAGGTTAAATGCTTCTACGCAGGTGTGGAACATTGACGGTGATTAACCATGCTGCTTATAAGACGCTGGCTTTCTCACCCTGCGATAGAACAATTGGGCTTGGTCTCTGCTGGTCTCGCTGCTTGGTGGACATGCTGATTTTCCTCATACTCTCCAGTCCAAGGCTTGATGTTGTAGTTTTTGTATTTGTAGATTTTTCCCTTTTACTTTAAATGTAGTTATGTCTGTTATCTAATTAAAATACTTATTTGTGCAAATTTGATTGTTGTATGGACTCTCCCTTCATGTTGCTGCTCCTTGAGCCAAGGGGTTGTAACAATAACCAACACCATCAGATCACTTTTTTTCTTTGTTCATCTGACAGTTATAACTCAGATACAACAGCCAAACAATATCTAAAGTTAATACTATAAGGGTCAAGAGCCCAACTAAAGCAAACAATAATCACCATAACGGTGGCTTACAATTTGTGATTTTCTCCTTCAGTGATTCTGCTTGTTAACATCAGGTGTCTTCAATAATGATCAATCATCACTCAATTAATCACTTAATTATCTCATTAACTTTAACACTCTTGAGTGTTAATTTAACATTCATATTTTAACACTTTACACTCTACAAGTGTGGTCTCATATATACTCCCAGGAGTGTTAATTTAACACTGGAGTTTTTGCTGTGTATCTTTCTACATAGATTTAGAGGAGATATTCTAGAGGTGGTATCTTCTGATGATGGCAGATGGTTAACTATTGTTATTAGGCAGGATAATGCAATCCTTATTGTGTGCAATGTTTATGGTCACAACTCACGCTCTCGGAACAAAGGGCTTTTCTCCCACATAGTCTCAAAATTAAATTAACTCTTGCAGAAGTATTCAAACTCCCTTTTAATTTTAGGTGGTGACTTTAATGAATGTGCTGATGATGCAAAAGACAGGTATCCTCCCAAGATCTGCCAACCTTCACAAAGTAACAATCTGATTTTAAATTTTTGTTGTGACTTGTCTCTGACTGATGCATGGCGCTTTTTGAATCCTGATATGTTGAATTTTACTTGGTCTAACAGAAGTTTGTCGTGTAAATTTAGAATTGATCTTTTTTTAATTTCAACAAATGCTCTTCATCTTCCTAAAAACGTGTCTCATTCTTCTGCCCCTTTATCAGATCATAAACACATTATTCTGAAATTGGGTGATTCACAGGAAACTGCAAACTTAAGAGGTTACTGGAAATTCAATAGCTCTCTTCTCCAGGACGTCCACTTCAATGATAGTATTAAAAAAAATTGAATAAATATTTAATGATAATACAAATTGCAAATTCAAGCAAAAATGAGAATACTTTAAATATATGGCTAGATGTGCTGCTATTAAGAGAAGTAAAGAACTTAAATTCCTTAGAAATCAAAAAGAATCAGAATTATTTAATATAATTAACATCCTTTTCTTCTGAGGAAAAAATGGAGTTAAAGGAGATACAACTAAAAATAGATCAAATGTATAGAGATTTAGCTAAAGGCGCATTTATAAGATCTAGAGCTAAATGGCTGGAGGAGGGAGAAACCAATTCCAGTTACTTTTTTGCTCTGGAAAAAGAAATGGAAGGAGGAAATCACTGGATGTTCTTGATATTAATGGAACTCACTGTTCAGATACAACAGAGATTTCCAAATTTGTCTCTTCATTTTACAGTGCCCTTTACACTTCCAAATTTGATGATTGCAAATGTGAAAATTTCATCTCTAAATTAATGAAGGATGTGCCTGCTATTAAGGATGACTTTAAAACACTTTGTGACTCAGAGATTACTTTGAATGAAATTAAAACAGCACTTTTTTTCAATGAAAAAAGGGAAAGCACCCGGTATTGATGGCCTTTCAGTTGAATTTTATATTCATTTTTGGGACCTTATTCAAAAGAATTTATTTTACATGTATAAAGAATGCATCAGTCAGAGAGAAATGAGAACAACGATGAAACAGGGGGTTATCTCCTTAATACCAAAACCTGATAAAGATGTTTTGCTAATAGATAATTGGCGGCCCATTACTCTCTATTGACTATTGATTATAAAATCTTGGCTTTAGTTTTTGCAAGCAGATTAAAGACCGGACTTGATAATATTGTTGCTGAACCCCAGTCAGGTTTTATTAAGGGACGGCATATTAGTAACAATGTTAGACTTGTATTAGATCTATTGGACTATGCAGACTCAATACACTGAAAAAGTGAAACATCAGTGCAATTCATTCAAAATATATATTTACATTATTGGTCCAATGGAAAATTGTGATTTTCAGTTTATACCTTCTGTTTTCACTTTGCCTCGAAGTAAGTGTTACGCCAGACCAAAGTCACAGCCAGTGTGTAGGTTCCATAGCCGGTGCTTGCTTTTGCCAAATCATTGTTTGTCTGTTTATATCCCAGATCTTCATATTTTGACGGGTTGTCATTTAAATTAAGCAGAGGAAAGATGTTACCAACCATCCGAACTGGATCAACATGAATAGGCTTTGAAATCTTTGTGAGCAAACAATAGACTAGGAGCACTGGGACAGCCCTTCTCCCACCTGCAGCCATCTTGCTTAATCAGTGCAAACATAGAGCAGAGAACTAGATATGATATAAATATGAACAAAGAGGCACAAATACAGTACATCAAATGTACTGTATTTACACATTACAAATACACATTACAAATACCTGCTCATCAAAATACAAAATAATGGAGTGAGAGATGTATTTAATTGTCAAAATGTATTTCAAATAGAAGTAATTTGAAAATATAAAAATGCATTAATTAATTTACAAGCAATAATTTTAAGTGAAAGAGACATTGTCATTACAGTAGGATACAACACATTTAGTTATAGTGGAGTTAGATACTTTCCTCTCCTTGAACAACTTATAAAACAACATATTCTCTAACCCTACAATCAAAAAGGATTGATGTAAGCATTAGCCAAAATTGACTATTTTCACTTCAATATTATCATATTTCTTTTGTTCACTTAAAGCACAACTGACTGCATTTATGCAAATACTCACCAAGACCGGCATTTATGGCATTTAGAAATATTTTGTTACAAGTTGTTCACTCAATGACAAAAGTGATTAATACATGAAAATGCTTACATAAACCCTCTCTCCAATATTGACATTCAGTGAGCAATATCTGACAATATATTTTACTGCATACTTTATAGGTGTGCACTGAACCCCAAAGCAAACTATATTCCCCAAACTATATTCTTTTATAGTTTTCTTCTTCTTTTTTTTTTTTTTTTTAAGTTGGATCCAACCATGGGTAGATTAAGATTCATAGATTAATTTGCCTATAAATTCAAAAAGATGTGTTTCATGATTTACTTGCATCTAGCAAAAAAAAACTGTGATAGGATATATATGGTGATCCTGTTAACACTGGTGGGAAAAAAAAAAGTTCTTGAATTAACTGAGAATAAAATGACATATCTGATTAAGTCTTTTAAGTATTTCAAATACAAAATACATCCTCTCAAAGTTCTTAATTACAAATTACATCTGATAATGTTATATGCAGCTAAATACAAATGACAAAACAACCAAATGTTTTTAAATGACAGAAAAGTCATAATTTAAAATGTCATAATATTTCCACATGAGATTTTTAAACAATATTGCAGTTTCTGTATCTGCTGGACACTTGTTGGATGCTTATCTGTTATTCGGGTCAAGTCGTTCAGTATGTATATAATTGACTTACACTCCGTGTCCATCTTCTCCCATCTTCTCCCATCATTATTGTTGATTAATCTCTCTCACATTGGGTCTACGTTCTATGAAAGTCAGCCCAGAGACTTCCTCAATCTGTTTAATGGTCTTCCTATGTTTTGTCAAGTCTCCTAGATTCTCCTGATCGAGATTCCCATTTGGAAACACATAGCATTCTGGCTTTCTTACTGTCCCATCCTTATTCTCCACAATTATCACCTTAAAGAAGTGAGTTGGCACTAATTTCTCTTGAAACCACGGAGGATTCATGAGACTTCGGTAAATTGGTCCAGAGTACACATGGACATTGTTGGTCGTGTTCTGACTGCTGAGCTCTCGACACTTATTCTCCGCCATTCTCCACGGGCCGCTGTTTAAGGTCTCATTCTGTGGTACTATGTTGCTGTTCAGATTAGCGTCATTATGGGCTTCCCGACACCACCTGTGATTGCGAGCCGCAGCAAGATGACCTTTATCATAGGGAGCTCCAAATCCTCTTTGCTTCACATCTTTCTTAGCTAAAGTTTCCCTGTTCAATATCTCATACACCCATTCGGCATTATTGTTTACATTGTTGAATGACATAGTATAAGATTTTCTTTTCCTTAAATCATAATTTAAAGCTGAAGGAGATCCATTTATTAATTAAGTTGGCTTGAGAGAGCCAACTTACTGAAATCCTTACTGAAATCCTATAAAAAAACAAACTAAAAAAACAAACTAAAAAAAACCCACTTCCTTTCCCTTGAAACATCACTTATCAGGCTTATGCTACTCTGAATAATACCTGAACTTCGTATTTTGAGCACTTCTTGCGTTGTTGTTGTTTTTGCCTCTTCATGATGACTCGCTTAATTTAGTCCTAATTTGTAAGTCGCTTTGGATAAAAGCGTCTGCTAAATGACTAAATGTAAATGTAAATGTAAATGTAAATATACTTATTATTATTATTATTATTATTATTCTTAAGGGGGTCGCACACCGGACGCACAGCGCAGCGTCGCTCAGCTCCACGTCTTTTAAATTCGAACACATTATTCTCTATGAGTGTACACACACCGGTGGCACCTTTCGGCGTCTGTCCGCGGCGCCCAGCAACGGCTCAGGACCTTGTTCAAAATCCTGCCGCGCCACAGAGCGCCATTTACATAGTTTTACATTAAATGTACATTTATTTGTCTCAAATCGTCGTTAATGTATATACTGACTTCACCCTGTGCTGCAATATACATTTAGTTTTACATTCATTCACAGAAATCAGCTGCTTGAATAAAAATTGCTGATGTTATCGGATTTTCAGGTGATATTCTCAATTCATTCAGTTAACGGACGCTCTGAGGTGAAGTGTTCAGACTGCAGACTTAGCAACGATTGAATTAAATTGTACAGTACAATCATAACATAGTACAGGCATTATCTTAATTTCATAATGTCCTTAAACATAACAATATTGCTGGCCATAAACTGAGAAAGTGCGCGTCCGGTGTGCGATACCTCGAGTTGTCCTAGACCCCCTTTACTCTGAAATTTACAACTCAAACTCCTCCTAGAGCTTTAACTACTTTAATACTCCAACCTCGGCTCAGACACTCAAACTGATCTGACTCGGTGTGCTATATCTTTTCCAACTTACAGTTTTCCTAAAAATGAAGCTCAAAACGCGAAAAAAATCCCATTGACTTAACATTGCGGAATGTTTACATTTTCAAACTCACCAACTGACAAAAATTATAATCTAAACTCCTTGAAGACTAAATGAAACTGCCATTCTATATACTATATGAGCCATACGCTGATTTCACGCAGCCGCCATTTTGAAATCGAAAGTGGGGCTCCGGTGGGAAGAAGAACCCCGGAAGTAAAGATAAACAACAATGCCTTGGACTACCAACCTGAAGCTGCTGCCGCGATTTACACTATTGGATGTTAATATCCAATATAGGATATGATAGTTCATTCCTGCTTCTTTTTTTACTTTCTGAATTATATATAAAAAAATATTTTATTTATAAATGAATTTCACTGTATATAGTCTAAAGTATGAAATAAATGTATGTACAGTTTCAGAATTGACACAACATCATTAAACACAACAATACGCCATCGCATTCATGACTGTCCTGTGATTAAAGGCGACACTTCCGGTTTTCTTCCCACCGGAGCCTCGCTTTCGATTTCAAAATAACGGCTACGTGAAATCAGCGTATTGAGACTCATTTAAACTAATAAACTCTAAACTCATACACTTATAAACTAATTAACTCATGAATTGACTTATGAACTCTTAAACTAATAAATTAATAAACTCTGAACTCTTAAACTCATTTAAACTTTTAAACTCTAAACTCAAAAACTTGTACGCTTATAAACTCATCAATATATGCACTTATAAACTCTAAACGCATAAACTCTGAGTGTGTGTGTGTCTGAGTGAGTGTGTGAACGAGTTAGAGTGTGTGTGTGTGTGTGTGTGTGTGTGTGTGTGTGTGTGTCTATCTAACATATGTATCTATCTATCATAAACTTCAAACAACTTTAAACTACTTTAATCTTCAAACCACTTTAAACTTCTTAAGTGTAATGCTTCCAGCTCCCAAGCAACTCCATAGCAACCAAACTTGAGTACCCTAGCAACCGTTTTGCAAGACCTATATCTCTGTATCAGAACATCGTATAGAGATGAGGTTTGGCTCTTTTTGACTCATGCTAATAAACAGCACTTCCAACATGCTACACATGCTAACAGTGAATAGCTACATGCTAATAGCGATTAGTTAAGTGTTAAATCATGCCAAGATCATGCTAAGAACTCTATAAAAACTCCATTGTAACCATCTGTGACAACTACCAACCACATAGTAACACCATAGCAACCACCCAGAATACCTTAGCAACTGCCCTGAACGCCCTAGCAACCACCTAGCAACACCATATCAACTGCCTAACAACACCCTAGCAACCACCCAGAATACCATAGCAACCACCTAGCAACACCATAGCAACCACCAAGAACACCCTAGCAACTGCCTAGCAACTACCCAGAACACCCTAGCAACCACCCAGAATACCCTAGCAACCACCTAGCAACCACCCAGGACACTTTAGCAACCCACTAGAAACACCCTAGCAACTTTTTTACTTTAAACTACTTCAAACTTTAAACTAATTTAAACTTCAAACTACTTTAAACTTCTTCAAACTTTCTGGTCCAAACTTTCTCAAGCCAACTTAAAGTTTGTCTCAACGAACTTTTTAATCTAGTTTATAGTCAGATATGACTGGTTGAGCTTGTCATTCTGTTATTCTTGGTTCATTGTATAACATTAATGCGAGTGGGATGCGTAAGTAGATAGGATCGCTATATTTTTTTCCTTCATTTTGTGATGCTTCACAAGCCCTGTCCTGGCCATTGGGAGCACCGGGATAATTTGTTGTGGGGTTTCCTCCAGAACACTCTTCACCAGCAGCTCCTTCTGTCCCCAGTTCATCATTGCTTTGAGATGATCTCTCTTTTCCTTTCAAACTTGGTGTCGTTTCACAACCTTGTTCAGCTGTAGCATGACGATTCTCCTGCGCTTTCAAACTTGGTGTCGTTTCACAACCTTGTTCAGCTGTAGCATGACGATTCTCCTGCGCTGCTTGTAGTTTACACTCACCACAAACAAAACTTCTTTTTACCATCTGCAAAATTATAACAACTGACCATCTGAGTTTTTATCCATTCTTTGTATTTTCCCCCAAGCTCGTTTGATATCATCCTCTGGCCAGCAATTATGTTCATGCTTCATTTTAATGTCATATTTCTTTTTAATCTTTTCTTCAGGTTTGTTTAAGCTCTCAAATACTTTAAAAAATGATAACAAATCATCAGCTATTTGATCTAAAGTGACATCAGGTGGGTCTCTTCCCCCTTTCTCACGAGTGCTTTTACCAGTTCCATCAGAGTCAGGAGTTTGACTGCTTATACAGTTCAAACTCATATTTAATGAGATTTAAGAACAACGTTATAAGGAACAAATCACTCTTGACTCAATGTGGTGTAATTACTTCTTCAAGGTCTTCAAAGATCTTCTCATCAGGCAGGGCTAATATAATGTGCACTTCTGAAAAAAAAAAAAAAAAAAAATCATTGTGTCAAAATTCGGCTTAATTCAGGATTTAAAAAGAAAGGCATAGCTACTCATAGCAACACACACAGAGACACACAAAGCAAATTTGTTTAATGTCCTCTAATAACTTATCAAAACAGAACTATTTCAAGACTTATTTTATACTATACAATGCAATTTAAAATAAAAGTCATTTGCTTTTTGGCTACAATATGTCCAACTGCTAAAATGTATTAAGCAGGAAATACATTTAATATAAAATACTATAATATCTATTCAAGTTT
Source organism: Leuciscus idus (assembly GCA_021554675.1). Taxonomy (NCBI): domain Eukaryota; kingdom Metazoa; phylum Chordata; class Actinopteri; order Cypriniformes; family Leuciscidae; genus Leuciscus; species Leuciscus idus. Next base: position 45,148,870 of record CM038621.1, on the reverse strand, counting down.
CTATAACTTTCTTATATAAAACTATATAGCCTATACATACTTATATTCTTAGGGTATGTTTACACAACAACGATGTACCAAAAATCCAACGTTTTTCTTTGTAGAGATGTCAATGTTATCAAAACGATCCCTGTTGACACCAATCTGCGAAAACAAATAAAACGCTGTATTATACATCGCAGGCCGATTTTTATTCTTTTTTTTTTTTTTTGCAGGGTGGTAGGGGAAGACTCATGAATATTTATTAGGGAACTCATCCCTGATTGGCTCACCGATACTCCAATGTTCTGAGAAGCCATGGTAACCCCAAACAATGAGATATCAGATTGCTGCTTGGGTGTTTGGTGTTTTATGCCCCCAATGGCACCTTCCAGGCAGTGAGGGGATGGGTAGGTTTAAGGTTGAGGGTAGGGTTAGCTGCCTCTAAGGAGCCATTGGGGGCTTAAAACACCATCGAGCTGCTGCTTGTCACCACTGAGGTGGGGACATTCCGAGAGAGATTGTGATTAGAGATGGGAAGTCCGGTTCTTTTCCGCGAACCGGTTCTTTCGGACAGTTCGTTTCAATGAACCGGTTCAAAAAACCGGTTCACCAGTTCTTTAACGTCATCACGTAATGACGTCAATTATATCATCCCGGCGGATAAATATACATTCAAATAAAGGCATTTGTAATCATAACTTCAGTTAAATAATTGTACTCATCGTCATAATCATCTTTGATAGGTTTCTTACATTTACGTTTTGAGAATGAACCCTGTAGTAGGCCTAAGGCGATGCGCAAACGCGGATGTTTTACATGTCTTAAAGTGAATAAACTGGTCTTCATCATTTTTATTTTATTTGTAAATAAACTTACATTTAGCTGAATTCAGCCCCTCATTCAAGTCCTGGTTCACCCGTGCTCATGTATCAGCACAGCACATAGATATAAACACAGCATCAGTTGGCCAAAAGAAAGTTCGGTTCAGAGACGGTGCGATCACGCATGCGCAGTCTCTCCAGCTCGTCGGTTCTCCGTATCGAACGTGTCCGAAAGAAACAGTTCTCGGTTCTGTGCTGGTGATCCGAGAACTGCTGCAACAACCAGTTCTTGACTCGAGAACCGTATGCCTGTGTGTGAGCTGAGAACTACTGAAACCTTACTAGGCTTATTCAGTCGACAAAACTAAAAAACTTGATGCATATCTCCAGTATGTTTAATACGTTATGTTTTGATTAACACATTATAAACATTTACTTTGCACCCTTTAAAACCTAGGCAAGAGTTTACGTCAAAAATGTATATCAACTTACTTCGAAATTAAATGATCTGTTGCAGAAAATAATGTTTTAATATAATAATAAAATGTTTAGTTTTACAGTCCATTCATTGTGTTTCCAATCTTTAAAATAATACAGTGAAAAGGCAGTAGCCTATGAGATAAACATGTTTCTAACATGTTTTATTTTGTTACACTTATTGATGTTCAATAAAATAGGCTACAAGAAACATGCATTTCGTCCCTCTGAAAGAATTGCACGCATGCTCAGCTCATCAGCTCATCGGTTCTCCGTATCGAACGTGTTCGAAATAAACAGTTCTCGGTTCTGTACTGGTGGTCCGAGAACCGCTGTACCTGTATGTTCGGTAGTGCGCGCATGCTCAGTATCAACTGCTCGTGCTCATCACTTCTCTCAGCACGTCTCAGTTAAGTGAACTGTTGGATTTACTGGAGTAACATATGCCTACTCCGGGATATTGGTTTATTTTGAGTCGAAGGGACTGTCAGGACTCAGGCATGTCCGAAAGTGAGTAACTTTAGTAACTTCTTGTGGATCAGTGTTGACGCAAGACGCGAACTGTTTCGAACGATTCAGTCCGATTCAGTGTACTGGTTCGACCAGTTCACTAAAAAGAACCGGTTCAAAAGAACGATTCGTTCACGAACCGGCCATCACTAATTGTGATTAGTGGTGGAAATTTTGATTCTTTCCAGAGACTCGTTCATTTTCAGTTCGTTCACCAAAATTATTCGTTCAGATTCGTTCACTGATTCGTTCAGTGACAATTTCTTCCTATTACATAAATACCGCAGCAGGTGGTGAAAAAGAGTGTATTTTATGCTGTTTTAACGAACGTATTTACTTGTTACAAAAAAAATTATTTGGCTTTGTTAAAATGTGTGCCTTATTTACTAAATTAATAAAATAAGTCTAAATAAGAGGTTCAGATGACCAAACCAAGGTTTTCTTGCATAATTAACATTTTAATTGTTTGGTCAGACATACACATTCATACATCTGGGATTATATTAAACGTTGAGTTATGTTCTGTATGTTAAATATGATAAACAATTATATGCACACCTATAACTGCGCTTTGAATGAGATTGAATCACATGCTAAATGACCGATCTACCCAGTACTCTCATTCACGAACGAAATGTACCAGTTTGATCAATTCGTTCACGAACGAGATCTCTCTCTCGTTCAGACTCGAAACAGAGCGATCTCGGTCAGTGATAGGCATATTCGTTCAGTAGATCCAACCAAATACATGCCCCTTCACAGCCCGAACTAAAATGTTATTTGCTGACGTTACGCAAATGAGACCTAACCAATACTGTCATATTTTTTGGTTTGTTTTAGTTTTTAGAGAAGTGCATATGACATAAATAAAACGTAATTAATTCAATTTTGATAATACAAAATGAACACAAGTAGCAAAGTAAATTTTTCAAAGTGCAAAATACCACAAAACTAAGTCTAAAACACACAAACAAAATAAAAGAAAAGCAGGTAAAGAGAAGTGTACACTGGTTGAGCTTAAAATAAAATAAAACAATTCCAGAATATATTTGCTTACTATTAATTCAATTGGTTGTTAAATACTAAGCCATTAAAAGGTTATTAGAAGATGAATCACATATGTCTGATCAAATAATCAAATATCAAATGAAACCTATACCTTCGCCTATACCTTCGTGAATGTGTCTCTCTTGTCACGAAGGAGGCGATGTCAGTTTTCTCTATCACTCTGGGCAATGTGTCAAGGCGAGCCAATCAGGGATGAGTTCCCTAATGAATTTTCATGAGTCTTCCCCTGCCACCCTGCAAAAAAAAATTAAAAAAAATTAGCTGCCAGCGCAGCAGTTAGCAATGTCAGGTAATATACACCATTAATTCTGAAGAATGAATTATGCTTTTCTATACGTCAGTTCGAAGGAACCATGTCTGTCACGATGCCAGAAAACATTTTTGAAATCAACCTTGCTGATTTAAAGATGTTCGATGCGTTTTGTGGTCTGTGCTAACTCGCGTATACGATCCTGTGCTATCGTGTCTCTGGACCAGAGCAGACTGTGTGCGCGCCTGTACACATATGCATTCTTTTACAGAGCAGACTCACACCAAACTCGCATGCCTACACAGCAAAATCCCCAGTGTTAAATTAACACTCCTCAGTGTACATGTGTCCACACTACAGGGTGTTAAAATTAACACTGAAGCAGTGTTGAAGTTAATGAGATAATTAAGTGATTAATTAAGTAATGATTGGCCATTAGTGGTGACACCTGATGTTAATAAGCAGAATCATTGCCGGAAAGAGAAACAACAATAACAGAAAAAAGAGAAACACAAGAACTACAACTGACTTCGAGTCATTACACATTGTTGCACTTATTATTACCAGTTTGACTTTATTTCTGTCATACATCGACAAAAGTTCTTGAGATTCAACAGAAATTTAGACGGTAATGTTTTATGGAATTTTTCTTTTCAAGTCACCATTATGGTGGGCAGTGTTTACTTTAGTTGGGCTCTTGACCCTTTTCATTTTTTAATGTTAGTTTTTCTCTGACTGTTCCAACATTGTGTTTATAAAGCACATGTGTTACTGCAAGAGAAACATGACTTGCTCACAATATGTTTTTATGATAATGCCACTATCATCATGTAGTGTCCTGATTCCCTGATGTCATTCAAAGTCTAAATCTTTGACTATATGCTTGATGTCTCATTTTAGTATTGGTGATTGTATACTTTCAATTAGGACTGGTTTTATATTTCTATTTTAATTGTTGAGATTCATATGCTGTTTCTTGATGTCTGTGTGTGTCCAAGTAATGCCATAGATGAAAGGTTTTTGTGCACTAAATAGTTTTTAAAAACCAAGTATATTATTTGATAAACAACACTGCTACATGTGCTGTAGAATGAATCAAATGACTTCTATTATGAATAAAACAATATTAAAACCACAAGTCCTACATAATCAAATAATTAGACACTGAATAAGATCAGGGATTCAGGCAATTACATGATGATATCGTCGTCATCATCATCAATAAACAGCTAACATCACCTGATCTCATTTTCTCATGACTTTTTTTTAACTACAACGAATGTGCTTTATAAACATACAATTAAAGCAGCCAGAAACATTTTTATATTAAAGAGTCAAGGGTCAAGAGCACAACTAAAGCAAACGCTAACCACCATCATGGTGACTTTAAAATGCAAAATATGATTTCATTAAAATGTAAATCTGGTTAGTTTTAAGTGAGGCTGGTAATAAGTGTACGGCCATGCATTTCACCTTTTTGTTTGGTTTATTCCAACCAAAATTCAACGACTGCCCAACGTTGGAGCTTGACGTCAAACAAACACGTCAACCCGACTTTCATTTTCAACCAAAATCCAACGACTGACCGACGTTGTAGTATATGTGCCTGTGCCTGCTGGGATCAACATCATGACATCTTGACATCAAATAAATGTTGAATTGACATCAAAATAAAATACAAATCTTGACCTCAAATTGACATTGACACTTTGACGTCAATATGACTTTCATTTTTGATCTATTCCGTGACGTAATTTTGACATCAATGTTGATGTCATATTGATGTTAAATTGACATCAAGGTGCCCGCTGGGTAACAAGCATTAAATATGAACTGTCTTTGTAATACATGTTTAACATCTTAAACAATATTCCATGAGAAACTGTTAAGTTATATATTTTATAAATTACAATTGGATTAAGGCGACCATATTTTTTTTATAGTGTCAACAGAACTGAATTAGATTCCTTACCTTGTCCGTTCTCTAGAAACACAGAAATTCAGTACACAAGGTTCATTGAAATCTGCTGAATTTTGATACACTGTCTTAGAGAAATATCACTGGATTCTGTGTTGTCACAGTTCAGCTAAGAGAATTATTCAGGTCTGCTGTCCAGTAAATGATGATTATTGAGGAGTGTTTCGGTTGAGTAACTTTTAAACATTGTCAAGTTTAGGGCGTCACCTTCAGATTGAGCTCCTCCTCCAGCTATTTAAGCAAACTGAGAAGTCAGATAAATTTAGTTTTTGTGGGAATGTATAGGTTCCACAGATTATTTAAATAAGATGTTGAACAAATTGCTTTATGATTGTATATTACAATATGTAATATCATCTTATTGTAATGTTCATGTTATGTTTCATGTTCACATTTTCACACAAACTCTTTATACAATCTTCTGTAGGAAAAAGTGCATTTTGAAAAAAGGCAGGGTGTTGTTTGTTTCAATTCTGTAAATGCTGATCTGAGTTTGAAACATTACAAACTAACCCAGCAGGCACAGGATATGGACTACAATGTCGGTCAGACGTTGGATTTTGGTTGAAAATGAAAGTCGGGTTGACGTCTAAATCCAATGTTTGTTTGACTTCAGGCTCCAACGTTGGGCAGTCATTGAATTTTGGTTGGAATAAACCAAACAAAAAGGTGAAATGCACGGCCGTACACTTATTACCAGCTTCACTTAAAACTAACCAGATTTACTTTATTTAATTTCCTTTTTAATGAAATCAATAGTTGTACCTATTTTAAAGTCACCATGATGGTGGTTAGCGTTTGCTTTAGTTGTTCTCTTGACCCTTGACTCTTTAACATAAAATTTTCTCTATCTGCTATAATTGTGTATTTATAAAGTATGTTTGTTGTAGCTAAAAAAGCCATGAGATCAGGTGACGGTGGCGATTATTGATGATGATGACGATGATATTATCATGTACTTGCCTGAATCCCTGATCTTATTCAGAGTCTAATGCTTAGATTTGAGTTTTAATATTGTTTTATTCATAATAGAAGTCATTTGATTCTACAGCATATCTAGCAGTGTTGTTTATCAAATAATATACTTGGTTTTTAAAAACTATTTGGTGCACAAAAACCTTTCATCTATGGCATTATTAGACACACACAGACATCAAGAAACTGCATATGAATCTCAACAATGGTGACAATCAAACAAAATATCCATATAATCAGATCAACTCTGAGCATAAAACAAGCTACAAAAAATCCAGCTGCATAATTGATCAATGTCGCAATGCATGCTGGGAGATATGGGTGAGTTTCGATTGGTGGTACCCAGCATGCACTGCAGCTGAAGCGTTTCATTGATTGTCACCATTGTTGAGAGTCATACACTGATTCTTGATGGCTAAGTAATTATGTAGAGGAAAAAGTTTAATGCACTAAATGTTTTTAAAATTCAAGTCAAGTCAAGTCAAGTTTATTTGTATAGCGCTTTTCACAATACAGATTGTATCAAAGCAGCTTCACAGTATTAAATTAAAATAATACAACAAAGTTTGTTTCAAGAAGAATTTATTGATTGATAAAATTAAATTAAATATCCCCAAAATATCCCCAACTGAGCAAGCCAAAGGCAACAGTCCTCTATATTTTTTGATAAACAAAATTGCTCTCATGCTGTAAAATTAAATGGCTTCTATTATAAAACATTAAAAACGCAAGTCCTATATAATCAAAACATTAGACACTGAATAATACGGTGGCCGAGAAGGGTCACAACACAAACAAACGCCACAACAACTACATATTCAGAAAACACCTCCAAATTCAGAAAACACATACAAACGCCACAACAACTACATATTCAGAAAACAACTTCGTCGATTTCACATCACGTATGCTGCAAATATTCACAGCACGAGCAAATAGGGAAACGAACTGCAAACTGCAAAGACACAACGGAAATGTTTCTAGGGGGGCCATAATCAGTGACGGCTACAAGAGGTAAGTGTTTCTCTTTTATTATTACAGACTTGTCGATGTGCTCTGATACCGAAGTGGTTTTGTGTGTTTTCAACATATGTCCCCATAACGTATTAGTCCACGCAGATAATTGTTAAACGTTCTGCCAACGTTGTTAGCTGGAAACTAGCTGGCTAGCTCGCTTCTGGTCACTAAATAGATGCATTACCGGCGTTTTTACATTGTTGTCCTGATATCTGAACTATTTATTTATTTATTTTTCAGATTGAAATGTTCTGTCCGTTTTGTGCTGCAAACCATTTCGGTATCAGAGCACATTGACAAGTCTGTCATAATAAAAGAGAAACAGCAGAGAATGTCTAATAAGGCCGTACACGGGCTCTGGAAACACTTACCTCTTGTAGCCGTCACTGATTATGGCCCCCCTAGAAACATTTCCGTTGTGTCTTTGCAGTTTGCACTTCGTTTCCCTATTTGCTCGTGCTGTGAATATTTGCAGCGTACGTGATGTGAAATCGACGAAGTTGTTTTCTGAATATGTAGTTGTTGTGGCGTTTGTATGTGTTTTCTGAATTTGGAGGTGTTTTCTGAATATGTAGTTGTTGTGGAGGCGTTTGCATGTGTTTTCTGAATATGTAGTTGTTGTGGTTTTTGTTTGTGTTGTGACCCTTCTCGGCCACCGTAGAATAAGATCAAGGATTCATGCAATTACATGATGACATCGTCATCAATAAACAGCCAACATCACCTGATCTCATTTTCTCTAGGCTCTTTTGCCACAACAAATATACCTTATAAACACATAATTATAGCAGCCAGAGAAAATTTTATACTAAAAAGTCAAGAGTCAAGAGTCCAACTAAAGCAAACGCTAACCACCATCATGCTTGACTTTAAAATACAACTATTGATTTCATTAAAACGGAAATTAAATAAAGTAAATCTGGTTAGTAATAAGTGAAGCTGGTAATGCTGTTTGTGGAGTTGTTTACTCCTCCTCTGCTGAGATCTTCAAAATTCAACATCTGTCTGACGTTGGAGCTTGACGCCAAACAAACGTTGGGTTTAGACGTCAACCTGACTTTCATTTTCAACCAAAATATGACGCCTGACTGACGTTGGATTAGTTGGAGCCCAACGTCTTCCTGACGTCACATTGACGTCCTGTGCCTGCTGGGAACAAACTGTGGTCAGAAAAGTCACTTGTATGTTATGGGGACTTCCGCTACCATCTAACTCAACCTCTTTTGAAGATGCGTTAATGTCTGGGATGTTAATGTTAATGTTAATGTAATGCACTCTAAAAAGAGATGTGTTAAAAAACAACACACAGTATGTGTTGACCACATGTTGTGTAGATTTTTAACACACAATGTGTTATAGACTCTGATATAGAGAAGCGATGAATCACTTTCAGAATGTTTTTTCTCCAGCTAATGAATGTGTTTTGGATATTTATATTGCTATTTACTTATTTCAAAGAAATATTATTTGCTTGCTTTTAAGTAAATGCCATATAAAGATGCTTGAATGTGGCTTGGAAAGAACCTGCATTACTTAAAATGGAGTTCATGTAGAAACAAATGTATTTGACTTCCTCTTTTTTGTAGAGCAGAATGAGATGAGCAAAAGTTTTGAAAGTTAGGTTCTTGAACTTAATGTTTTGTAACTAACCACAGAGATTATCAAGAGGATACACGGGGGCGAAGAGAACGTGCTAAAACCGCCTGCGGAGATGAGATAGACGAAGACTACAGTGAAGAAGAGCAAGAGTGCTAGAAGAAGATAACAGCATAAACGACAGAAGAAGGACATCCAGCTTATTAAAGGAGTGGTTGAATATGAGTTCACTTTTCTAACTTTAGTTAGTGTGTAATGTTGCTGTTTGAGCATAAACAACATCTGCAAAGTTTGCATGGCTCCATTTTGATACAACAATCTTCTGCTTTTAAACAAACCAGCCTAAAAAGAAAAGCATAAATGAAATGACACTAACTGTTTATTGCATCGTATTGTTCTACTGATTTAAGGTCACCTTACTGTGACATGTTTGTCAATTGAGTTCAATACATCTTTGCAATTGTGTGGTTTGAGTGACTTTTTTATTTCCTTCCTGAAATGTGCACTAGAATAAAGTAGAGTGTGAATATGAAAGTATCCGTTACTGTGTGCCAACACCCATCACCATAATGGTAACTTACAATTTGAGATTTTCTCCTTCAGTGATTCTGCTTGTTAACATTCAGGTGTCTTCAATAATGCTCAATCATCACTAAATTAATCACTTAATTATCTCATTAACTTTAACACTCTTGAGTGTTAATTTAACACTGGAGTTTTTGCTGTGTACTTTGGGTTAAGGTAAAACGTTGAGTTGGAAAAAATTAAAATTTTGGTTTGACATTAAATCAAAATTTATGCTTTTAACTAAATCATAAATACTTAAAAAAAATTGAGAAAAACTAAAAAAAAAATTAGCTGTAACAAAATTACATCAATTGTTTTAAGTTAATCCAAAGTATAATTTTTTTCAGTGATAGAGGGTGTAACACTTACTTTGAGGCAAAGTGAAAACAGAAGGTATAAACTGAAAATCACAATTTTCCATTGGACCAATGTAAATATATATTTTGAATGAATTGCACTGATGTTTCACTTTTTTTCAGTGTACAAGGGCTTATAATTGGACCTCAAGGTACATATATGTACCTTTTTGAGGGTCAAAAAGGTACATTTATGTCCCAATCATTAAAAGATACATATATGTACCATTTCTTTTAAAGGTTAAGGTACAATATCAAGAGACAGCCTCTGCTAAGCCAATTTTTTTTTTTTTTAAGTTGTTGTTTAAAGGTTTTATGATACCTTAATTATTTAAGGTAGATTTTAACTTATCACTATAGAGTAGCCTTGAAATAAAGGAAATACAAGTTTTGTAAGTCAATTTGCTGATATTAAATCATACAATTATAATATAATATCATAATTTCATCAGCTGGATAATTGATAATATCATAATTTCATCAGCTGGATAATTGTATTAATACAATTATCCAGCTGATGAAATTATGATATTATATTGATTACGTAAATGAAAAACAACACACATAAACACACAAATGGCTGATTCTCACTTTCATCAGAAACATTTTTGCATTGCATAGCCTGAGTACATTATCCCTAATTTACTGGAGAGTGGGAACGGAGATGTTGCACAATGTTGTTGGTGAAGACAGGGCTGCCAAATCTCATGCATCATGTTGACACTGTTCTCCGTTTTTTCACGCAATGAAAATCCCCGAAGCAAAGAGGCCACTAACACAAATAGACAAGACAAGGCAGGTTACACTGTTAGACTTTTCTGTAATTTCTACAGTTATTTACTTTAAATCCCCCAGTATTATACTGCTATTTGTCTTTACAGTAAATAACTGTGATTCCCATTGCATCATGGGAAATTTCTGTGACGTCTAACACCACATACACAGTAAATTCCACAGTGTTAAATCAACACTGCTCAGAGCAAATATGGTCCCACTCTACAGAGTGTTAAAGTAACACTAAAGCGGTGTTAAAGTTAATGAGATAATTAAGTGATTAATTTAGTGATGATTGAGCATTATTGAAGACACCTGATGTTAACAAGCAGAATCACTGAAGGAGAAAATCATAAATTGTAAGTTACCATTATGGTGATGGGTGTTTGCTTTAGTTGGGCTCTTGACCCTTATATGTTTACTTTAAATTTTACTGTTGTTTGTCTGCTGTTATTGATGTATAACAGTCAAATGAACAAAGTAAAAGTGTGATCTGATAGTGTTGGTTATGTTTTGACATAATCATGCTGTGATCTGAAAAATGAAACTTATTGAGATAGTTTGGTTTATCTTGTTACCAGCAGCTTTGTGATTTTAACAGCATATGATTATTAATACTTTACTTATAATCCAAAATATTTCATAAACATTGTTCTGATCAAAACACTTTCAAATTAATTTATTTAGAAACACAGACATCAATAATCAGCCTGTGAATCTCAACAATGGTGACAATAATAAAGCATGTTGCAGTGGCTGCCACCAATCACAACTCATTAATGGCTCCCATCATGCATTGCGGTATGAATAAATTATGATCTGAATTGTCTATTTAATTTACTTTCCCTAATTGAATATTCTGCTCGTCACCATTGTTGAGATGCATAGACTGAATCTTGACGTCTGTGTGTGCCTAAAGGAAAGATTTTTTTGTTTTAAACAACTTTTAAGAAATCCTTTATATTATATAAAAAATTCTGGATATTTATGCAGATTCACAGTTATTTTGTAACCAACAACATAAATCGAAGTCAGAAATAAGGATCATAATGAGTTCAGTGATCAAGTTCAAATGATGAATTTCATAATATAACCAACACCATCAGATCACTTTTTTTTTCTTTGTTCATCTGGCAGTTATAACTCAGATACAACAGCCAAACTAACTCTAAAGTAAACATATAAGGGTCAAGAGCCCAACTAAAGCAAACACCCATCACCATAACGGTGGCTTACAATTTGTGCTTTTCTCCTTCAGTGATTCTGCTTGTTAACTGCAGGTGTCTTCAATAATGTTCAATCATCACTAAATTAATCACTTAATTATCTCATTAACTTTAACACCGCTTTAGTGTTACTTTAACACTCTGTAGAGTGGGACCATATTTGCTCTGAGCAGTGTTGATTTAACACTGTGGAATTTACTGTGTACAGAGACTTACTGTATTTTTTAAATTTGCTGTATACTACTGTATTTGTCTAACACCACATACAGAGACTTACTGTTTTTTAAAATTTGCTGTATACTACTGTATTTGACGTAACGGCCTCTCTGGCTGGCACTATTCCATCGTGCTTTTTATTTCCTAATTTTTGCCTTATACCGCGTGTCTACAATGCTATAATAGCCAGAGGCTGTCTATATTGGACACATTGAAGCGACCGGACCTTTAATACAAAATGCAAACCTGTTTGTCCCTTGTCAGAAATAGCGCGAGCGCTTGGACTCGGAGTACTGTACGTCAGAAATATAACGGCCGCGGCGCATCACTTTACACTGGCTGGGATTTGTCGTGTCGTGCCGGGGCATCCAGTGTAATATCACTGGGGTCTGTCTTTTGTTGGATCGCGCCATTCGTGTCAGGGAAGAGACGGAGTTCACTTCACCGAGAGAGAGACCAGCAAGCAAGGTAAAAAAACAAAAACAAAAAAAAAACATTCTGTGTGTGTTGACAGGATTGTGCCAAGTTTAACGTTAGCCTAACTTACTCGTCAACATGGGTAACGAACTTTACCACGGTAAACTGAGCTAACATTTCATTTTACAGACATTGTTAGATTATTGAATTGTCGAGTTAAAATATGCCAACGAGCAACGCGTTTACATTAACAATAAATGTGAATAAACTACTGTGAAATTCTGTTTTGGTTGTAGATAATGTTGGCCTACTGATGAGAACCTTTATAGTTTTAGCATTAGTTTGCAAACTATAACATATTATAGTGTTTTTTTTTTTTATGGAATTTAATATTTACTTCCATTTTTATATGTGTTTAAAGGCAACTGCAACAAAGCGCCAAAGATTCCGAAGGTAGGCCATTTGTGATATATTTTGAGATAAGTTTGCTGAAATGATTAGCAATATGTGAAAAGTGCTTTGGAGCCACTATAGGTAGCTTACAATATCTTATAAAATCTCTATAAAATTGGCTAACTTTATATCAAATAAGTGACCTTTGCAAATTGCATCATGTCCAACTTTATATTTATTACACAGCAAATGAACCAATCAGAAGATGGACCATTGTCTTTGTTCAGTCTCACCAGATTAAATGTATCTAGGTAAGCACTGCAGTAAAACTCTCACTAATTCATTCATACCAAATCTAGCATTCTAAACAACTTAAGTTTATATTTGTGCATTATTTTGATATTTTATTAGGCAGAAGACTCTCTACCATTGCAGTCCCACCTGACCAGGTCCTAATATCAGCGCACAGGTGGGTTAACTACTGTAGGAAGGAGAACGATCATCACACAGTGATTTCTTGCATGTGTCTTACTGTGTATTTGTCTCAAACAGGAACTCCTTCACTGCAGACAAGCTGAAATGGGCTAAAATCATCGAGTTCAGTCTTTCTGTCTATGGACCTCAGCATTTTTGGACAGAATTTAGGATTTGTAAGTATTAAAATTTAATCTGGAATAATTTAATTTAGTTCTTTTGTATGCTATTTATTGACCAAAGCTGTTTACAAATATATATTCTTAAGTTTTTGTGAAAATAATAAAAATAATGTGACACTAATATTCTCTCTCTCTCTCTCTCTTCTCTCTCTCTCTCTCTCTCTCTCTCTCTCTCTCTCTCTCTCTCTCTCTCATAGTGTTGGAACCGGGATCTCCTCTGAAGGACTGAGTACATTTGTGTTTGTGGACACGCACACAGACCAGGGAACATTCTGATGTTGTCAATCTAGTTCTGAACAGGAACCAATCTTTGGAGAAGTTCATTTATTCGCAAAGGTGGACAAAAACATTGTGTTGGCTTTTTAAAGATTATTTTGATGATGACTTTTACTCCTATGCTGTAGAAAAGATGGAGTAGACAGTCAGACATTGATAATAAAAAGAAATGTTTCTTGAGCATCAAAGAGACTTCTTTCAAAAACATTAAGACACTTAAATACTTCTTTTGGCCACCAGTGTACATGAATCCAACAAATTTTTGTAAATAAGTGAAATTATTTTGAAGGTGGGGTTATGTGTCATGTTTTGTGAAAAGAACTGTGTTTTGTCCAGTGTTGGACATTTCCTTTTTGACTGCTTAATGTATTTATATTCTGCAGTTTTATGAATGTAATGGTTGATATTTCATTATAATACTTGTATAAGCTTAACAACCAATGACTCTACATTCATTTAGTCAAATGCCAACGTTTTATTTATGATTTTATGTACGTTTTTAAAAATGTGTGCAGTGAAGGACAGCACATAATGTGTTAATTTAACACGTTTACACATCTTTGTGCTAACCTTTCTGACATATTTACTTTGTTAAAATCATTAACACAATGAATGAGTTAAAATTAACACAAAAAATGTTGTCCCTAAACTCACCCATTAATGTGTAACTCCACATCATTTCCAGCATTGGCATACTGTTTATTTTGTGATATATATGAAATGTTTTAAATAAAAAAGTTGTATTTTGTGATAACTTTATCTAATTGGTTTGTATGTCAGTAGTACTTATGTAGGATAAAAATAAAATCAATATCATATATCAAAATTATGAAATCTAATTTATATTTAGTACAAATAAAAAAACTAATTACAGTAGTGTACTGATTAGCTTCATTTTTACAGTAATGCACTGTATTACACAATTACAGTACCATTTACTGTAAAACTGAAATACGGTTTGGTACTGTAAATCTTAATTACAGTAACTTACTGTAAAAAACCCTTGAAAAGTCTAACAGTGTATTTTTGATCAGACGTGGCGTCAGTCGATTTTGCCGGGGCTTCAGCCCTGAATGTTTTGAGTGTGGCCCTGAATGTATTTTGAAAAGTTGACTGACAAAAATTAAACCGGACAATACCCTATGTAAACCCCCGAAATCATAGGTTGCCTTATTTCATTGTGCTTTGGCTTTGTTGCTGTCTCTGACTGGTGATTGTTGAAATCTCTCACACACAGATGCACCACGTGAGTGATTTCGCCTATCCTAGAATATCTCCAGGATTTGCGCGCAACAGCAAACAATCTCACAGCAATTAAAAAAATAAATAAAATAACGCAGTCGGCACCGCCGCACAGTCCTCTGTCAGATGAGATGTTTTCAGGATACATGCAGGGGCGTTTCTAGGTTTTAAAAACATCAGGGGCTGGGGTTATAAGATAAAATGATTAATTCAGCTCTGGCACTGTAGCCACACCAGCCACGAAGTTGGTTTCAGCAATTTTTTTCTTTCTTGAGTTAATCAATGTTCTTGGCACTAATCAAAGAAGAAAACCAACTTTTTCTAACTTCTAACTTTTAAAAAGAAAAAAGTTGCTGAAACCAATCTTTAATGCTAATATATAAATTGCTCATTTGCCTCAAGACACAAAAAGATTGCACTGGTGTTTGATTGAAATGTTACATCTATGCAAAATAATCCTTGAAAGATTTCTCATTTACATTTACATTTACATTTAGTCATTTAGCAGACGCCTTTATCCAAAGCGACTTACAAATTAGGACAAAAATTCAGCGAGTCATCATAAAGAGGCAAAAACAACAACAACGCAAGAAGTGCTCAAAATACGAAGTTCAGGTATTATTCAGAGTAGCATAAGCCTGATAAGTGATGTTTCAAAGGGTAAGGATTTTTTTTTTTTTTTGGATTTTTTTTTTTATAAGGTTAAGTGCTCACGGAAGAGATGGGTTTTCAGCTGTCTTTTGAATGTTGTCAGGGATTCTGCATTCCGGATGAGGGTGGGGAGAGCGTTCCACCAGCATGGAACTGTGAATGAGAATGTTCTGGAAAGTGATTTTGTGGCTTTCTGTGATGGAACCACGAGACGTCGCTCGTTGACCGATCGTAGGTGTCTGGTAGGGATGTAGACTCGTAGGAGTGAGTGAAAGTAGGAGGGAGCTGAGCCTGTGATAGTTCTGTAAGCAAGCGTCAGTGCCTTGAACTTGATGCGAGCAGCTAGAGGTAGCCAGTGCAGAGAGGTGAACAGAGGAGTGACGTGGGCCCTCTTGGGCTTGTTGAAGACAAGACGAGCTGCAGCATTTAAGGCCATTCCTGTTTGGAATATGTGATTGTGTATTGTCAACAATAAGCAGAAACGTTCTGCATATCCATTTTGTACTGTGGATCATTCATTACAACATTTATCCTCATTCTCATGCTTACGAATCTGTTATCTGCTTGACAAATAAGTTATGCTACTGCCCACTGACATGCTTTTAAAGCTATTGTTATCCAATTTTGTTGGCCTTCAAACACCTTAAAATGCACATATGTTGGTCAGAGAAATCCACATTTTAGAACCTCCCTAATACCTCACATTTCAATGCACGTGTTTGTGTGGTAATGTGGTCTGGTGTGGCTACAGTGCCAGGGCTGAATTTTCGAACCAGTCTGCCCCCTGCATATACAATATTATTCTCTGTATCGAATCATGTTATCTTATACCCCCAGACCCTGACGTTTCGGGCTCAGCCCCTGATGTTTTTAAAACCTAGAAACGCCCCTGCTTTTGATATGAAACATCACCACCAGAGTTCATGTCACATATGCAAAAATATATTCCAGCCAATTTTAAACATTTTAATCACTGTTCTAGCCCTTAATCACTGTTAAAAAAGGACAACACTTAAGGTGTTTGGGGTCATTTTGACCCCAAACTTTTAAAGAGCAATTGCATAAGGAAATATAATTTTTTTATATGGAAAACTATATATCTTTTTTTTTATTTACTTTTATTTACTTCTAAACTATCCATTTATGCTGTGTTTTTGTGGAAATTGTGAAGTTTTTTACCTATTTACTGCACAAATACATAACTAGGCCATAAATTGGCTCATGAAAAATGATTTTTAAAAGAAAAAATCACTTAAATGATGATCATAATTAAATATAAATAGTTTCTGGACATTGCTCTATGTGTTAGGGATAGAACACTGCCATCTAAAGGTTAGTTGAAAAACTTTATTTCTTATAGGAAAGGAATTAAAGTGCAATGGCCAAAGATATCCAATAGAGGGCCATAGAGAATCATTCATTCATTCAATTATTCAACCTCCCCTCAGAACTTATATATTTTGTGATGAATATTTATGTAAACATTTTGCAATGCATAAAAAATCTGTATTTTTGTCAGAGTTAGAATTTGTTGTGGTTTTCTGATATATTTTGAATTATCTGCTTTTGCAAATTATTATATATTTTGTTATTATTATTATTATTATTATTATTATTATCTACAAGTTACCACTATGACATGACTGTATGTCATGACTGTGTGTATGTGTGTGTGTGTGTGTGTGTGGGGGGGGGAACAAGCTTGTTCCATGTTGCATATGTGACATTTTATAGATTTATGCCAGTTTAGTTGATTTTATTTGGCAATTTCTATAAAAATGCTCTCTGTTGCAGTGACATACATGTGTGTGTTTGTGTGTGTGTGTGTATGAGATAGAAAGTTCGTTCCACTTTGGGTTTATGCTCTAGGACCAGACCTTGAATTAAATGTAATTTTTTTTTAGATTTATGCCAGTTTTGTTTATTTTATTTGCCAATTTCTATAAAAATACTCTCTGTTGCAGTGACATACATGTGTGTGTTTGTGTGTGTTTGTGTGTGTATGTGTATGAGATATAAAGTTTGTTCCACTTTGGGTTTATGCTCTAGGACCAGACCTTGATTTAAATGTAATTTTTTTTGGGATTTATGCCAGTTTTGTTTATTTTATTTGCCAATTTCTATAAAAATACTCTCTGTTGCAGTGACATACATGTGTGTGTTTGTGTGTGTTTGTGTGTGTTTGTGTGTGTGTGTGTATGAGATAGAAAGTTCGTTCCACTTTGGGTTTATGCTCTAGGACCAGACCTTGATTTAAATGTAATTTCTTTTAGATTTATGCCAGTTTTGTTTATTTTATTTGCCAATTTCTGTAAAAATGCTCTCTGTTGCAAACACATACATTTGTGTGTTTGTTTATGTGTGTGTGTGTGTGTGTGTGTGTGTGTGTGTGTGTGTGTGTGTGTGTGTGTGTGTGTGTGTGTGTGTGTGTGTGTGTGTGTGTGTGTGTGTGTGTGTGTGTGTGTGTGTATGAGATAGAAAGTTCGCTCTACTTTTTATTTATGCTCTAGGACCAGACCTTGGTTTCTATGTAGAAATGTTCAGATTTATAATGGATTTACTTTTATTTTTTTGACAAATAAAATAAAAAAAAGTCATTTTTTTCATTTTCCCATTCATTTTCAATGTGGGGTCATTTTGACCCCAAACACCTTAAAAGGTAAAAAAAAAAATTACACACCTTTAGAACAACCAAATCAAGCCCAGTTTTTTTGTGCATGTTTAGATAGATTATTTAGGAAAAGTCACAGAGTTTCATGCCCCTGAGATGAAGTTAACACTTTTAAAAAATGAAGGAAAAATCCATTGGGGTCTGTATGACCCCAAACACTAATTAAAGGCTAGAAACATATTTGACTCAATTTTGTTCATTTGCAATAATATGTTATGATTTGTTCACAAACAACAGGCCCAGACAGATCACAATTCATGTAAATACACACAGCAAAAACTCCAGTGTTAAATGAACTCTCCTGGGAGTTTATATGGCTCCGGACTCAAGAGTGTAAGGGCGCTTTCACACTGGCAGTTTAGTGCGGACCGGGGCACGGTTCGCATGAAAAATCGCTAATGTGAACACTGTCATCGGACCCGGGTGCGCACTAGAGTACCAAACCCGAGACTACCTGGAGGAGGTGGTCTGAGCTCGGTTGCTCCCGAACCGTGGTGCGGTTTGCGTTAATGTGCAAGCAACACGGACTCGGGTGCGCGCTTGTTCAGGAAGTATAGTATCCTGCGCATGCGTATCACTGTCGAATATCATTGTTTCCTCACACGAGTTGTATTCTCCATGCGTTTTCCGTGTCCGTTTGTGATGACGTAAGATCACTGCAAACGCACCTGGGTTCGCTACAACTAATTGAGTGTGAAACCAGACCAATGCTGCGGGGGGCGCCGGGAACTAGCGCACTCGGGTTCGGACCGCAGCAACGAACCCAGTGGAAAAACGCCCTTAAAGTGTTAAAATATGAGTGTTAAATTAACACTCAAGAGTGTTAAAGTTAATGAGATAATTAAGTGATTCATTGAGTGATGATTGAGCATTATTGAAGACACCTGATGTTAACAAGCAGAATCACTGAAGGAGAAAAAGCACAATTTTAAGTCACCATATGGTGATCAGTGTTTGCTTTAGTTGGGCTCTTGACCCTTACATGTTTAACTTTAGTTTTTATTTGGTTGTTGTATCTGAGTTATAACTACCAGATGAACAAAGAGAAAAGTTGATCAGGTGGTGTTGGTTATGTTTTGAGATCATCATCATTTGACCTGAATTGCTAAACTCATTTAGAGTCTAATCTCTGGCTTAAATGTATATTGTTAATTACATCATCACTGTGATTCTACAGCACAAAATCCAGAATTTTCTAAATAATCCAACGGATGTTTTAAAAGTTGTTCTGATGAAGATAAAAATCTTTCTTTAAGGCACACACAGATATCAAGAATCAGTGTATGAATCTCAACAATGGTGACAAACAGAATATTCAATTAGGAAAAGGAAATTACTAAAACACTTCAGATCATAATTTATTCATACCGCAATGCATGATGGGAGCCATAAATTAGTTTTGATTGGTGGCACCCAGATTGCACTGCAACATGCTTTATTATTGTCACCATTGTTGAGATTCACAGGCTGATTATTCATTTTCAAAGTCTTTTGATCAGAACAACTTTTGAGGAATATTTTGGATTATATTGAAAATGCTGAAAATTGTTTGATATAGAATCACAGAGCTGCTGTAATCAACAAGGTAGTCATAACTCTCGAAATTAGATTTGTGATTCAGGTCAATTTATGATTATGTCAAAACATAACCTGATCACCTTTTCTCTTTGTTCATCTGGCAGTTATAACTCAGATACAACAGCCAAACAAAATCTAAAGTTAATGATTAAAGGGTCAAGAGCCCAACTTTTTTTTGATTTTCTCCTTTGGTGATTCTGCTTGTTAACATCAGGTGTCTTCAATAATGGTCAATCATCACTCAATGAATCACCTAATAACCTCATTAACTTCAACACTCTTGAGTGTTAATTTAACACTCATATTTTAACACTTTAACACTCTTGAGTCTGGAGCCATATAAACTCCTAGGAGAGTTCATTTAACACTGGAGTTTTTGCTGTGCATGCTTCTTAAAATATTATTTAAAAAATAAAAGGTCATTTAAATACCAAAATCATACAGGGAATTTTGGGGTTCTGCTGGGCCTGACCAGGGCCCTTAGAAACAACAAGAACAGAAAAAAGAGAAAACACAAGAACTACAACTGACTTTGAGCCATTACACATTATTGCACTTATTATTAACCAGTTTGACTTTATTTCTGTCATACATCTAAAAAGTTCTTGAGATTCAACAGAAGTTTAGACGGTAATGTTTTATGGAATTATGTAATGTCAATGGTTGCTTTAGTTCAGTGGTTCTCAACCTCTCCTGCAGGGACCCCCTGACAGGCCATGTTTCTGTTTTAACCCTGAAATGGCACACCTGATTCAATTAATTAAAGGCTTAATGAGTAGTTGACTAATTGATTAATTGACTAATTCCTACTCTTCCTACTCTAATAACTACTCATTAAGGTGTGCCAGTTCAGGGTTAAAACAGAAACATGGCCTGTCAGGGGGTCCCTGCAGGAGAGGTTGAGAACCACTGCTTTAGTTGGACTCTTGACCCTTGTCATGTTTTAAAGTTCGATTTGCTCTTACTGTTCCAACATTGTGTTTATAAAGCACATTTGTTATTGCACAGGAAAAAATTACCTGCTCATAATATGTTTTGATGATGACATTATCATCATGTAGTGACCTGATTCACTGATGCAATTCAGAGTCTAAATCTTTGACTATATGCTTGATGTCTCATTTTAGTATTGGTGATTGTAGTCCTGAGATTCTACAGTTTGAGATCCAACAGCAATATGAACAATTTAGAAAATACTTTGTGCACAGAAGCTATTGAGCTTAGACACACAGACATCAAGAATCAGCATATGAGTCTCAACAATGGTGACAATAAACAAACTAGTCACAAACAGATCAACTCTGAACTGGTGATGGGCAAATTAAGCTTTGGTGAAGCACTGAACCACTTAGAACAGGGGTCCCCAACCCCCGGGCCGCGGACCGGTACCGGTCCGTGGGACATTTGGTACCGGGCCGCACAGAAAGAATAAATAAGCTTGAATAATAATAATAAATAAATAATAATAAGCTTGAAATGTCCACTTTTAAACAGAACAATTCAAAACGAAAGAAAACGGACTTTTCTCTGCTTATGTAATTCGTATGAAATATGCATTTCTCTCTGGCGTGTTCACTACTGCGAAGATCGTGAGTCAGCATCGTCAACTTCATCTTTCCAGCCGACACTGACACAGAAAACACTTGTTTATTAGTAAACAATTAAAATGTCTCCTGCTATATTTTACATATTCATAATCATTAATTTTGCTGGTTCGTTGTGACAGCTTCCCACTAAGCAAAATGATGTCCAAAACACGTCTTTTCAACGTCTTTGTCACAAAAGTCGGACGTTGAAAAGACGTCCACTGAGGAGCCAGAATGAACGTTTTTATGACGTCTTTTTTTGACGTGTTCTGCACGTCCGATATCTAGACGTTCATCGAACCTTCGTACAAGGTTAAAACTAGTTCAGATGTGGCCATTGTGGACATATTTTCAGCATCATTTATGGTCTCATTTAGACATAATTACTTTGACTATTGCTGTCAGATGATCTTAGTGAGAATTAACAGAGGTTTAGATGTTGATATTTGTTTAATTTGAAGTGTCACCATTGTGGTGATCAGTGTTTGCTTTAGTTGGGCTCTTGGTCCCCGTTTCTTTTACTTTAACTTATATTTGACTGCTTTAACTGTGTGTTTGTAAAACACAATTGTTGTGGCAGAGAAAGCCAATAATAAGTAAGATCAGCTGTTTTCAGCTTATTGATGATCATGAAATCATCATAAAACAAGCATATAATGTTGTCAGATGCTTTGGCATTCATAACCACCAACCTTGTGGGACTGCATTATTGGTGCCTAAAGCATTAAAATGATTACTTATTCAAAGGTGTATATAAAGCATGTGCACATGATGTTTTGAGCAAGTGTATCACGTAGTCACACACAGACATCAAGATTTTGGATATGAATCACAACAACGGTGACAATCAAAACAAAAAAAGCTTGGGAATTAAGGATGAGTTTTGTACAATGAAAGCTACCCATCATGCATTGCAGCATGAAGTTTTTTTTTAATTGTCACCATTGTTGTGAATCATATGCAAAATCTTGAACATTTGCTCAAAACATCATGTGCACATTCTTTATATACACCTTCAAATAAGTGATCATTTTAATGCTTTTGGCACCAATAATGCAGTTCCACAAGGTTGGTGGTTATGAACGCCAAATATAAACACAAAACTTTAAACACAATATTAGATGCCCATTTTGTGATGATTATGTTATCATCAACATTGCGCAACATTCTCTGCCACAACAATTGTGTTACACAAACACACTGTTACAGCACCCAAAGAAAAGTTAAAGTAAAACGAACGGGGACCAAGAGCCCAACTAAAGCAAACATTGATCACCACAATGGTGACACTTCAAATTAAACAAATATCAACATCTAAACCTCTGTTAATTCTCACTAAGATCATCTGACAGCAATAGTCAAAGTAATTATGTCTAAATGAGACCATAAATGATGCTGAAAATATGTCCACAATGGCCACATCTGAACTAGTTTTAACCTTGTACGAAGGTTCGATGAACGTCTAGATATCGGACGTGCAGAACACGTCAAAAAAAGACGTCATAAAAACTTTCATTCTGGCTCCTCAGTGGACGTCTTTTCAACGTCCGACTTTTGTGACAAAGACGTTGAAAAGACGTGTTTTGGACATCATTTTGCTTAATCGGTTTTAGGTGCTTTATTGGCTGTGCCACCCTTACATGTTACATGAACGTATCAGCATCGAAAACATGGAGATTTTTTTTTTTTCTTTTGAGGGGCATTTTGTTTGTGTTCAGGCTTTCTCACCGTAGCCAAGGCGACATCTATTGTATATATCTATACCCGCCCGCGCTCTCAGATCACTTGGACGTGGCTGAGTTCAAGAGGTAAAAACGATATAAAAACTGTTCGTTTTCTCACACAAACCGCTCGTTTCGTGTCTTAGGCCATCAATGTGTACTTACGATGGGGAATTGTTTAATTTGGACGACGGGGAATTGTTTTAATTTGGACTCTGTGCATGCTGTTTAAGACAAGTGACCATCGACCTGCATTATATGACTGACAGACAAGATCAGTTTGACCTAAAAATATCAAAATTGAAACTACTGCGGAAAAAAAGACACCTACATCTTGGATGCCCTTGAGGTAAGCTAAAACATACCAAAATTTAATTTCAAAGTGAACTATCCCTTTAAATGAACTCTCCTGGGAGTTTATATGGCTCCAGACTCAAGAGTGTTAAAGTGTTAAAATATGAGTGTTAAATTAACACTCAAGAGTGTTAAAGTTAATGAGATAATTAGGTGATTAATTGAGTGATGATTGACCATTATTGGTGTTAACAAGCAGAATCACTGAAGGAGAAAATCAAATTTTTTAAGACACCGTTATGGTGATCAGTGTTTGCTTTAGTTGGGCTCTTGACACTTAAATCATTAACTTCAGATTTTGTTTGGCTGTTGTATCTGAGTTATAATTGCCAGATGAACATAGAGAAAAGTTGATCAGGTGGTGTTGGTTATGTTTTGACATAATCATAATTTGACCTGAAGCACAAATCTCATTTAGAGAGTTATGTCTATCTTGTTGATTACAGCAGCCCTGTGATTCTACAGCAAATGATTATCAGCATGTTCAATATAATCCAAAATATTTCTTGAAAGTTGTTCTGATCAAAAGACAATTACCGAAAGAAGTTTACTTTATTTAGACACACTGAAATCAATAATCAGCCTGTGAATCTCAACAATGGTGACAATAATAAAGCATGTTGCAGTGCATTCTGGGTGCCACCAATCAAAACTCATTCATGGCTCCCATCATGCATTGCGGTATGAATAAATTATGAACTGAATTGTCTTAGTAATTTCCTTTCCCTAATTGAATATTCTGTTTGTCACCATTGTTGAGATTCATACACTGATTCTTGATGTCTGTGTGTGCCTAAAAGAAAGATTTTGTTTTATCAGAACAACTTTAAAAAAAAAAAACTTTAGATTATTTTGAAAATTCTGGATCTTATGCTGTAGAATCACAGTGATGCTGTAATCAACAATATACATTTGAGTCAGAGATTAGACTCTAATTGAGTTTAGTGACTCAGGTCAAATTATGATTATGTCAAAACATAACCAACACAACCTGATCAACTTTTCTCTTTGTTCATCTGGCAGTTATAACTCAGATACAACAGCCAAATACAATCTAATGTTAACAGTTTAAGGGTCAAGGGCCCAACTAAAGCAAACACTGATCACCATAACGGTATCTTAAAAAAATAGATTTTCTCCTTCAGTGATTCTGCTTGTTAACATCAGGTGTCTTCAATAATGGTCAATCATCACTCAATTAATCACTTAATTATCTCATTAACTTTAACACTCTTGAGTGTTAATTTAACACTCATATTTTAACACTTTAACACTCTTGAGTCTGGAGCCATATAAACTCCCAGGAGAGTTCATTTAACACTGGAGTTTTTGCTGTGAGTACTTGAGTAGTACATTTTAAAATGAACTACTTGCAATGTTGAATACTTTAGTACTCCTACTTAAGTGTGGTGCTTAAAGAGCACTTCAACTTCTACTCAAGTCACTTTTTTGATAGAGCACTTGTACTTTTACTCAAGTCTGGGTCTCTAGTACTTTATACATCTCTGCTTATGATGGATTGAGTTGAGTAATAACCTCCTGTGTCAGTGTGATTATATCAAACATAACATAAACTGCCAAATAAATTGGCCCTGATTCTCTTAAATCAACATAATTTTCTTGTTTAAAAAGATGTTTACATATTTGCCAACCAATATTTTCAAACATGTTAAATTTCATACATTTTCTGAGGGTGAAATCCGTTGCCTGCCTGTTAAAGGGGTGTTTTAATGCCCTTTTCACAAGATGTAAAATAAGTCTCTGATGTCTGATGTCTTAGATTTATTTCACTCATCTTAAAGCCTCCTGAACCCATTTTCAAAACAATTCTTCTAAGTGGTTCAGTGCTTCACCAAAGCTTCATTTGCCCATCACTAGTGTTGCATGTCGAAATGAATCAATTCCCCAATTATGAACCCCACACACTCCCCTCCGAAAATGAATGCTGTCTCAGCATTCCATAGTTCCCAGAGTCTCTGTTTCCAACACACGAGCAAAGAAGTACATAAGGGAGTCAGTCTCTATACTTGATGCTGAGTAGTCTTGAAACTGTCTTTGCGTGACATCTTTCTCCCATTTCATGTCATCTGCTGAAGTAGACACCACTGGCCACATGATGTCTGAAACATTGCTCCGTCATGGGACGGGCCACGCATCAAGTGCTGAAAGGTTGCAACCGTAAACATACTCTATGCTCTATACACAGACCCACATATGTGCTGTTCTGACTGTATCATCATATTTTAGCAATCTATGTGCCAATGTCTGTTTACTGGTACTTTATGTGTATTAAATGAAACATAATCCCATTAACTTTTTCTTAATTATGAACTTATGAACTGTGGTTTTACTAACTTATATAGTAACTATGAAATCAAATTACTCTGTGTGTAATAGAAGGCATGCCTAATGTATCATATGTCAATGTTTTTGGTGGATGTTTTTGTCTGAAAGGATACTTTCTTTGTGGCAGGTGAGTTGCAGCTGGGCTGACGTCGTCTGCCTCATCGGATGATGTCTCCTGTCTCCCTTCTACCATCTCATTTTCATCTTCCAATTCATCTGCAGACTTCTCTGAGTTTCTGTCCTCTTCCTCACACATTTCCATGGGCAGTACATGCTCGCATTCTGGCTCTTGGTCCAATTCTCCTTCTGTTGCCCTTAATTGGAACTCATCCTCCTCAGACTTATTTTTACAAGCATACGCTTGGGTGAAGCGTGTAAAATGGTCCATTATCACCAGGATGTATTCGTAGCCCACCTTGCAGCCCTCCAGATGCAGGAAATCCACTGATACCAGTTCGAAAGGGTACGTTGTCACTATATTGACCAATGGTGCTCTTGTCACTTTATTTGGACGCTTGCGTTTCAGACAGCTACACACCTTGGTGACATAATGTTCCACATCGGCCTGCATGTGAGGCCAATAGAACCTGTCCTGGATGAGGCTAAGTGTGCGCTCAACTCCCTGGTGACCCATGTCCTCATGAAGCTCCTTAAACACCAACTGGCGGTATTTTCTGGGCAGTACTGTCTGGGTGCGTCTTGCTGATTGTCGACAAAGTACTCCTTCCTCATCCACAACTAACCTGTTTCTCTGCCTATACAGGACAATCAACTCATCACGACGGTCTCGTCCCACCAACTTTGGCCAACGTTCTGCCAGCACATACTCCCGCACCTTTCCAAGCACTGTATCTTTTTCTTGGGCTCCTCTTAGTTCCTCAGGGGTCACTTTGGTATCTTGTGTTGCTCCTTGATCCTGCTCTGCCTCAGAGCAAATTGTAGCTAAGGTGATTGGACACATCCAGGGCTAGGGCTGGGCGATATATATCGTGAGATTGTTATGCGCATCTCGTCAGTAAAGCCGGTTCCTTGATAAGTAGTAAATCACCATCACCTGCTTTCAGATGGAGCGCATTTACTACAAAGAGCCGTAGTTTACTGACAAGCTGAGCCATATCGCATCAATATCGCGGACGTATCGCCAGCGATAATTAATGCGATATGGCTCAGCTTGTCAGTTAACTACGGCTCTTTGTACACAGCAAAAACTCCAGTGTTAAATTAACACTCCTGGGAGTGTATGAGTCCACACTCAAGAGTGTTTAAGTTAATGATATAATTAAGTGATTAATTTAGTGATGATTGAACATTATTGAAGACAACCGATGTTAACAAGCAGAATCACTGAAGGAGAAAATCTCAAATTGTAAGTTACCGTTATGACGATCAATGGTTGCTGTAGTTGGACTCTTGACCCATATATTATTAACTTTAGATTTTGTTTGTCTGTTGTTTCTGAATTATAATTACCAGTTGAACAAAGAAAAAAGTGATCTGACGGTGTTGGTTATATTATGACAATCATCATTTGAACTTGATCACTGAACTCATTAAAATACTTCTTTCTGACTTCAATTTATGTTGTTGGTTAATGAATCTGCATAAATGGCCAGAATTTTTTTATATAATATAAAGGAATTCTTAAAAGTTGTTTAAAAAAAATCGTTCTTTTAGGCACACACAGATGTGAAGATTCAGTCTATGCATCTCAACAATGGTGAGGAGCAGAATATTCAATTAGGAAAAGTAAATTACATAGACAATTCAGATCATAATTTATTCATACCGCAATGCATGATGGGAGCCATTAATGAGTTGTGATTGGTGGCAGCCACTGCAACATTCTTTATTATTGTCACCATTGTTGAGATTCACAGGCTGATTATTGATGTCTGTGTTTTAAATGAATTTATTTGAATGTCTTTTGATCAGAACAATGTTTATTAAATATTTTGAATAAGTAAAGTACTGATAATCATAGGCTGAAGAAGCACTAAACTGCTGCTAACAAGTTAAACCAAACTATCTCAATAAGTTTCCTTTTTCAGATCACAGCATGATTATGTCAAAACATAACAAACACTAACATAGCATTTTACTTTGTTCATTTAACTGTTATAAATCAATAACAGCAGACAAACAACAGTAAATATAAAAGTAAACATATAATGGTCTAGAGCCCAACTAAAGCAAACACCCATCACCTTAATGGTAACTTACAATTTGTGATTTTCTTCTTCAGTGATTCTGCTTGTTAACATCAGGTGTCTTCAATAATGCTCAATCATCACTAAATTAATCACTTAATTATCTCCTCAGCCCTAAATGCCGCTCCATCTGAAAGCAGGTGATGGTGATTTACTACTAATCAAGGAACCGGCTTTACTGACGAGATGCGCATAACAATCTCACGATATATATCGCACAGCCCTATCCAGGGCTCCTCTTCCTCCAGCTTTAGGAGAAGTGAATCTGTGACAGCAGCTATGACTCTTGGACTGGCCTCCTGCGAACAGGTCTGCATGTATCTCTCCATGTCCAAAGGCGTCCTCGACAGTCCATCAGCATCCCGGTGTACGCGGCCTGGTCTATACTTGATGGTAAAATTGTAGTCAGCCAACTCTGCTATCCATCGGTGGGTGGTGGCATTAAGCTTGGCCGTGGACAGAACATGCGTCAACGGGTTGTTGTCCGTATAGACCACAAAGGAGGTTGCGTGATATAGGTATTCAAAACTCCTCAATTCAAAACTCCCTAAATGTCTTACTATGTATGAGGTTATCATCTAAGTATGGAAGGCAGGTGTCATCCCTGAGTCCCACTAAACACTCCTCCATACTGCGCTGGAACTCGGCAGGGGCAGAGGACAGCCCAAAGGGGATTCTGACCCATTCATAAAGGCCCCACGGTGTTATGAAAGCTGTGTATGGTCGACTGCCCTCCTCCACAAACCCCTGATGATACGCCTTCCCCTGATCCAGGACCGAGAACCATGTACTTCCACATAAACTGTTTAACATGTCCTGTACCCGTGGGATAGGGTGACGGTCTGGGATGGATTTACGGTTGAGCTCCCGGTAATCTATACAAAGACGTAGACTACCATCTTTCTTTCGGACACAGACGATCGGAGATGCATAGGAGGAGCGAGACTTCTGAATCCATCCTTTATTCAAAAGGTCTTCCACATATTCTTTCACCTCCTTGTGTAGTGGTTTTGGTACGGAGACATACGTACGCTTTACTGATGTCGTGTCACTCAATCTGATTCTCATTTGGAGTGACGGAAGCACCCCTCATCGTTCTCATCCTTTGAAAATGCTGCACACTCCTCCCTCAGCAGCTGTTTAACTTTTCTCTGTTGCTCCGGGGTGAGATGGTCAATTGACACTGGTGGGTCCCACAGTTTTCCATTAGTATCCTGTCCTGTGTTGTCAATCTCATTCAGATCTTTCACCTCACGGATTATCATGTCCTTACCTTCAGCGACCATTACTCCCGCCGCCACCACATCCTCCCCAATGCCATTCCAGTCTGCCTTCACCGTAGCGGGTTTGGTGTCTGCTGGATAGATGGACCTGACTTGCTGAACTCGTCCTAGTACAGTGCGGGGAGCAAGCATGATGTCCACATTGCTGATGTTGGTAACTGGGATGTGAACTTTTGTCAAGTTTCCCCTCTGAAGACTGATTACCATCTTAGTTACATCAAGTCCCTCAGGCCACTGTGGAATAACTTCTGGTTCAAACAAGACTTCCTGCTTTGAAACCAGAGGACCAGCCCTCACTCTGCATTTCACCGTTTTTGTCTGTCCGGCAGCAACAACTGTATTGATCCGTCCAACTTTCACTATTCCTTCTTTTCCAACTTGGTCCCCTTTCTGCATCATTCTAATCAATACCACAGCTTTTTTGCAGTCACAAGAGAAAGCTTCCTTTACCACTTCTGGAATGATATCAGGGTACTGCTCCATTCCCTTTGTCACCAGCTGCTGAATAACATTATAGCCAATAATTGGAGGCTGCCCCACGCCCACTGGAGAGAAGCACGGGTACCAGGAGTTCTGCCTGGGCCCCTCTTTTTGGCCCAAGTTGAAATTTCAACTCCACCCATCCTGAGAAAGGTATATCAGTTTGGTTTGCTGCTCGTCCAATGAGTGTTTCACCTTCGTCCAGCAGCTCACTTAGGCTGCGTGTCGCAATGTGGGGGAAGCAAGTATTCTTCCATTCCTCATTGATGATGGTCACCTGCGATGCGACCCTGTGTCCCAGAGCGCCTGCACAGGCACGCATTCAAAGAAACAGTCAACCATACATCTAGGACCAATGAGGTTCTCCAATCTTGGGTGTCGTTGGAAAGGTATGTGGTTGGTATAGGTGGTAGCTCTAACATGCTCTGTTTTTCCTCTTTTTTCTAACTCTGCCTCCAGCTGTTTAATTCTTTGTCGCAGGAGCTCTTGAGTTTTCTCTTGTGGGTCACAATAACTCAGAAAAGAGGTCGAGCTGTCTGGTCTCATGGAATGAACAGATATTTTTACATCGCTTCTGCCCTCTGCTGGATTCTTTGGTGCTCTACATCCCCAGGCGGCATGACCCACAACTCCACATCTGAAGCAGTGCTCGCATCGATCCTCTTCACCTTTCTCCTGACAAGCTCTGCATCCCTTTCTGTAGCTGGATCTTCCCTTGACTATACGCTTAGGAGGGTTGTTTTGTCCTTTTCGGAGTTCCGCAACTTCCTCTCTCAGGAGTTTCACCATCTCATATAACTCGGATTCTCTCCGCCCCTCCGCTGCTGGTGTTTCTCTGCTTTTCCGTCGGACAATATCACTTGACTGTTCCTGAACCAACACTTTGGCAGTCATTTCATCCTGCGTGCATGGATGAGCCTGCATTTCTGGACACAATTTGTGTACTTTTGCCACTTTACTTCCTGTGTTCTTCTTTTGTTTATGTAGTCTCTCTGTCTCATCACTGGCTGCGTCGTTCATTTTGTTTATCAACATTTCATCTGAGATTTTTGAATCGTCCAGGTACGGCCTCATCTGAAATTTAATATGATCACTGATCAAACCTGTGCCAACCGAGCGTAGAAACTTCTTCTGAATGTGTTCTGTACTGAAATACTCGCCACCTTCTTCACAAGTGTGCAACAGTTTTTATTTTAGCTCAATGGCTCTGAAAAGGAAAGCTTGTGGTGATTCATTGGCACTTTGAGTGATGTTCAACAATTTGTAGTACAGATCTGTATAACTGTCCTCCTTGAAATGTCCCTTCAGTATTGTTTTCAGCTGAGAAAGAGTGAGATCTCTTTTAATTTCCAGCATATTGTGTAGACTCAATCCTGTGCTGATAGCTTTTATTACTGCTTCAATAATTTCTGCTTCACCGTGGCCTCTTCTCAGCCCTTTGTCAAATTCTTGCTGTTCTAGAGGCTGTTTTTTTCCTATCTCACCCTCTTTCACTTTTATTTTTCCCATTTTATCTCTCATCTTAACATTTCCAATCTGCAGTTCAGAGGGATTTTGCTGTGAATCCGCCTCATTCGCCACATCCTGTTCAATCCGCGAGCTGTCTGTCTCGATTTTATTGCTGCCGCCATTTTCCTCATCCTCGTTCTCTCCCTGCGCCTCCATGAACGAAAACATTGAACACAAATAGTGCTTCGCTACTTCTTCTTCTTCCCTATCAATCGCGGCATCAATCGACTCTGTAATCTTTCTGATAAGTGTGCGCCTAGTAGAGACATTTGCGGTAGGGATTTTGTTACAATCACATACCTCCTTCACTTGGTCGAGCGTCAACTGCCACAGTCTCTCCGTTACACGTTCGGCTAGAGCTTCCAGATCCATTTCACGTTGCTGGTATGCATCCGCTTACTCGGCCGAGACTCTCCGCTCTCTCGCGTGCTCACGGTGTTCCCTCTCGTGATCCCCTCGGCTCGCACTTCGTCTCGCACTCCGGCTCGCACTTCTTACAAATCCCAGCGGTGCCTCCAAGTTTGTTGCATGTCGAAATGAATCAATTCCAAGACGTGCATAGTTTGATGGGTTCGTTTAATCTTGTTCACTGCACGGCATTTATTCGCATTACACAAAAACTCTGTGTGCGTGGCACTCTCTCTCTAAACATTAACATTAGCATTACAGGGAATGTTATTATGAACCCCACACTAGCCCACAGGGAATGGTTACCAGGCGAGACATCCATCATTCATTGTCTGAATCTGAGTGCTTTCTCCCGTCTTCTTGCCCTCAGCCTTCATGTCTCTCTCGAGCTATTCACTCAAACACTGCAAATTTGTTTTCTGAACATTTTTCTGAACATTTTAATAATAATTTTCTGAACGAAACAGATACGAATGCTTGACTGAGATATTTTATAAAGCATCCTCTATATCTATGGACGCTTTTGCTCCGCTTAAGGGTAAAAAGATGAAGGTTGCTGGCCAGCCGTGGTTAAATGATGTCACCTGCGCTTTCAGACAAGAGTGTCGAAAAGCGGAGCGAAAGTGGAAAAAAGATAGACTACAGGTTTCATTTGACATTTTAAAATCAAGTCTGTTTAACTATCAAACGGCAGTAAAAAAGGCCAAATAAAATTTCTTTTCTCAATTAATTTCTGACAACGCTAAGCGACCAAAAGTCCTATTTGATATGATTGACTCTATTCTAAACCCGACCACGAATATTTTATCTGAGGCCTCTGTTGAGCTTTATGAAGATTTTTTTAAAACATTTCACTCAAAAAATTGATGATATTAGAAGCTCCATTGTTCCCTCTGAACCATGTCACTTGCAACTGCCCTGTCCTATGAGTTCCCAGATAGCAACATTGTTTCGGCCCAGATCCGGCCCACATCTGGCACTTGTGGAATGCGGATCTGGCCCACATGCAGCGTGGAATGACGGCACTTGGGTGGCCCACTCCTGTTTGCCAGATCTGGGCCACAAGCAGGCCATAGCAATGCCACATGTCAGCCATGTTACGGCCCTTGGCCTTTTTCTGGTCGTTCTCCTGCCCCTCCTCTCTTTCAGGTCTAATTGCCGTCACCTGGGAAGTCCATCCATCCATCCATCCATCTTCTTCCGCTTATCCGGGGCCGGGTTGCGGGGGCAGCAGTCTAAGCAGGGATGCCCAGACTTCCCTCTCCCTAGACACTTCCTCCAGCTCTTCCGGGGGGACACCGAGGCGTTCCCAGGCCAGCCGGGAGACATAGTCCCTCCAGCGTGTCCTAGGTCTTTCCCGGGGTCTCCTCCCGGTGGGACATGCCCGGAACACCTTCCCGGGAAGGCGTCCAGGAGGCATCCGGAAAAGATGCCCGAGCCACCTCAGCTGGCCCCTCTCGATGTGGAGGAGCAGCGGCTCTACTCTGAGCTCCTCCCGAGTGACTGAGCTTCTCACCCTATCTCTAAGGGATCGCCCAGCCACCCTGCGGAGAAAGCTCATTTCGGCCGCCTGTATCCGGGATCTTGTCCTTTCGGTCATAACCCACAGCTCATGACCATAGGTGGAGGAACAGTGTGGTTTTTGTCCTGGTCGTGGAACACTGGACCAGCTCTATACCCTCTACAGGGTGCTGGAGGGTTCATGGGAGTTTGCCCAACCAATCCACATGTGCTTTGTGGATTTGGAGAAGGCATTCGACTGTGTCCCTCGCGGCATCTTGTGGAGGGTGCTCTGGGAGTATGGGGTTCGGGGCCCTTTGCTAAGGGCTACCCTGGAAGGAATACTTCGAGGATCTCCTCAATCCCGCCGTCACGTCTTCCATTGAGGAAGCAGAGGCTGAGGACTCGGAGGCGGAGTCGTCCATCACCCAAGCTGAAGTCACCGAGGTAGTCAAGAAACTCCTCGGTGGCAAGGCACCGGGGCTGGATGAGATCCGCCCTGAGTACCTCAAGTCTCTGGATGTTGTGGGGCTGTCTTGGCTGACACGCCTCTGCAGCATCGCGTGGCGGTCGGGGACAGTACCATTGGACTGGCAGACCGGGGTGGTGGTCCCTCTTTTTAAGAAGGGCGACCGGAGGGTGTGCTCCAACTATAGGGGGATCACACTTCTCAACCTGGGAAGTTGGCGTTTAAATAGGAGCTTCTCTGCTGCATTGGTCTCTCTCTCTTCCTGCTCGGGTCTGGTGTTTAAAGGCTCGAACGCTGCTCGTCCGTGTTCACGCCTCGCTCGGGACGCCAGGATTTTACACAGATGCACATTTAAGTTTATTTAAGTTTGTCTTTTAGTTTTACACTCAACACTTGCACTCGCACCAAACAATACATCCATGCACCTTCCCTGCACTACTGATACTGACGTTCACACTCCATATTTGGTTTTGTTGTTTAAATTTGTGTTTTATACACAATACATTTATTTTTTGCACCGTTTGTTTGTGGCATGGTCTCCTATCTGTTGTTATGGCTCTGAGTCAGTCATAACAGCCAAGAGCTTATCTGAGCCACAAAATCTGTGTATATTAAATATAGAGTCATCTCATCCTTAATAAGCCTGTTAACAAGCAGAATCCCTGAAGGAAAGAAGAAAACAGAAAAAGAAACAAGCAGAAACACAAGAACTACAACTGACTTCAGCCACAGTCTTAGATGAAATCAACTGAAGAGAAAAGAAGACATTAAATCTGTGAAGATCTCAGCAGAGGAGGATTAAACAACTCCACAAACAGCTTTACCAGCTTCACTTATTACTAACCAGACTGACTTTATTCCTGTCAGACGTCTACAGAAGTTTTTATTGATAATTAACAGAGGTTTAACTCTAATATGTTTCATTTGTAGTCACCATAACAGTGGTTAGTGTTTCCATTAGTTGGGATCTTAACTCTTATTATATCTTTTATCTTTCTTTGGCTGCTGTGACAGTGTGTGTGTCAAACACATTTACAGCAGCAAAGAAAGCTAAAGTGAAATGAGATCAGGTGATGATGATTACCTGTTGATGGTTTTATAATCATCATGAAATAACCTTTTTCACTGATGTTTTTGGAATCAAATAATTGTGTTGATCCATTAATATCTTCACATCACAAACTCTGTGTGTTACTGCAGCATGAGATCCAGAAATATTATAACAAGTTAGAAGACTTTATCAAGCATGAGCACCAAAAAGTCAGTTTAATAAGACGCACACAGACATCAACAATCAGCGTATGAATCTCAACAATGGTGACAATCAAAAGTACTTTGCTGCAATGCATGCTGGGTACCAGCATAGTACAAAACTCCCAGCATGCATTGCAACATGAATAAATTATGCAGCTGAATTGTCCTATAATTTTGTTTGATTCTAAATATTTGCTTACATTTTTTGCTGTTGTTTCTGTTGTGAATTAGTAGCTTTTCAGTGATGTTCTGAATTATTCTTTTTATCAAAATATTTGTGATTGTCACCATTGTTGAGATTCATACGCTGATTGTTGATATCTGTGTGTGTCAGCTTAAGCTATTTTTTGTATCTCATGTTTGATAAAAGCTTTAAACTGACTGTTATAATATTGCTAGATCTCATTATGCAGTAACACAGGGTTTGTGATACGAAGATATTAATGGATCAACACAATTGTTAGATTCCAAAGACATCAGTGAATGAGGTTATTTCATGATGATTAAAAAACCCATCAACAGGTAACCATCATCACCTGATCTCATTTCACTTTAGCTTTCTTTGCTGCTGTAAATGTGTTTGACAAAAGATATAATAAGAGTTAAGAGCCCAACTAATGGAAACACTAGTCACTCTTATGGTGACTTCAAATGAAACACATTAGAGTTAAACCTCTGTTCATTCTCAATAAAAACTTTTGTAGACGTCTGACAGAAATAAAGTCAGTCTGGTTAGTAATAAGTGAAGCTGGTAATGCTGTTTGTGGAGTTGTTTAATCCTCCTCTGCTGAGATCTTCACAGATTTAATGTCTTCTTTTCTCTTCAGTTGATTTCATCTAAGACTGTGGCTGAAGTCAGTTGTAGTTCTTGTGTTTCTGCTTGTCTCTTTTTCTGTTCTCTTCTTTCCTTCAGTGATTCTGCTTGTTAACAGGCTTATTAAAGCTGGGATGACTCCATATTTAATATACAGTGAAATCTGAAAGGTGAGTATTGTCCACCACTGGGCTTAAAACTACTTCCCAGTGGATCCTCAAAGTAGCCTTGTCTTTTGGAAGCTCTGTGATGTCATGTAAAGTACAAAGTTCATTGTTGAAGTCAGGGTCTTCATACTGGATAACAAAACTTCCCATTATCTGCATTTTTTCACAGAGAACTGCAGAGAGTTCTTCAATTGACGATGGTGTGGGTATTGATAACTTCCTGATGTTGTCAGGTGAGAGAATGACTCGAAGTAACATTGTTTCCTGGGAAAGAAAATTAAGAGATTACATTTTAGCAAAGTAAAAATCTCTTAGCAGACACCATACTCTTTCCACCTACATTGTATGATGCCAGAGGGTAGAAATCAATGAGATCTTGTGGGCTGACAATGGCTACATTGCAGTAAGTACTTCCAACAATTTCATATGCTCTAAAATGTTCAAAGTACCATAGTTGTTCCACTATGAATGAGACCTCTGTGCCAACAACCAGAATACTGTGAATTCGACCAAACTCTGGAAAGCCATCACTTAGTCCAACTGGTAGAATCATTCCTTTACTATAAGTCCCAAACAATGTTGCATTTGTTGCCAGGGACAAGGAACTCAGATTTGGATATTTGTTTTCAACAGCTGTCCGCAGCCGCGGTTCAACAGCTGACAATTTGACCACTTTCAATTTTTCAACATGCAATGGTGCTTTGAAGAAATTTTGAGCGTCCAAAGCAAAAGCAATCATTGATTGATGCCTACTTGCCAACGTTTTGAGGGGATTTTTGAAATTGCGGGTGTCGTGCACTAGCCTGACTACGTCAGACTTCGTACTTCCGCTCAATTTCATTTCGCTTCTGTACTCAGTCTGAGACAGCGTCATAGCTTTCCGTTTTCCTCCGGCCTGAAAACAGCCGGGCCAATCAACGAACAGAGGGCGGGCTGAGAGCCGTGACGTAGACGCTGATTGTACCGTGGATGCATAGATTTACTTCACATAATCTGCAGAAGTCGTTCACAGCCATGTTCACTCCGGTGTTTCGCTCGATGGTTTTTGTTTTCGCATCATATGTGTGTTTACAGTGGAAGTTAGATGCGGCTGAGCATGCGCATAACACACGCCATAACCAAACATTATGTGATTGGCTTACGGGTAACCAATGATTTTAAACTTCAGACAAGCGCCCCCCCGCGAGAGAGAAAACACTTCTCTATTATGCCATTCCAGACTCTGTCTACGAAGCAAAGCGAAGTAGCAGAGTTTGGTATTACCAGGCTAGTCGTGCACCACCCTCTTGAAGAAGCTATGCTTCGCTTCATACCACATTGTCCACAGATCAGTCAAAAGGCCAAAACAGCGGATCAAGTTCGGATAATGCTCAAGGTAATGATGTTTAGGTAGCAACCTTTCATTGGGAAAAACATCAGTGAACAACTGGCGATGATCAGAAATTTTACTCTCTAGATAACAGAGAGATTCTTCTGATAGCTTTGAACTAACCACTAATTCCACAATGTCTTTTAAGTCCATTAAAAGTTGCCATGCTTTTTCATCCTCAGGCACCATACCACCTACCATGAGAGGGAGCAGTCTAATTAAGGCCCAATTTTCATGTGCATTTCCTCCAACTGTTTTTTTCAAGTGAAAGGTCTTTGGAATTCTTTGAGGGCGATTCACTCTATCTGAATTAGGGCTGGGCGATTTAAATCGCGATATT
Source organism: Leuciscus idus (assembly GCA_021554675.1). Lineage (NCBI taxonomy): Eukaryota > Metazoa > Chordata > Actinopteri > Cypriniformes > Leuciscidae > Leuciscus > Leuciscus idus. The sequence goes on along the minus strand of CM038621.1, from coordinate 45,111,366 downwards.
GTTATGCGCATCTCGTCAGTAAAGCCGGTTCCTTGATTAGTAGTAAATCATCATCACCTGCTTTCAGATGGAGCTGCATTTAGGGCTGATGAGAGAATTAAGTGATTAATTTAGTGATGATTGAGCATTATTGAAGACACCTGATGTTAACAAGCAGAATCACTGAAGGAGAAAATCACAAATTGTAAGTTACCATTAAGGTGATGGGTGTTTGCTTTAGTTGGGCTCTAGACCATTATATGTTTACTTTAATATTTACTGTTGTTTGTCTGCTGTTATTGATTTATAACAGTTAAATGAACAAAGTAAAATGTTATCTTATAGAGTTGGTTATGTTTTGACATAATCATGCTGTGATCTGAAAAATGAAACTTATTGAGATAGTTTGGTTAAACTTGTTAGCAGCAGTTTTGTGAATCTTCAGACTGTGATTATTAGTACTTTACTTATAATTCAAAATATTTAATAAACATTGTTCTGATCAAAAGACATTCAGATAAATTCATTTAAAACACAAACATCAATAATCAGCCTGTGAATCTCAACAATGGTGACAATAATAAAGCATGTTGCAGTGGCTGCCACCAATCACAATTCAATAATGGCTCCCATCATGCATTGCGGTATGAATAAATTATGATCTGAATTGTCTATGTAATTTACTTTTCCTAATTGAATATTCTGCTCCTCACCATTGTTGAGATGCATAGACTGAATCTTGACATCTGTGTGTGCCTAAAAGAATGATTTTTTTTTAAACAACTTTTATGAAATCCTTTATATTATATAAAAAATTCTGGCCATTTATGCAGATTCACAGTTTTGCTGTAACCAACAACTTAAATCGAAGTCAGAAAGAAGGATTTTAATGAGTTCAGTGATCAAGTTCAAATGATGATTGTCATAATATAACCAACACCATCAGATCACTTTTTTTTTCTTTGTTCAACTGGCAGTTATAACTCAGATACAACAGCCAAACAAAATCTAAAGTTAATAATATATGGGTCAAGAGTCCAACTAAAGCAACCATTGATCATCATAACGGTGGCTTACAATTTGTGATTTTCTCCTTCAGTGATTCTGCTTGTTAACATCAGGTGTCTTCAATAATGTTCAATCATCACTAAATTAATCACTTAATTATCTCATTAACTTAAACACTTTTGAGTGTGGACTCATACACTCCCAGGAGTGTTACCCAGATAGCAACATTGTTTCGGCCCAGATCCGGCCCACATCTGGCACTTGTGGAATGCGGATCTGGCCCACATGCAGCGTGGAATGACGGCACTTGGGTGGCCCACTCCTGTTTGCCAGATCTGGGCCACAAGCAGGCCATAGCAATGCCACATGTCAGCCAAGAGCAAAGAAATAAACCAGAACTGGACCTTATCTGAGCCACAAAATCTGTGTATATTAAATATAGAGTCATCTCATCCTTAATAAGCCTGTTAACAAGCAGAATCCCTGAAGGAAAGAAGAGAACAGAAAAAGAGACGAGCAGAAACACAAGAACTACAACTGACTTCAGCCACAGTCTTAGATGAAATCAACTGAAGAGAAAAGAAGACATTAATTCTGTGAAGATCTCAGCAGAGGAGGATTAAACAACTCCACAAACAGCATTACCAGCTTCACTTATTACTAACCAGACTGACTTTATTTCTGTCAGACGTCTACAGAAGTTTTTATTGATAATTAACAGAGGTTTAACTCTAATACGTTTCATTTGTAGTCACCATAACAGTGGTTAGTGTTTCCATTAGTTGGGATCTTAACTCTTATTATATCTTTTGTCTTTCTTTGGCTGCTGTGACAGTGTGTTTGTCAAACACATTTACAGCAGCAAAGAAAGCTAAAGTGAAATGAGATCAGGTGATGATGGTTACCTGTTGATGGTTTTATATTCATCATGGAATAACCTTTTTCACTGATGTGTTTGGAATCTAATAATTGTGTTGATCCATTAATATCTTCACATCACAAACTCTGTGTGTTACTGCAGCATGAGATCCAGAAATATTATAACAAGTTAGAAGACTTTATCAAGCATGAGCACCACAACGCCAGTTTAATAAGACGCACACAGACATCAACAATCAGCGTATGAATCTCAACAATGGTGACAATCAAAAGTACTTTGCTGCAATGCATGCTGGGTACCAGCATAGTACAAAACTCCCAGCATGCATTGCAACATGAATAAATTATGCAGCTGAATTGTCCTATAATTTTGTTTGATTCTAAATATTTGCTTACATTTTTTGCTGTTGTTTCTGTTGTGAATTAGTAGCTTTTCAGTGATGTTCTGAATTATTCTTTTTATCAAAATATTTGTGATTGTCACCATTGTTGATATCTGTGTGTGTCAGCTTAAGCTAATTATTTTATCTCATGTTTGATAAAAGCTTAAAACTGACTGTTATAATATTTCTGGATCTCATTATGCAGTAACACAGGGTTTGTTATATGAAGATATTAATGGATTAACACAATTGTTAGATTCCAAACACATCAGTGAAAAAGGTTATTTCATGATGATTATAAAACCATCAACAGGTAACCATCATCACCTGATCTCATTTCACTTTGGCTGTCTTTGCTGCTGCAAATGTGTTTGACAAACACACTATCACAGCAGCCAAATAAGGCAAAAGATATAATAAGAGTTAAGAGCCCAACTAATGGAAACACTAGTCACTCTTATGGTGACTTCAAATGAAACACATTAGAGTTAAACCTCTGTTCATTCTCAATAAAACCTTTTGTAGACGTCTGACAGAAATAAAGTCAGTCTGGTTAGTAATAAGTGAAGCTGGTAATGCTGTTTGTGGAGTTGTTTAATCCTCCTCTGCTGAGATCTTCACAGATTTAATGTCTTCTTTTCTCTTCAGTTGATTTCAAAATAAGACTGTGGCTGAAGTCAGTTGTACACTGTTAGACCTTACCGGTTTTTTTTACAGTAAAATACTGGCAACACTGTTGCCAGTAATTTACTGTTAATTGTGCAGTTCTTTACTGTAATCTACAGTATGTTACTGTAAAATGCACTAAAACTCGAGTTAACTAATTTCACTTGCAGAAACCTTAAATTGACCAACTGTCATTTACATGTATTAAACTAAAATGTATAATGCATTAATAACGTGAGCAAAGTATTACTGTGAACTTATTTCATTTGAAACCACAACAAAACTTTTGTAAATAAAGAGATTGCCACTGGACCAGCAACTACACAGTCACCGCCTGTTAAATAAAGCAACATGCAGCATTTCATCAATATTTGCAGATCTTCTCCTGGACTGAAGCACAGGCTCTACTCTTCAGCACAATGGTGACCCAAAAAACTAAATTTTACAGTAAACTACTGGCAACAGTGTTGCCAGTATAAACCTGTTTCATAACTTACAGTTTATTACTGTTAAAATACATTTTGTGGGTGTGTCTTTTTATCTTACACTGTTAACCCTTTCAACACCACAGGGAAATCCACACTACAAAGAGTAAAAAGTAACACTGAGACAGTGTTGCAGTGAGATAATTAAGAGAATATGTAAGTGATTGTTGAGCATTAGTGATGAACACCTGCTGTTAATAAGCAGAATCATTGAAGAAAAGAGAAACACAAGAACAGAAAATAGAGAAACACAATAACTACGACTGACTTCCAGCCATTACACATTATTACACTTATTATTAACCAGTATGGCTTTGTTTCTGTCATACAGAAATTGTTATTGAAAATGTTTGTTTGAAGTTACCATTATAGAGATCAGTGCTTGCTTTAGTTGGGATGCTGATGCTAAAATGTTAATTTTTCTTTTGCTACTTGAGCTGTGTTTTTGCAAGTCACATTTGTGCGCACACACAGTTTATGAATGATTGTGGTTGTAATGCTTATGATGACAAAATCATCATATTGCCTGTTCATTCACTAAGGAATTAATTCTTATTCATTCAGAGTTTTATCCTCGATCAAAAGTGTTACATTAGCACCACTGTGAAACTACAGCAATAAATTACTATGACTCATTTTTTTAACACATCATGCATAAACCAAAAAAAAAACAGAGCTACACTATATTTTAGAAACACAGAGATAGCACAATTTAGCACATTAATCTCAACAATGGTGGCAATATTTCTTTTTTTTTTATTATTATTCATGCAGCAGTGCATGCTGGGAGTTTTATATTATCCTGGATCCCAGCATGCATTGCGACATGAAACTTTTCACCATTGTTGAGATTCATATGCTGATTGTGGATATCTGTGTGTCTGAACCAATTAGGAGTAAAATAAAATTGAATGAACTATATGATTGTTATTTTTCAGAAGACCTGATTATAGAAATATTGATTTCATTTTGTAGATACACAGATTTATGCTAAAAATGACATACCCATAATTTCAATTATACAGGAAAAATCTGAAAATCAGATAGTCCAAGATGATTGTGACATCATCACAAAAGAACAAAAACACCTGATCAACTATCTCTTGACTTTTTCTTGCCATATCAAATGTGTTTTATAAACTCACTGTTACAGCAGTCAGAGAGAAATGAAAGGTAAGAAGTCAAGGGACAAGAGAGCAACTAAAGCAAATACTGATCTCCATTATGGTGACAACAAATTTTATTATTAACTAAATCTCTGTTAATTCTCAACAATAACTTTTGTACATGTATGAAAGAAATAATCATAAACTGGTTTGTAAACTGGTTTCACACTCAGTGTTACTGGAAGTCAGTTGTAGTTCTTGTGTTTCTCTTTTTTCTGTTCTTTTTTCTCTGTCCTTCAGTGATTCTGCTTATCAGGTGTTCATCAGTTTCTCAATTCACTCTCTTCTTTTCATTCACTCTGTCAAGTGGACTATATTAGTGAACTAATGTAGGGAATAGTGAATGAGGGTATAGGGTGTGATTGGGAAAACAGCCTCTGAGTGTCGATTTGGAGCACTGTTCATTTACAGTATATTCCTGTAGGCTATTTTTGTTTTCTAGGGTATATTACTGTTTTAATGGAAAATGGTATGATACTGTCTGAATTACGGCTTTTTTTACAGCAAGGGTTAACAGTGTAGTTCTTGTGTTTCTGCTTGTCTCTTTTTCTGTTCTCTTCTTTCCTTCAGTGATTCTGCTTGTTAACAGGCTTATTAAGGCTGGGATGACTCCATATTTAATATACACAGATTTTATGGCTCAGATAAGGTCCAGTTCTGGTTTATTTCTTTGCTCTTGGCTGACATGTGGCATTGCTATGGCCTGCTTGTGGCCCAGATCTGGCAAACAGGAGTGGGCCACCCAAGTGCCGTCATTCCACGCTGCATGTGGGCCAGATCTGCATTCCACAAGTGCCAGATGTGGGCCGGATCTGGGCCGAAACAATGTTGCTATCTGGGTAAACCGCCAGTAGGAGGCGGCAGGCGACCGTCTTAATGAGCGAGTCATTGAGTCATTCATTCAAATGATTCGTTCAATCGGCTGATTTATTCAGAATGAAGCAGTTTATGAATAGTTAATTGCATCTTTGACTCAACTGATTCGTTCAAAACGCTGAATCATTCAGTAATGCTGCTGCAACAAGTTTCATAAAGTATCATTCTTTTCAACATTCCTTATTTGTATATTCAAAAATATTTAAAATAATCTCATTTAATACAGTTATAATTTTTCAATGTAAATTATTTAATTTGATTGGTAACAGCCTACCCACATAGCAACATTGTGTCGGCCCAGATCCGGCCCACATCTGGCACACATGGAAAGATGATCTGGCCCACATGCAGCGTGGACTTACGGCACTTGGGTGGGCCACTCCTGTTTGCCAGATCTGGGCCACAAGCAGGCCATAGCAATGCCACATGTCAGCCAAGAGCAAAGAAATAAACCAGAACTGGAGGATTAAACAACTCCACAAACAGCATTACCAGCTTCACTTATTACCAACCAGACTGACTTTATTTCTGTCAGACGTCTACAAAAGTTTTAATTGAGAATTAACAGAGGTTTAACTATAATGTGTTTCATTTAAAGTCACCATTACAGTGAATAGTGTTTCCATTAGTTGGGATCTTAACTCTTGTTAAATCTTTTGTCTTCTTTGGCTGCTGTGACAGTGTGTTTGTCAAATACATTTGCAGCAGCAAAGAAAGCTAAAGTGAAATGAGATCAGGTGATGATGGTTATCTGTTGATGGTTTTATAATCATCGTGAAATAACTTGTTTGACTGATATAATTTGAATCTAACAATTGTGTTGATCCATTAATATATTCTCATCACAAACCCTGTGTTACTGGAGCATGAGGTTCAGCAATATTATAACAATGAGAAGACTTTAACAAGCATGAGCACGAATCATTTCTGTTTGATGACACACACAGACATCAATAATCAACGTATGAATCTCAACAATGGTGAGAATCAAAAGTACCTTGCTGCAATGCATGATGGGTACCATCATTGTACAAAACTCCCAGCATGCATTGCAACATGAATAAATTATGCAGCTAAATTGTCCTATAAATTTGTTTAATTCTAAATATGTGCTTTTATTTTTTTTGCTGTTGTTTTTGTTGTGGCATTTAGTAGCTTTTCAGTGATGTTCTGAATTAATCTAAAAAAAAAAAAATATTGTCACCCTTGTTGAGATTCATGTGCTGATTTTTGATATCTAAGTGTGTCACCGTGGATTTTTTTTCGTGCTCATGTTTGTTAAAGTCTTCTAACTGATTGTTATAATATTGCTGGACCTCATGCTGCAGAAACACAGGGTTTGTGATTATAATATATTAATGGTACAACACAATTGTGAGATTCAAATTATCTCAGTGAAACAGGTTATATCATGATGATTATAAAACCACCAACAGGTAACCATCATCACCTGATCTCATTTCACTTTAGCTTTCTTTGCTGCTGCAAATGTGTTTGACAAACACTGTCACAGCAGCCAAAGCAGACAATAGATATAATAAGAGGTAAGAGCCCAACTAATGGAAACACTATTCACTGTAATGGTGACTTTAAATGAAACACATTATAGTTAAACCTCTGTTAATTCTCAATTAAAACTTTTGTAGACGTCTGACAGAAATAAAGTCAGTCTGGTTGGTAATAAGTGAAGCTGGTAATGCTGTTTGTGGAGTTGTTTAACCCTCTGGAGTCTGAGCGTTTTTTTGGGCCCTGGGGGTGTTCTGACATGCTCTGACATTTGTGCTTTTTTCAGTTGCTTATAAACATATTAATGGCAAAGGTGTAAATTCACTCTATATAGCACAAACAGGACTACAATAATATGTGAGCCACATGTATGTACATGTTTTCATTTTTGAGAGAATAATGTTTATGCGTGGTTATCGAAAAAACTAAAAATTAAAATTTTTGAAATAAGGCCACAAAACACATACTAAATATGTGGCAATAAGACTTTTGACTTATGGATGTCGTCGCCTATAGTTTTTTCTTCAAAATTATGTGAAAATAGTCTTGCTTTATCGTTCACATAAAACCATACATTGATTTAAATTGATGTAAAACAGGTTTTGCTTGGAAAGCCAATATGCGAGGGGGCGTGAACGAGGAGTGGTTTACACCTTAGAATACACCCACTCTGCATAATGATGAGCCATTCACTCAGGTGTGACACTGACTGAGCCACAATGCAAGGACAAAAGATATATTTAGAAGAAGACTTATATTGACCATTTAAGATTTTGCTTACATCTATCTTGTAAATATGTTTTGCTATTTTATTAAAACGGTTACAATTACAACAATAATTACAATTTCAACAATATTTCAAGTGTACTCTTTCTTTGTAAAAAAAAATGATTATAGGCCCTACATTTTATCTATGTATTCATTAGTTTGAATATAACCAACATTGGAACAGCTAACATCTTAGTTGATGACTTTATTTTTGACAAAAATTGTATTTTATATATAGAAATGGCTAAACAAAAGCTTATTTGATGTGGCAGTATATTCTACAGTAAAAACTGTACCCAAATCTGGTCAACAAAATGTTGTCTTTCATATTTCGTCTGACTGTAACGTTGTTTTCATGAAATATTAGGGCATATTGTTAATTTGCAGTTTAATACGTTGCTTATACAAATAGCCTACATTTTATTTCAACATTCAGTCGATGTTTACTTATCTCAGTATAGCAATACAGTTTGCTAAAACATCATCATTCATTCACACACGTGTCTTTGCCAGCTGTGGTAAACAGCGCGCATTCATGCCGTTTATTCATTCATAAACAGAAACCCACGTGAAGAAATTCACGTGAGAAGGAAAAAACTTACTTGTATTCCTCAGCTCGCTCCTCGATATACCCGCACTTCTGAGGGACATTTTCCATTAGTATTATTCCTCACAGCGCTGCAAGACGGTGTAAACAATGATCTAAATAAACTTGTGTGTTTTCTCGAGCTGATGGGGGCGTTCACAGGATTGCCTCAGCCATTTGCGTTTGAATAGCGCGCGCTCTCCGTGGGCGTGGCCGATTATAACGTAATGAGATGAGATGAGCTCGACTGGAATCGCTCTCTTTTAATACAGATTTCACAAGATGAGAATAATAGTTTTTTTATATAAATTACTTCATTTAAAAGAAGAGAATTCAATCTTCATGCCTGTGTGTCTGTATGTCTGTTTGACTGAGTATTCGCTGAGTTATTGTTAATTTTCGGACGCGTTTCAGAATGGACTACACTGGCAGAGAGAAGGCAGAACTCGCTTCGTGTTTATTTTTCTTTATTTGGCAAAAAGCACAACACTTTGTTTTTATTGTGAGTATACACAAAAATAATACACATTTAACAGAATCGATTGATGTAAGAAACTCCTATGGAAAATCAAAGTCAACAGAGTATTTATGAGTTTCTTTTACACTAATAAAAAAAAAGCGAGCTGGTATCGCCGGCGATACCGTAGACCTCAGGGGGTTAATCTTCCAGTTCTGGTTTATTTCTTTGCTCTTGGCTGAGATGTGGCATTGCTATGGCCTGCTTTTGGCCCAGATCTGGCAAACAGGAGTGGCCCACCCAAGTGCCGTAAGTCCACGCTACATGTGGGCCAGATCATCTTTCCATGTGTGCCAGATGTGGGCCGGATCTGGGCCGACACAATGTTGCTATGTGGGTAGTGTCTTATTATTTTAATTGAATATGGCCGGGAGCCAGGTCAACTCCTCAGGATGTTTTTGCTACCTTTTTTTCACTATTATTTCTTATTATTTTATACCTTGGGCCATCACAAGTTGATAATGACCACCCCCAACTCGGCCCCGTTTGGTCTCAGGGGCCAAAAAACACCCTTTTTGGGAAAAGCTTTTGGCGGAATGATGTAATTGTGAATATAAAGGTACTGCAGCTACATAAATGGCCATATAACCCTAAAATTGTGCGTGGTGTATCCTGACACATAGGGGAAACTAGCAGAAAAAGATTCTGGGCATTGCTGCCTTTTTTCTGTCAAATATCACCCTCAACATACCCCAAAAGACTAAAAAATGGCTGTCCGCCTGACAAATTGTCATCAAAAGTGATAATTTTCAAGCATTTTATTATATATATCACTGCCTCAAATGTACATGAAAATCTTCCCATTTATCATTTAAATGATACATTTTATCTTTAATTTATCTTTAAAATGTACAAAATTCCCCCCTAGAGGTACCAGGCTCCACCCACAAAAATGATGTGGGAAACACATTAGGCTATGTGATGATCTATGAAAAATACTAATTGAATTACCTTATTATTCAAATACATTAGGATTTTACCACCTCCGCCTCATTTTGAGCCAGGAAAAACCCTGTATGTATATGTATATGTATATGTATATATATATATATATATATATATATATATATATATATATATATATATATATATATATATATATATATTTAACTTAATATTCTCTTAAATGGGTATTAGTTCAAAGAAGCATACCTGGAGCATGTCTGTCATTGCACGCGTAGGTGTCACATCACTGGACAGAATATTCAATTCTGTGGGGTGTTGCAGTAATAGACCAGCTTTTACATTTACTTGCTCTAACACAACCTTCAATAATGTCCTGCTTTCTGCCACCTAAATACAAAACATGAAATGAAAGAATGAAGTAACCGCTTGGGTTTAAACTGCATAAAATACATGGAGGTCAGTTATGACACAACACTAATTTAATATCACTCATTATTTATTTAAAGTTTATTGTATTTGTATTGAACTGCATTCATAAAAACCCCAAAAGATACATTTTTCATAAGATTTTTACAAATCCAAGTTATATACAACAACAGTTCATATAGTGACCAATGGGAGAAAAAGAAAAGTGTATATATATATATATATATATATATATATTAGAGGTGGGCATAGATTAATTTTTTTAATCTAGATTAATCTAGATTAATTTTGAAATTAATCTAGATTAATCTAGATTAAAATGGCTCATTTGAATTCTGCCGAAGGCATTCAGAATATGTGTGCTACCCAAATAATGACTATAAAAGTAAGTCTTTGAGAACGGGTTTCTCAAGCCAGGTGGCGCATTAGACCAGGGGCTCATCTCCTGTTTCCAAAATGCATCACAAACTGCTTGAGAAAGCTGTTCTACTCAAAGACTGTAAAAGGTTACTGTTACCGTCCGTAGGCAACATTAGGTAGGCCTATGTTATTATCAACTACTATAGGCTATCAATTAGGGATGGGCGATATGGCCTAAAATCTATATTGTGATTTACAGTACATTGCAGCCTCTTGCGATAACGATATACAGTATATTATAATAAAACCATTTCAGAACAGATTACACAGACCCATGCTAAACTGCTAAATGTTTTTTTTTTTAAAGGGTGTATGTAGTTTTGAGAACATATATTGTGCAAAACTGTAAGTATACAACATCATTTTGCAGATAAATAAAATTTAAGTACACTAGCTGCAGAGACTTAAGCAGGTCTAATGTTTATTATGGCTTGGAGCTTATGAAACCCCAAATTTAAAATTAGAATATTGTCTAACTGATGTCTTTTCAGTTAAAAAGAAACACAACAATGATTCTTAAAATCGAGATTATGTGCTACACCACTAACCCAGCCAGCACAGCCATGTGGGGCCCAAATGGGTTTGACCTGGGCTATCTAACTGGGACCCAGCCAGTTTTGTCCTCGGTTTCCATGTAGGCCCCACATGGGTTTGCCCAGATGAAATGAACACTGCTTAGTGTGCACAGTACAGGCTGTTTAATGTAACACTGAATCAGTGTTGGAGGTAATGAGATAATTAAGTGATTGAATAATGATAGTGCATTATTGATGAACACCTGCTGTTAACAAGCAGAATCACTGAAGGAAAGAGAAACACAAGAACTACTTCCAGCCACTGCCTTGGATGAAATCAACTGAAGATAAAATACATTACATCTCTCAAGATCTGATTAAACAACTCCACAAACAGCATTAGGCGTTAGCATTAGCATTAAGCTTCACTTATTAGTAACCAGACTGACCTTATTTCTGTCAGACATCTACAGAAGTTCTTATTGAGAATTAACAGAGGTTTAGATGTTGATTACTTATTTGAAAGTAATAGTTTGATTTGATGTTACCATTGTGGCGATCAGTGTGTGCTTTAGTCAGGCTCTTGACTTTTTAACATTAGTTTTTGTCAGGCAGCTGTGTCTGTTTGTTATGGCAAGAACAGCAAGAGAAAATATAATCAGATGCTGTAAGCTGATTGATGATAAGAGTATAATCATCATATAGTGGCTTAGCTCATTGATTATGTGTGAGGTTTACACGGGTAGTATGTCATTCATTTTTTTTTTTATTGTTGTGATTCTACAGCAAGAGAATAATTGAATTTAATCAGAACGTCAAATGATTTTTAACACACCATTTACATATTTTGGGCTCCTGTGAGATTTACTCGCACACAGACATCAAGAATCAGCATATGAATCTCAACAATGGTGACATGCTTCATGGTGCAATGCATTCTGGGAGCTATGGATAAGTTTCATATTAGAGCTGGGCGATTTAAATCGCAATATTGTTATGCGCATCTCGTCAGTAAAGCCGGTTCCTTGATTAGTAGTAAATCGCCTTCACCTGCTTTCAGATGGAGCAGAATTTACTACAAAGAGCCGTAGTTAACTGACAAGCTGAGCCATATCGCATTAATATCGCGGACGTATCGCCAGCGATAATTAATGCGATATGGCTCAGCTTGTCAGTTAACTACGGCTCTTTGTACACAGCAAAAACTCCAGTGTTAAATTAACACTCCTGGGAGTGTATGAGTCCACACTCAAGAGTGTTTAAGTTAATGAGATAATTAAGTGATTAATTTAGTGATGATTGAACATTATTGAAGACACCTGATGTTAACAAGCAGAATCACTGAAGGAGAAAATCTCAAATTGTAAGCCACCGTTATGACGATCAATGGTTGCTTTAGTTGGACTCTTGACCCACATATTATTAACTTTAGATTTTGTTTGGCTGAGGTATCTGAGTTATAACTGCCAGTTGAACAAAGAAAAAAAAGTGATCTGATGGTCTTGGTTATATTATGACAATCATCGTTTGAACTTGATCACTGAACTCATTAAAATCCTTCTTTCTGACTTCGATTTTTGTTGTTGGTTACAGCATAACTGTGAATCTGCATAAATGCCCAGAATTTTTTATATAATATAAAGGATTTCTTAAAAGTTGTTTAAAAAAAAAAATTCATTATTTTAGGCACACACAGATGTCAAGATTCAGTCTATGCATCTCAACAATGGTGAGGAGCAGAATATTCAATTAGGAAAAGTAAATTACATAGACAATTCAGATCATAATTTATTCATACCGCAATGCATGATGGGAGCCATTAATGAGTTGTGATTGGTGGCAGCCACTGCAACATGCTTTATTATTGTCACCATTGTTGAGATTCACAGGCTGATTATTGATGTCTGTGTTTTAAATGAATTTATCAGAATGTCTTTTGATCAGAACAACGTTTATTAAATATTTTGAATTATAAGTAAAGTACTGATAATCATAGGCTGAAGAATCACAAAACTGCTGCTAACAAGTTAAACCAAACTACCTCAATAAGTTTCCTTTTTCAGATCACAGCATAATTATGTAAAAACATAACCAACAAAATAAGATAACATTTTACTTTGTTCATTTAACTGTTATAAATCAATAACAGCAGACAAACAACAGTAAATATTAAAGTAAACATATAATGGTCTAGAGCCTGACTAAAGCACACACTGATCGCCACAATGGTAACATCAAATCAAACTATTACTTTCAAATAAGTAATCAACATCTAAACCTCTTCTTAATTCTTTTCTGTAGATGTCTGACAGAAATAAAGTCAGTCTGGTTACTAATAAGTGAAGCTGGTAATGCTGTTTGTGGAGTTGTTTAATCAGATCTTGAGAGATGTAATGTATTTTATCTTCAGTTGATTTCATCCAAGGCAGTGGCTGGAAGTAGGCCTAGTTCTTGTGTTTCTCTTTCCTTCAGTGATTCTGCTTGTTAACAGCAGGTGTTCATCAATAATGCACTATCATTATTCAATCACTTAATTATCTCATTACCTCCAACACTGATTCAGTGTTACATTAAACAGCCTGTACTGTGCACACTAAGCAGTGTTCATTTCATCTGGGCAAACCCATGTGGGGCCTACATGGAAACCGAGGACAAAACTGGCTGGGTCCCAGTTAGATAGCCCAGGTCAAACCCATTTGGGCCCCACATGGCTGTGCTGGCTGGGTAAGATATATTGGAATGGGAATAATATGCGCGCGCTGGTATTCAGTGATATCATGTTTCGTTTTGAATTTGAGGTGGTAGAACGGATTAGTCAGCCCGGTATCACCCCAAAACGTCATATACTGACGCGTCTTGACCATGCGTCAACATACGACGAAAAGGGTACCCCTTTAACGTCAATATGAGACGCAGACAGAAGCGCACCAGCAGCGCCTCCTAGCGGTACCATAACGCATACCTAAACCTACCCATAACCCGAATCGTCACATATGGACGTTAGGGGGTACCCTTTTCGTCGTATGTTGACGCATGGTCAAGACGCGTCAGTATATGACGTTTTGGGGTGAGACTGTGTTAGATTAGTCGTGTGTTAACTTACCGAACTGTTACCCCACACACTCTGTATTGCTGCTGCTCGTCTGACGGCTTAAACCCGAACCAAGTCCAAATAATGGATGTTGCACCGATCTTTTTCACCAGCTTTCACGTTCAGCCGTGTTTACTAGATGACGACGAATATGCGTTGCATCTCCCAACCCAAGCCGGGTTTACCTCGCGGCCGCGGGTAGATTGCGTCATCATAGCTTGTGTAGTATAGAGCCATCTCCCAACCCAACTTGGAGAATAGATTAACGGCGATATTTTTTTTATCGCGCGATAAGAGTCTCGCGTTAACGCAGCACGTTAACGCCGATAACGGCCCACCACTAATATATATATATATATGTTTTGTTGTATACATTTTGTGACTTCAATTTTTTTATCACTATACCTCTAAAATTGGATATACCACTATACCAAACTACTTGGAAATAGTAAAAGTGTTGTTCAGCATGACACGATACCTTCTGATAATATTCTAAATTAGATGAAAGTATTTTTTTAAATAATGGGACAAAATTATTTCAAGATCAACAAAAGAAAATGTGCACTCTTGACTTACCTACATATAGGACTCTTCTTGACCTCGCACACCTGCTCTCTTCATCGTGACATTTCATTGCTTCTTCACAAGGAAATTCTAGTTGATCATGACATCCCAGTGGGCATTTGATGTCAATTTAACATCAATATGACATCAAACATTGATGTCAAAATGACGTCACGAAATAGGTAAAAAATGAAAGTCATTTTGACGTCAAAGTGTCGATGTCAATTTGATGTCAAGATTTTGACCTCTGCTGATGTTATTTTGATGTTATTTTGATGTCATGCTTTGTTGGCATTTGATGTCAATTCAACATTTATTTGACGTCAAGATGTCATGATGTTGCTGTCATTACAATGTCAAGCTTTGTTTGCATTTGATGTCAATTCTACACCCAGCAAACACAGTACAGTGTATAATGTTTTGATTATATAGGACTTGTGTTTTTAACATTGTTTTATAATAGAAGCCATTCAAATTTACAGCATGAGAGCAATGTTGTTTATCAAATAATATAAACGATATTAAAAACATTTAATGCATTCATCTGCTTCCTCTACATAATTACTTAGCCATCAAGAATCAGTGTATGACTCTCAACAATGGTGACAATCAATGACATGCTTCATTCTGCAGTGCATGCTGGGTACCACCAATCAAAACTCACCCATATCTCACAGCATGCATTGTGACATTAATAAATTATGCAGCTGGATATTTTGTACCTTCCCAGTGGGCATTTGATGTCAATTTAACATCAATATGACATCAAACATTGATGTCAAAATGACGTCACGAAATAGGTCAAAAATGAAAGTCATATTGATGTCAAAGGTCGATGTCAATTTGATGTCAAGATTGAGAGTTTGCTTTAGTTGTGCTCTTGACCCTTGACTCTTAAGCCTGGTTCACACGGGACGATTTTAAAATTGTCGGCCGATTTTCCAAACTTGAGAGACCCCAGACACGGGGATAAAAAATCACGGGTCTAACAGTTTTGGTCGTACAGTGTGTGGTGCGCAGCCACACGGCAAAATCAACACATCACACACGAACCGATTTGACTCCCGAGCATTCCCAGATCAGACGGGAAATCGCGCAAAATACCTCGAGATCAAACGTGACTTCAGAGTAAACAATCATGGCGGACGAAGAGGATGCAGTGGCAATAGTTTGTAGTTTGTTTTTAACCCCAAAAAAAACGTTATCAAAAGAAAAGGCGATGATCTCTGACGTCCACCGGACTTTCTGGTGCGCTATGCCGCCGGCTGTTTTGATTATATTTCCCGGTGTTTCCTCGCAGCCTCGTCACCTCGCTTTCTGATTGGCTACACTCCACAGTCCACAGGCTGCGTGCTCGGGGGACACCACACACGAGAAGAAATCGGGCCAAATAAATCCAACATGTTGGATATCCCCGGTCCCGACGTCCTTCCGAGCAGACGAGAGCAGCCTTAACACACCACACACGGCAGGAATATCTGATCAGATTATTTTACGATAATCGGAGCATCCTTAAGATTGTCAGGAAGGGGTGGATCGGGGCTAAAATCGGCCTAATTATCCTGCCGTGTGAACCAGCCTTTAAATATAAAATTTTCTCTGGCTGCTATAATTGTGTGTTTATAAAGCACATGTGTTGTAGCTAAAAAAGCCATGAGAAAATGAGATCAGGGGCCTGTACCATGAAGGTAGCTGAACAAACTCAAACAAAACTGACAAAACCAAACTGATGCAATCAGGCTTTATTGGTACCATGATGCAGCTCATCAACTTTCTCTGTCAACTCAGGCTTTGATCCTCAAGCTATGATTACTCCACGTGCGCGTGCACATAAAAGAGTGACGTCGACACTGAACAACCAATCGCGGGTAGAGCGAGAGCGATATATTTTTCCTCGGAGGAGCAATAGATAATCATTCATAATTACGATGAATTTAAATATGTATTTCAAGCTCGAAACAATACGGTCTCTGCTGTCAAAGCAAGAGAAGACTGTTGGAGAAAGATTGCTGATTTTTAATGTGTAAGTTAAATAAATACGTTCTATATTTATGTAAAATTATGTATGTATATATGATTGTGTAGCCTATGTGTAATATCCTATTTTTATAATATATATAAAAAATGTGCATGTATGTACTAAGAAAGATTAATATTCACTGATTTTTAGATGCAACCCCAACTCCAAATGTTCTTGGCAGCAGATAAAGACAAAATATAAAAATATAATTCAAAGTGGTGGGTATTTACCACAACCTTTTATTATTTTTGTGAACATTTTATCACAAACACTTGTTTGCAGCAAACAGAAATAAAGAGTTAAATTCAGAAAACCAGAATACACTGTGGCGGAGTTGGCTCTGAGTAGGCATAAGGGACGGCCGATTATGGATGGGATTACAGGTGCTGTACAATCTGACCCTGGTGCTGGCTCCTCTAAGCAAGTAACACTGGGTACGCATGCAATACATTACTACTTTTTTAAAGTTTTAAATATAGCTGACTATGTTCTGCAGTAGAGGGAAATACAGTGTCCCTGTTGAAGCCAGCACACATACACACAGTCTCCCACACAGAGGTCAGTATGCAGCAGACAGAACACCAAACATAACCTGCTTTACAACAGTTATGCTTTACATTGGCCTATTTTTATTTATTAGGGTGGAGGAAATGAAGACTCTGTCTGTGTGTTCTCAGACAGTTCCTGATGTGAATGCACTGGGCTTTTTATTATGGCAAACATTTGAATGTGTGGCATAAAAAAGGGACTGGCCCTTACACATCTCTTTTATTGGTTTTTCACAACCTGCCCCAGAAACTGAGGCCTCTACCTCAATGGGCTTCAGAAGAAATGTGAACAAGGTCAAGTCAAGTCAAGTCAAGTTTATTTGTATAGCGCTTTTCACAATACAGATTGTATCAAAGCAGCTTCACAGTATTAAGGTAAAATAATACAACAAAGTTTGTTTCAAGAGGAATTTATTGATTGATAAAATTAAATTAAATATCCCCAAAATATCCCCAACTGAGCAAGCCAAAGGCAACAGTGGCAAGGAACCGAAAAACTCCATCAAGTGACCTAATGGTGTCCTAAAACTCCATCAGGTGACCTAATGGAGAAAAAAAAAACCTTGGGAGAACCCAGGCTCAGTCGGGGGCCAGTTCTCCTCTGGCATTTATGAGCTAGAGGCCGGATTGTAGTTTAGGTAAGGTAAGGATTTAAAACCCTTTATGTTTCAGGTGGAAACAGGGCTGGACTGGGACAAAAAATCGGCCAGGGCATTTTGGCCCAAACTGGCCCACTATATGATCATAAACACCACCCATCTTTGCACGCCCTTAATTATATGCATACCAACTCCTATTCCTTAAAACCACTAATGCCATGTAATGAGTGAGTATAGGAACGAGTGAAAATTTGACATTTATTAATTAATACAGTTGAACTATACTCCACAGTGATGAATCCTGAAACAAGCTATAAGCTGCAATGGCATAGCAATACCAGTGTTTCTCACAGGATTTTTGGTAAAACTGTGGTAGACCTTGGTTCTTCTAGGGGGGTACGGAGGCATGCCCCCCCCGTGAGAAAATGTTGTGCATTTTAATGTTAAATTCATCAATCTGGTGCACTTTGAGAGTTCAAAATTAAAAGCTCCAACCCATATTCAGTGTGCAAATTAAATGAAAAATTCAAACCTCTTTTAGTTACAGTGTCTATTTACATTACACCTACTACATAATAATAGTTATAATATTAATCCAATGACAGTAATAACCATATTTTGTAAAACAAATGCACAAAAAAATAAAGGAAACTTTCATAATTAGTTTTGTACCAATTTCTATACTTGAAAGAGATAAGCACATGGTCTTTTATTTTGACGCAAACTGCATCAAGCTTTTATTTTGGCGGAAAACATGGTTTACAAACGCCTCTCATTAAATTTCTAGTGAATAGCGGAAATCGTCTTTATATACTGTCTATGTAATCGTCAACTATGCAATGTGGAAATAATCTGTAACTGGGTTATGGGTTCCTACACTCGATCATGACATAGCTTAAGTGTTTTGAAAGTAGTTCTGCTTACCGCGGACTCACTTGCTCATCTCTCTCCTGATCCTCCTCACTATCATCATCATCACAGGAGCAGATGAAGGGCAGAAAACATATATTTTGACACAGTTTACAGTGTCTGCTTTAAGGGCCTGTTTCTATTTTTTCACGCTATTTCTCTGCACAATCCTTGCGTTTCTTCTCCATCTCGCTGACTATTTTGACAGATACACACTGACACTGCTGCACGCTCGCTCACTCGTTTAAAGTTGTGATTGGGCCAGCCCAGTGTCAATCAAGAAAAGAACCAATGGGCCGCTGATCTACGTGTTTCATGGGCTGGTCTGTCAGAAAAAAAAAAACTAACACTGACTTTTTTTGACCACTGCATTACACCGGCACAAACCCAGCGCCGCCAATTAAGCAAAACAAAACAAAACGAATGGGCCGCCGATGTACACATTTTATGGGCCGTAAAAAAAAAAAAAAAAAAATGTAATATGAGTATGAGAATGAGATGTATCGGCCCAAAAAGCATGTCGGCCCACCGGGCAAATGCCCGGTATGCCCGATGGCCAGTCCAGCCCTGGGTGGAAACAGACTCAGTCAGGGCCCTGTACAAAAGGATTCTCGAACTAGACTGTTCACTAAAGGAGCTGGACTGTGAACTGAGGAGGCTCCAAAAAAAAATTGGAGATCAAACAGCTGGATAAACTGATCTCAGTATGTGAACCTATTTAACCAAGTAACACTTTAGTATGAATATTTATTAATGCAACTTTGTCTTGCTCTCTTTCTCCCTCCCATCCCACAAAACCAATAAAACAGTTTGAGACCTATCTGCAGTTTCAATGTGCTTTTATTAAGTGTAATATTGTATGGTGATTGCATCTACATCTGCACCAGCTGGGTGGTCCGCTCTGGTGGCTCTGAATCACGGAAAATGTATGAGTCAAGCACTGGAGCCAGGCCATTTGGAATCCAAACTTGTGATCATTATTATGTTCATGACCACCACAAGTCGTCTGCAGATGAAATGTTTAGTAGATCACTGTTATATCTGTTAATGTTACTATTAATTTAAAGATTCATATCACAGAAAATAATCATCTCACATATTCACATCATCTCTACCTGAACATTAAGGCTGTGATAGGACTTCCTATTAACATAATCTGCCTCATGTTCCCCTAGAGCAGTGGAGATTGGAGCAATAGACTGCATACATGTTGCAATGACTCTTGGGAATCCTATCATAAGATTACAGAAGATTACAGAATAACAATAAAAAAGATTTAAAATAATTCTTAACATGTATTATATTGTATAGTTATTAGTTACTATACTTTAGTACATTTGTGAAATTTGCTTTTTGAAAAAAAATGAAAATGTGTTCATGTGATGTCACCCTATCAGTATATCTTACCGGCAATTTTATAAAAGCCCTCTTTTATGGACATGGTTGGTCGATAAATGTCCGGGGAACACTATTAATGAAACTAGCCTACTCCTGCAGAGCGACCTTGCGAATGGTTTGACAAACCGTGTTTTCCCCTAGCTTCTGTTCATCACTGTCTATGCAAGTATGTACCACTTGCAAAAAAATTTAAAAACGCAACGCAATACCATTTGCGGTACAGTAAGTGCATGAATTCGACGTGTTAAATTCTTTATGCGCGGCTCAAGAAGTTCGCAAAGATAAGACATTCCTTCCGCGGAAAATCTGTATCTTTCATACAAATAACTATCAGGAAAGGCAAGGGGATTTTGTCTGGCTAAAAACTCTTTCTTTACGAAGTGCTCGTCAAACAATTTGCGCTGAGATGTCCACAGGATTTGGAAGAAAAGGTGAAGTCATTGCAACAGACCCTGGGAATAAGTTACGTCACCTATATGTTTCTTTGCTCTCAGCTGATTGGTCAAACTTCAGTCTGAGCTCTTGAATCCAGAACATAACCTGCCCCGGAGCAGGTTAGCCGTGCAGCGTAAGATACCATGGCAACGAACACCGATTAAAGCCAAGCTACTTTCATAGTACCTAAAACCCGGGGTTGGCGGAAACTAAACTGAAACATAGCTGGCTATAGCCACCTAAATCGGCGTCATGCCATGGTATAGGCCCCAGAAACTAAAGCAAACACTGATCTCTATAATGGTAACTTCAAACCAAACATTTTCAATTAAAATAACTTCTGTAGATGTATGACAGAAACAAAGTCATACTGGTTAATAATAATAAAGTGTAAAAATGTGTATTGGCTGGAAGTCAGTTGTAGTTCTTGTGTTTCTCTATTTTATGTTAAACCTATAAGCCTATGTTACATGATCATATAATCTGACACATAAACAGCAAAGAAACCATAAAATAATTAGACCAACTTTTACTTGCACCAAGCAACTCTATTGGTATTTTTAAAATTAGTATTAATATAGGGTGATATCAGGTAAAATGGGCCATCAGGTAAAATGGGCAATTTAAGGTTTGTGAGTCCCAGCCCCTCTGGAATTTAAAGCCAATGACTGCAAAGGATTTCAAACTGTTGTCATAACTGTGCTTAACAAGTAACAGGTGATTTGATTGGTTTATGGTTGCTATGGTGGGCTGGGCAATCATTCTAATCAAGACTGCACCAGAAAGTTGCATGGTAAGTAGTCTGGCATACCAAATGTGACTAAACTATTATAAGGATGATAAATCTATAAATAAAAAAAACATGCACATAAAAAAATATGCATAATATCTGTCTTGATGGCATCAATCAGAAATAATGTTGTTAGTTTGGTATCTGAACATATTTTTTGATAAGGAGATGATTTTCTTGGTAGCCCAATTTACCTTAACCCACTAAGGTAAAATGGGCTACATGGTTTCAGCTAAAATGGGCCATTATCTCTGTCACTCACAAACACATGTGTGTGTGTGTGTGTGTGTGTGTGTGTGTGTGTGTGTGTGTGTGTGTGCGTGCGTGCGTGCGTGCGTGCGTGCGTGCGTGCGTGCGTGCGTGTGTGTGTGTAAATGTTTTATTACACACATTTTTTATATATTTAAATTGATAATAGGCTATATTATTTATAAAAATGTATAAATGTAGTGCATGTCACATTCACACACACACACACACACACACACACACACACACACACACACACACACACACACACACACACACACACACACACACCAATTATCAATTTTGAATGAGATTTTTTTTTATTTGTACATTTTGTTCTAAATGTGTTCACACACACACACACACACACACACACACACACACACACACACACACACACACACACACACACACACACACACACACACACACACATCAGTTCACTGATCTATGCTGTTCCAAAATGACTTTGTTTAATTGCAATTGCAATTTGAATATGGGTTTGACTTTGCACCCAAAATGTTTTTTTTTTTAATAGCACAATATTAATATGTTTGTTTAATACAGTTTAAATGTTATGTGGCTGTATAAGCAATTGTGTTTTAAAATTAAATTTGATTGTAAATAAATATTTCCCTTTGTAGTTTGACTGGCCCATTTTACCTGAAACTGCTGCCCATTTTACCTGAAACTGCTCATGCAAAAAAAGTTGGCACAGCTAATGTTTCAAGAACTGTAGGGCATAAATAAATATATTTTATTACATAATTTTAGCACAAAATTATCAAAAACAGTCATTATTAATCATAAAAACACATGGAAAAGACATATATGGTATTGTATTATTGTCCCAAACGATTTACCAAAAAGTGGCCCAATTTAGCTGATATCACCCTAATCATTAAATTTAATTTATTGCCACACTTTAATATGTGAATTATATTATCAGAAAACGGAATATTTAGCATTGTCAGGCTTTTATTTGTGCTTAATGGTAAAACAACGGTGCTGCGCACTCAACTGCTCATAAACATGGCTGCTGTAAACTTGACCTACCACAAGATGGCGCTGTTTTCGACACTCTTGATCAGGGATGAGCAACTGCGGTCCTGGAGGGCCACTGGCCAGCAGAGTTTATCTCCAACTCTGATAAACTCTCCTGTCTGAAGCTTTCTAGTAATCCTGAAGACATTGATTAGCTGGTTCAGGCGTGCTTGATTAGGGCTCAGATAGATAGCAACCATCAAAACAATGTTAATGTGTCAATTATAATTAATTTGCCACGCAATAATTTCACAGCGCATCACTGCATAACCAACGCGCTGTGAGGATAATAAAATATTACATAGAAACTTACTCCTTATTGAAAATTGTCTAAAACATTTAGGATGATTACAATGAATTATAGGCATATAATTAAAATGATAACAGTCTAATATGCCTGAACACTGCAATAATCAGTCATGAAAATTAAAAACAGCTTTATTTTAAAAACATTATTTAACAAATTAATAAAAGAGGCACGGTGTAGATACATTGCATGTGGCTTGGAAGACGTGGGTAATATATGGTTAAAACATTTTGTAACACAAACTGGAGATAAGAAACAATCATTTGTACACAGCAAAATCCCCAAAAAGGCTTTTAATCTAACAATTATGTTGTTCCACCAACATATTCACACCATAAACCGTTACTGGAGTATGAGATACGGCAATATTATAACAATTGGTTTAACCCCTTAAACACTGAGGCCATTTTTGGAGTTTTTTGTCTGATTGACACACAAAAAAGTAAAGACTCATAACTTCAAAACTATAGAGAGGAGAGTCAAAAGGTAGATATCATTTGTTAGGAAACTTTTTATATTTTTAGAAAATATAAATTTTTATTACTTTTGGACAATCTAATGCTGAGAAAATGCTGATAAAAGACAAAAATATTAATATTATTTTTTAATAATTTACATATCTTTCTTATTTGAAATGCAATAATTCAGGAAGGAAATACGGTGGCAAAATAATTCTTTTTTTGTGATGTTCCCCTATGTGTGGTCTGCGTCTGGATCGTTATTTTATGATGATAGCATACACTGTTAACCCTTGCTGTAAAAAAAGGCGTAATTCAGACAGTATCATACCCTTTTCCATTAAAACAGTAATATAACGCAGAAAACAAAAATAGCCTACAGGAATATACTGTAAATGAACAGTGCTCAAAATCGACACTCAGAGGCTGTTTTCCCAATCACACCCTATACCCTCATTCACTATTCCCTACATTAGTTCACTAATATAGTCCACTTGACAGAGTGAATGAAAAGAAGTGAGTGAATTGAGACACTGATGAACACCTGATAAGCAGAATCACTGAAGGACAGAGAAACAAGAACAGAAAAAAGAGAAACACAAGAACTACAACTGACTTCCAGCCACACTGAGTGTGAAACCAGTTTACAAACCAGTTTACGATTATTTATTTCATATATGTACAAAAGTTCTTGTTGAGAATTAACAGAGATTTAGTTAATAATAAAATTTGTTGTCACCATGATGGAGATCAGTATTTGCTTTAGTTGGTCTCTTGTCCCTTGACTTCTTACCTTGCATCTCTCTCTGACTGCTGTAACAGTGAGTTAATAAAACACATTTGATATGGCAAGAAAAAGTCAAGAGTAAGATAAACAGGTGTTTTTGTTCTTTTGTGATGATGTCACAATCATCTTGGACATGTCTGATTTTCAGATTTGTCCTGTATATATTCATTGAATTTATGGGTATTTCATATTTAGAATATATCTGTGTATCTACAAAATGAAATCATTATTTCTGTAATAAGGCCTTCTGAAAAATAACAATCATATAGTGCATTCAATTTTATTTTACTCTTGCTTGGTTCAGACACACACAGATATCAACAATCAGCACATGCATCTCAACAATGGTGAAAAGTTTCATGTCGCAATGCATGCTGGGTTCCAGGATAATTTAAAACTCCCAGCATGCACTGCTGCATGAATAATAATCAGAATCAGAATCAGAATCAGAATCAGAAAGAGCTTTATTGCCAAGTATGCTTGCGCATACGAGGAATTTGTCTTGGTGACAGTAGCTTCCAGTACACATACAATATAAAGTGACAAGACAAGTGACAAGTAACATAGGTATAAATAAAAAAATAGAAAAAATAAAAATAAAATAAAAATAAAAGATTATAAATTATAAATATATATAAAGTTATAAGGTGCTATAATGAAATGTCTGAGGGAAGTATTGCACATGTTTGTTCCACAGTAGGGGAACATTTAAGTGTTCATGAGGTAGATGGCCTGGGGAAAGAAACTTTTCCTGTGTCTGGTTGTTTTTGTGCTTGGTGCTCTGTAGCGTCGACCAGACGGTAACAGTTCAAACAGAAAGTGTGCTGGGTGTGACGGGTCCAGAGTGATTTTGCGAGCCCTTTTACTCACTCTGGATGAGTGCAGTACTTTGAGTGTGGGAAGGGTAGTGCCAGTGATTCGCTCAGCAGTCCGAACTATCCGCTGTAGTCTACGGAGGTCGGTTTTGGTAGCAGAGCCGAACCAGACGGTGATGGAAGTGCAGAGGATGGACTGGATGACAGCTGAGTAGAACTGTACGAGCAGCTCCTGTGGCAGGTTGAATTTCCTCAGCTGACGCAATTTATTAATTTATTAATTTTAATAATAATAAAAAAGAAATATTGCCACCATTGTTGAGATTAATGTGCTAAATTGTGATATCTCTGTGTTTCTAAAACATAGTGTAGCTCTGTTTTTTTTGGTTTATGCATGATGTGTTAAAAAAAAATTGTCATAGTAATTTATTGCTGTAGTTTCACATTGGTGCTAATGTAACACTTTTGATCGGGGATAAAACTCTGAATGAATAAGAATTAATTCCTTAGTGAATGAACAGGCAATATGATGATTTTGTCATCATAAGCATTACAACCACAATCATTCATAAACTGTGTGCGCACAAGTGTGACTTGCAAAAACACAGCTCAAGCAGCAAAAGAAAAATGAATGTTTTAGCATCAGCATCCCAACTAAAGCAAGCACTGATCTCTGTAATGGTAACTTCAAACAAACATTTTCAATTAAAAACTTCTGTTTGACAGAAATAAAGTCATACTGGTTAATAATAAGTGTAATAATGTGTAATGGCTGGAAGTCAGTTGTAGTTATTGTGTTTCTCTATTTTCTGTTCTTGTGTTTCTCTTTTCTTCAGTGATTCTGCTTATTAACAGCAGGTGTTCATCACTAATGCTCAACAATCACTTACATAATTAATTATCTCACTGCAACACTGTCTCAATGTTACTTTTTACTCTTTGTAGTGTGGGTTTCCCTGTGGGGTTGAAAGGGTTAACAGTGTAAGATAAAAAGACACACCCACAAAATGTATTTTAACAGTAATAAACTGTAAGTTATAAAACAGGTTTATACTGGCAACACTGTTGCCAGTAGTTTACTGTAAAATTAATTTTTTGGGTCACCGTTGTGCAGAAGAGTAGAGCCTGTGCTTCAGTCCAGGAGAAGACCTAGAAACATTGATGATATGCTGCATGTTGCTTTATTTAACAGGCGGTGACTGTGTAGTTGCTGGTCCAGTGGAAATCTCTTTATTTACAAAAGTTTTGTTGTGGTTTCAAATGAAATAAGTTCACAGTAATACTTTGCTCATGTTATTAATGCATTATACATTTTAGTTTAATACATTTAAATGACAGTTGGTCAATTTAAGGTTTCTGCAAGTGAAATTAGTTAACTCGAGTTTTAGTGCATTTTACAGTAACATACTGTAGATTACAGTAAAGAACTGTACAATTAACAGTAAATTACTGGCAACAGTGTTGCCAGTATTTTACTGTAAAAAAACCCGGTAAGGTCTAACAGTGTAAAGTAATCCAAAGTTACAGCACTTGGAACAAAGGGAGCCTTTTTGTTAAGTCCTCACACATTTGGAAGGCAATAAAAAAAATGAGTTTTCTTAGTGACATACACAAAACTAAAGACTCATAAATTCAAAACTATAGCAAGGAGATTCTAAAGGTAGGTATCGTTTGAAAGAACACTTTTCAAATTTTTTGAAAATATACATTACATTACATTTGGACATTCTCCTGCCGAGAAACTGCTGAAAAAAGACAAAATATATATATAATTTTTATAATGATAATGCATATCTTTCTTATTTGACATGGAATAACTCAGGAAGGAAATAAGGTAGAAGGAAAATTCTTTTTTGGGGAAGTCCCTCTACATATGAGCTGCATCTGGATAAAATTTTGTGGTGATTGGATAAAGCAATCAAAAGTTATAGCATTTGGAACCAAGATAGCCTTTTTGTTGAGACCTTGACGCCCCCTCATGGGCATTTTTAAAATTGTTTCACCATGAAGAATATCTTGTCATAAAAGCAATAGATTAAGTTAATTTTGGGCTCATTTTAATTGTATTAATATGCTGTAAAAAATGAAGTGCAATTTTCAACGATTTTTGAATGTTTCATGAGATGTATGATGTTTTTGACACATTGCAGTACATAGTACAAAAAACTATTTTATAGATTATGAAAAAAAAAAATCTATTTATCAACAAATAACTCAGCAGTATTTAGGAGTTTTTCGAATTGGCTACATTCACTGTAAAGTTCAGACTCTAAGCTTTCAAATGACACCAATTTTGTTTGAATCAAGGCAATATTTTTGAAAAATATGATAATTCATATTTTCGCAGCTAGGTGGCGTCTGTGGGGCGTCTGCGGGCGGTACACTCCGGTTGAGAGAGACTAATCAGCACTCGTTCAGAGTTGATCGAAGTGGTTGGATGCATTAAAAAGCTGAGATTCTAAGCTTTAATATGATACATATTTTGTGTTATTCCACGTTTGAAATCGAGCACGGATGGTTCCGGGAAAACTGGAAAACACTTTGCACCCCGGGAGGATGAAAGACTTGTTTTTTAGCCAAGTATGCATCACTTCGTGAGGAATATCTCGTGATCAAAGCAATGGATTATGTTGTGTTTGGGCTCTTTGTAATCGTGAGATTACAGTCTGCTGTCAATAAAGATGTGTGATTTTTCACAATACATGCATGTTTCATTGAGTTATGAGCTGAAACGTCACATCAAAACAACATAGCATCACTGCTATTGCTACTTCATAGATCCGCCTGTGGAATTTTTTGTGTTAGAACGACATAAGGAATATCTTTAGATCTGAGTGATGGATTATGGCGAGTTTGGGCTCTTTTTAATCTTAACAATCTGCTGTAAATAATGATGTGCCATTTTCCACAATTGATGCATGCTTCATTGAGTTATGAGTTAAAACGCGACAAGTGCTACATCTATAATAAATGCTCTATGCGCGCCGGTGGTGGTTTGTGTGTTACAACTCCCACGAGGAATATCTTTAGATCTGAGTGATGGATTTTGCTGAGTTTGGGCTCTTTTTAATCGTGAGAGTCTGCTGAAAATAATGATGTGCATTTTTGTACGATCTGTGCATGCTTTGTGAAGTTATAAGTGAAAACCAAACGCGAGTGCTTCATGAGTATATACTAGGATAGGCGCGTCTGAGGTATTTTTTGTTTTAGAACGCCATGAGGAAATATCTTTAGATCTGATTGATGGAATATATTAAGTTTGGGCTCTTTGTAATCGTGAGCTCCTGCTGTAAATAACGATGTATAATTTTTCATGATCGGCGTATGTTTCATGAAGATACGAGTAAAAAGGCCAAGTATAAGCTACCTTGCTAGGCTACGTGAATCAGTGGATTTTTTGTGTTTTAGAACTCCATGAGGAATATCTTTAGTTCTGAGTGATGGATTATGTTGAGTTTGGACTCTTTTTAATTGTAAGCATCTGCTGTAAATAATGATGTGTCATTTTCCACAATTGGAGCATGTTTCATGAAGTTACAAGCGGAAATGTGTCTAAAATGCAGCATCCATATATGGTTTACACATGGGTCTCTTAAGGGGTTATTTTACAAAAACCTTGCTCAAGTTTATTAAAAACCCTGGAACAATTATGCTTGTTGTATTCTACTCATTGAGACCTTTCAAATGACATATGACACAGGACTATCTGAGCTGTATGATGTTTTTGACATATTGCAGTATGTGGTACAAAAAAGTCGTTTATAAATTATGAAATTTTTTTTTTCTATTTATCAGCAAATAACTCAGCACTACATTGGAGTTTATCAAATTGGCTACATTCATTGTAAATTTCAGACTCTAAGCTTTCAAATGACATCTATTTTAAGTTGATCCAGGTAATATTTTTGAAAAAAAATTATGATTATTAATTTTGCAGCTAGGTGGCGCCTACGGCGGGTACACTCGTATTTAGTGGAATAACTCTGCAATCATTAGGAGTTGATCGAAGTAATTAGATGCATTAAAAAGCTGAGATTCTAAGCTTTAAAATGATACCTATTTTGTGTTGTTCCATTCAGTGGTTGCTTAGTAATTTGATTATGAATATTTTTCATGGGGGTGGCGTCCCGCCGGCGTTTAAGGGTTTAAATCTTTTACCTAACATGATTAGAAACTAAGCTTGTGTTGACACACACAAATATCAAACAATCAGCGTATGAATCTCAACAATGGTGACAATCACAAATATTTAGATAAACTGATTAATTCAGAACATCACTGAAAAGCTACTAATTCACAACAAAAACAACAGCAAAAAAAATAAAAGCAAATATTTAGAATCAAACAAAATTATAGGACAATTCAGCTGCATAATTTAATCGTGTTGCAATTTTTTCGTGCTCGTGTTTGTTAAAGTCTTCTAACTGATTGTTATAATATTGCTGGATCAAAAATGTAAGCTATACAAATGTCCGTTAACAGCACACTGGTTTAAAATGTGTAATTAAGACACGTTGGAAAACATGTTTTTCTTTTGTATATATCATAATGTATTCTCTTGAAAATTATTTATCGTAAAATGTGTTTTGGATGTAAACTCCTCTTAGAAATTTCACCATTCAATGTTAATTTATCTGAGAATCTTCTTAAATAAGGAAATCTATTCAGTGATCGTCCATGCTTATGTCATCATCCAAAATCATTTGCGGCACAGCAAAGTGTTGTGAATCATCTCTAAGACTGACACTTAAGATTTAGTTCTACACTTCACTTAAATTATGAGTGAGACGCTTGATAATGAACTTTTAAGTGCAGCTTTGAGCCAATAATTTTTTTACTCGTAAGTCAATTCTTAGCGTGTTCTTGTGAGTACTTCTCAGAGGCTTGATAAATACGGGCCCAGACATAATTAACAAACTGACTGCAGAACACTAGAACAGAAAGACAATCATGAATCAAAACATGTGACAAGCAAACATGGTTTTAACCACTAGTGAGAATAATTGCAGGCTTAGTCAAACAAATGTTCTCTCTTTTCATCTTCAGATGGTCAGTTCATCAGAGAAGATCAAACACAACTCACTGTGTTACACGTTAGACATCGGCACAGTATCATCCTGCTGTTTCACTGTGCTTACTCTGACATTTGATACAGCTGTACATGGATATCCATCTTCATCTTCTTCCCATGTCACCGTCTGCAGACTGTCTCTGTATCTCTCTTCCTGATTGCACAAGCTTTCTGTGAAGATCAGCCCAGAGTATTTCTCAATAACTTTAATTGGCTTTTTATATTCAGTTACGTCCACTGTTAATCCCTCATTGGGCACCATATAGCTCTCCAGCTCTACTGTATCATCGTCCTTCTCCTCAATTACCACCTTAAAGAAGTGAGTCGGCACTGCTTTGTCTTTTCTCCTCAAATACGGCACGTTTGAGTTTTCATTTTCTGGATCACCTGGCAATGTATTACCAGCACAATTTGGCAGGTAAAGTGGTCCAGTGTACACATGGATATTACGGATATTAGCATTGTTTTTAATTTTATCACGCAATCTTTGTTCAAATTCTCGCCACTTTCCTCGGTTTAAGTCGCGATTCTGTATTGTGATGTTGCTGAGCACATAAGTGTCGTCGTTGGCTTTCTCACACCACTGGTGATTGGCAGCCGCAGCAAGATGACCTCTATCATAAGTATTACTATTTAGATTGATGGCGTGTTTTGTTTGGAAGAATGGATGAATTGAGTCATCCTCTTTAAAATCTTCTGAAAAACTCTTATATATATGTTTTCCCAAAGTTTTTGTGTTCAATATCTCATACACCCATGCAGCATTCCTAGTTCGATTGTCGTATAACATAGCATACGATTTTTTTTTTCTTATTTCAGTAAGATTAGGAACTCGGTCTATTAATTTATAGGTAGGGTTGTCATTTTTAACTTCTTCTGGCTTACAGGTTGATTCATTTCCAGACATGACTGAAAATGGGATCCGTATGTAGACGGTTTGAGAACTAGATTTGTTTAAACGTTTTCTTTTCGAATTTCGAGTCCAATAATAAATCTTCTCATTTGTATCTTCCTCTATAACATTTATTTCACTAAAAGTTGAAGTAAAAGTTGAAGGTAGACTGTCTGATCCAGCATTGACTGAGCCTTTTGTGGCTTCGCGTTGATTTCCACTGGAATCTGCTCCTGAATGCTGCTGAACCATCATGTTCTTTAACTTCTCAGCTATTTGCAGTTCAGCATTGCTTTGAGATGATCCGCCTGCAGGATTTTCTTTTATTGTTTGTTCTTTGACACTAACCTGCTTAATATTAGTTGACCGAAGACCATTCACTTTCCCTTTTACATTCTCTTTATTGCTGACACACAATTCTGCAAGACTCTGGTCTAAAAGCTCCGGACATTCCACTTTCTTGGTAGTGGTTATAGTATTGCTGTCATCATTTTGCTTTACTTTAGTTACCATCTTGCCCATGCTCTCCTCAGCACAACTCTGGATTGAATCTCCAGCCTTTTTCTGATCAAACTGAGCTGCTTTTATTTTAAATAGCTTCATCACCTGCAAGAATATTGCAAGAGCCCAGCGTTTTCTTTTTTTTAAGTTGTCATCGGTTTCAATGGGTTCACACAATCTTTTTGTTTTTCCCCAAGCTCGTTTGATGTCATTCTCTGGCCAGCAATCATTATCCTCCCTTTTAATGTTATATTTCTCCTCAATCTCTTTTTCAGCATTTTTTAAGTAAGGAGACCCTCCAATGTATGATAACAAATCCTCAGCTATTTGATTTAAACTGAAATCAGGTGGGTCTCTTCCCCCTTTCTCAAGAGTGGTTTTACCATTTTCAGATTCAGGAGGTTGTTTTTGAAACAACTTCATCATGATGCAACAGAGTGACTTAGAAACAAAGTTAAGGAACGGAGCAATCTGGAATTATTACTTCTTCTAGGTCTTCATCCAAGGATCTTCTCTTCTTCCTGGCTAGAATAATGCCTGCACTTCTAAGAAAAAAAAATATATGTTTTTGTCAAAAATCTCCTTAATTTGGGATTTAAACGGGTTCAACCGAAACAGAAAAATGTACTCACCTCAGCAGGTTTTTTGTTTTTTGTAACTTCTGATGCTCTGAAATACTTTTTTTCCCTCAATCACGAAGACCCACTTCTCAATACTTGGGATCATAACAGCAGTCTATGTGAAATAAACTGTGGATCATTTATCATTGCTATGGCACAAAATGCATTCAATGAATTCAATAAATGCATCTTTCAATTTAGACGAATTATTTTCACACAAACACCATACAAACCAATTTGCACATACTTTTTTCAAAACTGTTAAACTTGAGTTCAAAACCTAGCACAGTTTAAAAATGAATATTGATTAAATGACATTTGCAATATGTTTACAGTAATACCATATTGACATATATTCTGAATATATAAAAAAAATCAAATACTACCAAAACAACTAGATGCTTAGCTGAACACCTACACAGTTGTTAGTCTTTCAATTTCATTAGGGGAAACTTAGGAATTATTTTAAACTGTAATGTAAACATAGACTACACACTGCAGTCAATTATGAACAGTAAAGAGTGTCATTCTTCATTTGTAAAGACATTTTATAAAGGAAATCATTGTATAATACTACCTGTTGACAATGTTCTTTAGGTTGTTGTTTATAGCTAATGTCTTTATGAAAGCCTAATAAAACTAACCTTGTTTTTGATCAGCTTTGATTGTTGTGGGGTGATTCTGCTTGTCAATTTACTGCAACAAAATCAAACAGAAGTATATATATATATATATATATACACAGTAAATTCCCCAGTGTTAAATCAACACTGCTCAGAGCACATATGGTCCCACTCTACATGGTGTTAAAGTAACACTGAAGCAGTGTTAAAGTTAATGAGATAATTAAGTGATCAACTGAGTGATGATTGAGCATTATTGAAGACACCTGATAATAACAAGCAGAATCACTGAAGGAGAAAATCTCAAATTGTAAGCCACCGTTATGGTGATGGGTGTTTGCTTTAGTTGGGCTCTTGACCCTTAAATTATTAACTTTATATTGTGTTTGGCTGCTGTATCTGACTTACAACTGCCAGATGAACAAAGAAAAGAAGTGATCTGATGGTGTTGGTTTTATTATGACAATCATCATTTGAACTTTATGTTTTTGATTTATGTTGTTGGTTACAGCATAACTGTGTTTCTGCATAAATATCCAGAATTTTAGATATAATATAAAGATTTCTTGAAAATTTTTCTTCTTTTTTTTTAAATCTTTCTTTTAGGCACACACAGACATAAAGATTCAGTCTATGCATCTCAACAATGGTGATGAGCAGAATATTCAATTAGGAAAAGTAAATTACATAGACAATTCAGATCATAATTTATTCATACCGCAATGCATGATGGGACCCATTAATGAGTTGTGATTGGTGGCAGCCACTGCAACATGCTTTATTATTGTCACCATTGTTGAGATTCACAGGCTGATTATTGATGTCTGTGTTTCTAAATAAATACATTTGAAAGTGTTTTGATCAGAACAATGTTTATTAAATATATTGGATTATAAAAACAATGCTGATAATTATATGCTGTAGAATCACAGAGCTGCTGCTAACAAATTACACCAAACTATCTCAATAAGTTTCATTTTTCAGATCACAGCATGATTATGTCAAAACATAACCAACACTATCAGAACACACTTTACTTTGTTCATTTAACTGTTAAAAATCAATAACAGCAAACAAACAAAGTCTAAAGTTAATAATATACAGTAAGGGTCAGGAGCCCAACTAAAGCAAACACCCATCACCATAACAGTGGCTTAACAATTTGAGATTTTCTCCTTCAGTGATTCTGCTTGTTAACATCAGGTGTCTTCAATAATGCTCAATCATCACTCAATTAATCACTTAATTATCTCATTAACTTTAACACTCTTGAGTGTTACTTTAACACCATGTAGAGTGGGACCATATGTGCTCTGAGCAGTGTTAATTTAACACTGGGGAATTTACTGTGTATATATATATATATATATATATATATATATATATATATATAACCATAAAAATTGCATAAGAGAGCCAAGTTACATTGTTCTAAAGCAAAAATGACTACTTACTGCATTGCAAAAACAACATTTTAAATTCAAAATATAAAAGAAACATGCATCATGCCATGCACAAACAATGAACAGCAAACCTTGAACTGCTAACATAAAATCTATATTTGTTAATACATATCACTCAGACAGATAGATGTTTAAATGCATCCCATTAAACATTCAATCAAACAAACTGAATGATAATTGCATAATAGTCACTGATTGGTTGTGTGTTTGAGTTAATGTTTAATGGTATGCATTCAAACACATGAAATATTATACTTGTTTGTATTTTGTTAGCTTAAGAACATTGTTTTTGTCACAGGCTAAGCTGTTGATACTTAGACTTACAAACATACACTCATGCTGTGCATTGCCAGCAAAATTAACATAGCAATAACAATAGCACTTTTGGGAGTACTTCGACTCGGCGCAGTAAAAAGTCACGCCTGATCCTCTTCCTCTCACTTCTGTCAATAGAACAAACGTGACTTTTTACTGCGCCAGTCGAAGTACTTCCAAATGTGCTATTCCGCCATACATTATAGTTATCCTTTTTAACCCGCTTAGAAAAGCGCCACATTTTATTTTGTGTCACCATACTTGGTCGTATAAATACTCGTGTAACTGTTTTTTAATAGGGAAAACATTGATGTGTTTGGTCACTTCTAAATTCATGCGCCAGAGCGATTAAGTGCACGCACTGAGATAAGAGAGGTATGTATCAACTCGTCTTAGTTAAGGGAATAACATAGTTTAATATGAAAAAATGGTGGAGTATCCCTTTAACAAGCGAAATCACTGAAGAAAAGAAAAAACACAAGAACTACAACTGACTTCAGCCACAGCCTCAGATGAAATCAACTGAAGAGAAAAGAAGACATTAAATCTGTGAAGATCTCAGCAGAGGAGGATTAAACAACTCCACAAACAGCATTGCCAGCTTCACTTATTACTAACCAGACTGACTTTATTTCTGTCAAAGTACAAGTCTATAGAATTTATTGTTGATGATGTTGATGTTTTAGTGATCAAAACAATTATGTCACCATTGTGGTGGTCAGTGTTTGCTTTAGTTGGGCTCGTGACCCTTTTATTCTTCTAACGCAAGCTTAATTGAAGTGTTTGCAAAAGTTTTACATGATAAACACTGGGTATTGCTGAACAAAAGGTTAAAAATGTAAATAAGCTATTTTGTATGTAAAACTTCTAAATGAAATTCATAAAGTGATCTTTGCTAATGGTCAATTGCCACTAAATTTTATTGTTTTTTTCTGTTTATTGACAGAGGTTCAGGTATAGCAAATGTTAAAAAACAATAACAAAAAAAGATCAATAGTTTTCTATTAAACAATTATCAATTTTAAAAATGCTAAAAAAAAAACTACAACCTCCGAAAATATACACTTAGACATCAACATATATAGTCCATTAATACATTAAACTAAGTTAAGCTTTTTGAGCATTTTAGAGCATTCCTAAATCGCCTATTGTAAGACATAAAACATAACATTCTGTCTAACCAAGACTCTCAAGACTCACATGACTTTCAGGAAAAACACCACAGTGGAGACAAATGACTTCCAACACATAATCTGTGTACCATCAATAAATGTTCACTGCATGCATGACTTTTTTTTTATGTGATAAAGCTATACATTTTTGTCATTTGGACATGTTTTTCTGCCAGACAAAGGATGCGGTCGTCCATCTGATCATATAGTCTAAAGAGCGTCATTTGCTGGTGTGATTATGTTACTGTCACTGCACTGAAAAAAAAATTATACTTTGGATTAACTTAAAAAATTGATGTGATTTGTTACAGCTTTTTTTTTTTTTTTTTTTTTTTTTTTTTTTTTTGTATTTATGATTTAGTTAAAACCATAAATTTTGATTTAATGTCAAACCAAAATTATTATTTTTTCCAACTCAACGTTTTACCTTAACCATTGAGTTTGAAAAAAATCATAATTTTGGTTTGACATTAAATCAAAATGTATGGTTTTAACTAAATCATAAATACAATTTGAGAAAATCTAAAAAAATTAGCTGTGACAAATTACATAATTTTTTTTTAAGTTAATCCAAAGTATATAATTTTTTTTCAGTGATAGAGGGCGTAACACTTACTTTGAGGCAAAGTGAAAACAGAAGGTATAAACTGAAAATCTAAATTTTCCATTGGACCAATGTAAATATATATTTTGAATGAATTGCACTGATGTTTCACTTTTTTCAGTGCACAGTACAGAACTGTTGAGAATACAAAATCATACTGTGAAAATAAAATCTATTGTAACATACTGTACACAGGTTATACAGCAAGAAAATATTAAGAAAACAGTATACTACTGTGAAAACAACAGAAATCATTTACAGTGTTATATTCATTTAATATTCACTTAGTTTTGATCAAATCTCGCTCTATTTCAATAGCGTCTGGCTGCAGACATGCACTTGCACTCTCAGATTTGCACCCAGTTTCATGAAGTACCTTTGATCGCAAACTGTCTAGTCATTGCCTGACAGGGCAGAGAAGAAACAAGTCAGCTGCCTACGTTTTCGGACGCAGCCTATAATTTCAGAACACTGGAAACTCCAGAGAGAACACAGTACCCAGATAGCAACATTGTTTCGGCCCGGATCCGGCCCACATCTGGCACTTGTGGAATGCGGATCTGGCCCACATGCAGCGTGGAATGACGGCCCTTGTGTGGCCCACTCCTGTTTGCCAGATCTGGGCCACAAGCAGGCCATAGCAATGCCACATGTCAGCCAAGAGCAAAGAAATAAACCAGAACTGGACCTTATCTGAGCCACAAAATCTGTGTATATTAAATATGGAGTCATCTCAGCCTTAATAAGCCTGTTAACAAGCAGAATCACTGAAGGAAAGAAGAGAACAGAAAAAGAGACGAGCAGAAACACAAGAACTACAACTGACTTCAGCCACAGTCTTAGATGAAATCAACTGAAGAGAAAAGAAGACATTAAATCTGTGAAGATCTCAGCAGAGGAGGATTAAACAACTCCACAAACAGCATTACCAGCTTCACTTATTACTAACCAGACTGACTTTATTCCTGTCAGACGTCTACAGAAGTTATTATTGAGATTTAACAGAGGTTTAACTCTAATGTGTTTCATTTAAAGTCACCATAACAGTGAATAGTGTTTCCATTAGTTGGGCTCTTAACTCTTATTATATCTTTTGTCTTTTTTGGCCGCTGTGACAGTGTGTGTGTCAAACACATTTGCAGCAGCAAAGAAAGCTAAAGTGAAATGAGTTCAGGTGATGATGGTTACCTGTTGATGATTTTATATTCATCATGAACCTTTTTCACTGATGTTTTTGGAATCTAACAATTGTGTTGTTGCATTAATATTGTCACAACACAAACCTTTTGTGTTACTGCAGAATGAGATCCAGCAATATCATAACAAGATAAAATACTTTATCAAACATGAGCACAAAAAATAAGTTTAATATGACACACACAGACATCAACAATCAGCGTATGAATCTCAACAATGGTGACAATCAAAAGTACTTTGCTGCAATGCATGCTGGGTACCAGCATAGTGCAAAATTCCCAGAATGCATTGCAACGTGAATAAATTATGCAGCTGAATTGTCCTATAATTTTGTTTGATTCTAAATATTTGCTTTTATCTTTTGCTGTTGTTTTTGTTGTGAATTAATAGCTTTTCAGTGATGTTCTGAATTTATCTGTTTATCTAAATATTTGTGATTGTCACCATTGTTGAGATTCATACGCTGATTGTTGATATCTGTGTGTGTCAGCATAAGCTAACCTTTTGATCTCATGTTTGTTAAAAGCTTTAAACTGATTGTTATAATATTGCTAGATCTCATGCAGCAGTAACACAGGGTTTGTGATGTGACAATATTAATGGATCAACACAATTGTTAGAGTCCAAAATCATCAGTGAATCAGTCTATTTCATGATGATTATAAAATCATCAACAGGTAACCATCACCTGATCTCGGTTCACTTTAGCTTTCTTTGCTGCTGCAAATGTGTTCAACAAACACACTGTCACAGCGGCCAAAAAAGACATAAGTTATACTAAGAGTTAAGAGCCCAACTAATGGAAACACTAGTCACTCTTATGGTGACTTTAAATGAAACACATTAGAGTTAAACCTCTGTTAAATCTCAATAAAAACTTCTGTAGACGTCTCACAGAAATAAAGTCAGTCTGGTTAGTAATAAGTGAAGCTGGTAATGCTGTTTGTGGAGTTGTTTAATCCTCCTCTGCTGAGATCTTCACAGATTTAATGTCTTCTTTTCTCTTCAGTTGATTTCATCTAAGACTGTGGCTGAAGTCAGTTGTAGTTCTTGTGTTTCTGCTCGTCTCTTTTTCTGTTCTCTTCTTTCCTTCAGTGATTCTGCTTGTTAACAGGCTTATTAAGGCTGAGATGACTCCATATTTAATATACACAGACTTTGTGGCTCAGATAAGGTCCAGTTCTGGTTTATTTCTTTGCTCTTGGCTGACATGTGGCATTGCTATGGCCTGCTTCTGGCCCAGATCTGGCAAACAGGAGTGGGCCACACAAGGGCCGTCATTCCACGCTGCATGTGGGCCAGATCCGCATTCCACAAGTGCCAGATGTGGGCCGGATCCGGGCCGAAACAATGTTGCTATCTGGGTAGTTATGCAACCCATATAGCAACATTGTTTCGGCCCAGATCCAGCCCACATCTGGCACATGTGGAATACTGATCTAGCCCACATGCAGCGAGGAATAATGGCACTTGGGTAGACCACTCCTGTTTGCCATATCTGGGCTAGAGTGCGGATCGGGCCGAATTTTTCTGTCCGAGCACGGCCCGCGTCCGACAGAGCAGTAACCGAACCCGACCTGAGGCCGACAGATATTTATGTCCGAGCCCGACAGTTAAAAGTAAAGTAAAAAGGTTTAATTCAGGCTTAAAAAGATTTTTGTGTGTTCAGCAGGTGATGGAGCATAATAGAGCAATATACACCTACTTTACATCATTTCTATAATACACTGGTGAAAGTGCCACCATGAATATTGTTTTGACAAGTGCATGGAAATGTTTTCATTAAAATTCGTTTGCATTGTATTAATTTTTCAGTTTTATAT
Organism: Leuciscus idus; assembly: GCA_021554675.1. Lineage (NCBI taxonomy): Eukaryota > Metazoa > Chordata > Actinopteri > Cypriniformes > Leuciscidae > Leuciscus > Leuciscus idus. The sequence goes on along the minus strand of CM038621.1, from coordinate 45,071,985 downwards.
TATTGCATCTGATGTTGGAAACCAAAACCATGTAACAAGCATTAAATATGAACTTTCTTTGTAATACATGTTTAACATCTTAAACAATATTCCATGAGAAACAGTTAATTTATATATTTTATAAATTACAATTGGATTAAGGCGACCATATTTTTATAGTTTCAACAGAACTGAATTAGATTCCTTACCTTGTCCGTTCTCTAGAAACACAGAAATTCAGTACACAAGGTTCATTGAAATCTGCTGAATTAGAGAAATATCACTGGATTCTGTGTTGTCACAGTTCAGCTAAGAGAATTATTCAGGTCTGCTGTCCAGTAAATGATGAAGATTACTGAGGAGTGTTTCGGTTGAGTAACTTTTAAACATTGTCAAGTTTAGGGCGTCACCTTCAGATTGAGCTCTTCCTTCAGCTATTTAAGCAAACTGAGATGTCAGATAAATTTAGATCTACACTGTTAGACCTTACCGGTTTTTTTTACAGTAAAATACTGGCAACACTGTTGCCAGTAATTTACTGTTAATTGTGCAGTTCTTTACTGTAATCTACAGTATTTTACTGTAAAATGCACTAAAACTCGAGTTAACTAATTTCACTTGCAGAAACCTTAAATTGACCAACTGTCATTTACATGTATTAAACTAAAATGTATAATGCATTAATAACGTGAGCAAAGTATTACTGTGAACTTATTTCATTTGAAACCACAACAAAACTTTTGTAAATAAAGAGATTTCCACTGGACCAGCAACTACACAGTCACCGCCTGTTAAATAAAGCAACATGCAGCATTTCATCAATATTTGTAGATCTTCTCCTGGACTGAAGCACAGGCTCTACTCTTCTGCACAATGGTGACCCAAAAAACGAAATTTTACAGTAAACTACTGGCAACAGTGTTGCCAGTATAAACCTGTTTCATAACTTACAGTTTATTACTGTTAAAATACATTTTGTGGGTGTGTCTTTTTATCTTACACTGTTAACCCTTTCAACACCACAGGGAAATCCACACTACAAAGAGTAAAAAGTAACACTGAGACAGTGTTGCAGTGAGATAATTAAGAGAATATGTAAGTGATTGTTGAGCATTAGTGATGAACACCTGCTGTTAATAAGCAGAATCATTGAAGAAAAGAGAAACACAAGAACAGAAAATAGAGAAACACAATAACTACGACTGACTTCCAGCCATTACACATTATTACACTTATTATTAACCAGTATGACTTTATTTCTGTCATACAGAAATTGTTATTGAAAATGTTTGGTTTGAAGTTACCATTATAGAGATCAGTGCTTGCTTTAGTTGGGATGCTGATGCTAAAACATTCATTTTTCTTTTGCTGCTTGAGCTGTGTTTTTGCAAGTCACATTTGTGCGCACACACAGTTTATGAATGATTGTGGTTGTAATGCTTATGATGACAAAATCATCATATTGCCTGTTCATTCACTAAGGAATTAATTCTTATTCATTCAGAGTTTTATCCTCAATCAAAAGTGTTACATTAGCACCACTGTGAAACTACAGCAATAAATTACTATGACTCATTTTTTAACACATCATGCATAAACCAAAAAAAAACAGAGCTACACTATATTTTAGAAACACAGAGATAGCACAATTTAGCACATTAATCTCAACAATGGTGGCAATATTTCTTTCTTTTTTTATTATTATTCATGCAGCAGTGCATGCTGGGAGTTTTATATTATCCTGGATCCCAGCATGCATTGCGACATGACACTTTTCACCATTGTTGAGATTCATATGCTGATTGTGGATATCTGTGTGTCTGAACCAATTAGGAGTAAAATAAAATTGAATGAACTATATGATTGTTATTTTTCAGAAGACCTGATTATAGAAATATTGATTTCATTTTGTAGATACACAGATTTATGCTAAAAATGACATACCCATAATTTCAATTAATATATACAGGAAAAATCTGAAAATCAGATAGTCCAAGATGATTGTGACATCATCACAAAAGAACAAAAACACCTGATCAACTATCTCTTGACTTTTTCTTGCCATATCAAATGTGTTTTATAAACTCACTGTTACAGCAGTCAGAGAGAAATGAAAGGTAAGCAGTCAAGGGACAAGAGACCAACTAAAGCAAATACTGATCTCCATTATGGTGACAACAAATTTTATTATTAACTAAATCTCTGTTAATTCTCAACAATAACTTTTGTACATGTATGAAAGAAATAATCATAAACTGGTTTGTAAACTGGTTTCACACTCAGTGTTACTGGAAGTCAGTTGTAGTTCTTGTGTTTCTCTTTTTTCTGTTCTTTTTTCTCTGTCCTTCAGTGATTCTGCTTATCAGGTGTTCATCAGTTTCTCAATTCACTCTCTTCTTTTCATTCACTCTGTCAAGTGGACTATATTAGTGACTAATGTAGGGAATAGTGAATGAGGGTATAGGGTGTGATTGGGAAAACAGCCTCTGAGTGTCGATTTGGAGCACTGTTCATTTACAGTATATTCCTGTAGGCTATTTTTGTTTTCTAGGGTATATTACTGTTTTAATGGAAAATGGTATGATACTGTCTGAATTACGGCTTTTTTTACAGCAAGGGTTAACAGTGTATGTAGTTTTTGTGGGAGTGTATGTTCCGCAGATTATTTAAATAAGAATGTTGAACAAATTGCTTTATGATTGTATATTACAATATGTAATATCATCTTATTGTAAAGTTCATGTTATGTTTCATGTTCACACCCATTACTTGCACCATAACCAAGCTTTTAGACATAATCATCATTGCACAAGTCAGTCTTTCCATTGTGTTCTTGGTTTCATTATCATGGACTTTTAGTTGGTTTTCATTTTCTTCATGTTCCTTTGTTCAGTTTTCCCGCTCCTCATTATTATTATATTCATGTGTGTCAGCTGCATCCTCCTCATTTGTGTTTGTTATATAAGTTGGTCCCTCACATTTGTTCTCTGTCTGATCACCGTTACATTAAGTGTGTGTTGCCCTGCCTGTTTGCCTGTTATGTGGATGTTTCTAATTAAACTTTGTGTTGGAACTTTATTCTTCTGTCTGCCTGAAACCACACGTGACAGTGCAAGTCTTTTACAAGTCACTGAGAAAAGTTGACTGATGTCCATTATAACGCTTATTTATAATGCAGTCTTGCACTTTATTCTCACACCAAATCTGTGAATTGTGAACTGTGTTGTGCTTCACGTGCCTCGTTCCATGTTAGAAATTGTCTCTTGTTATAGTAATTTTTATTTTTTTATAATCTTTGATTATATTAATCTGTGCACATTTTCACACAAACTCTTTATACAGTCTTGTGTGGGAAAAAGTGGATTTTGAGAAGAGGAAGGGTGTTGGTTGTTTCAGTTTTGTAAATGCTTATCTGAGTTTGAAACATTGCAAACTCAGGAAACTGTGGTCAGAAAAGTCACTTGTATTTTATGGGGACTTCCGCTACCATCTAACTCAAACTCTTTTGAAGATGCATTAATGTTTGGGATGTTAATGTTATTTATTCTAAAAAGAGATGTGTTAAAAAACAACACACAGTAGGTGTTGATGGTATTTTGACACATGTTGTGTGTTTTCTTTTACATGTTAATATCTTATTTAGCCTCTGAATGGCAGTACTAAATTAATTAATGCATTTTTAAACAAAATAAGAACAATTTACACCAATTTACACGCCCTGGCTCTTAATGGATGTTTCCTTCTTGAGCATCACTGAATGTTTGCAGCGTTTGTAATAGTTGTGTCTGAGTCCCAGTGTGAAAATATGGATCTCAAAATCATACAATCACTGCTAGTAAGGAGTCAAATATGCAGAAGATGCTGGAAAAGCAAAGAATGTGCAGGAGCTGGAGGATTTTTCTGAAGACCATTGAGCAGTTTAACTGTTCGGGACAAACAAGGGACTCATGAACAACCATTACAAAAAACAAAAAACAAAAGTTGTGGATCATTCAAGTTAATATGTAGTATGTCTTGTATTTTGTGTTTGTATTTGTCTTGTGGACTAGGCTATACTTAAACATCTGTAATGTGAAAAAGCTTTTTCAGGGCAGTACAAAAAAAACAAAAAACGTTTTTATGATCCTTATTATTAAAAAACAGAACATTTTGGAGGTTCTGCAAGGTGTGTGTAAACTTATGACTAAATTGTAAATGTATCAAAAATCATAACATTATTAGACGCCATGCATGACTCACAGGACTATAATTTAGCGGGTTCACTCCACATTTAAATGCGGTTATCACTCCTTAAAGTGGGGGTGAAATGCTGTTTCATGCATACTGAGTTTTTTACACTGTTAAAGAGTTGGATTCCCATGCTAAACATGGACAAAGTTTCAAAAATTAAGTTGTACGTTTGATGGAGTATTTCTGTGCCAAAAATACTCCTTCCGGTTTGTCACAAGTTTCGGAAAGTTTTTTTTCGAGTATGGGCATGTGTGACGTCAGATGGGGCGGAATTTCCTTATATGGGTCCTAGGGGCACTTCTCCCGGAAGGGCGCGCGCGCACCCGTAGACCAGAGTGAAGCTGCTTGTCCACCGGCGTCTCGATTTCTGACGCGACGCCTAAGCCCATTCATTTCCTATGGAACTACGTCAGGCAGCAAAAACGCTCCCGCAAAGCATGATGGGTCGCGTCGCGTCGATTTGGTCAACAGCGGCGCTGCAAAAAAAGTATCTCGGTGGATACTTTATGCAAATGAGAGCGTCAAAACGCGGGGCAGCAGCCAATGGAAACTCGGCGGCGATAATTTGTGTATGGGCGTTGCTATGGTTTCATATTTAAAGTACATTTTTCCCGGCGCGAAAAGCAGCGAAAACATCACAGGCGTCACGTCGGAAACAAAAATTGATCGGACGCTGGTGGACAAGCGGCTTGAGAGAGCGAAAGCAGTACCTCATCTAAGCGCTGTGCTCGCTGCAGTCACAGGATTTTGTTTATTCCCTGCATTTCGACGATGATTGTTTTATAAACAAGGCCCAGTTCGATGCCGGATTTGCAGATCATCTAATGCTTAAGGATGGAGCAGTCCCAATGATAAAGGTTCACGGTCGTGCGTTGGAACCGCAGGCGGTGAGTAAAACTGCTTCATAGGGCTGGGCGATATATCGCATGACATTGTTAGGCGCATCTCGTCAGTAAAGCCGGTTCCTTGATTAGTAGTAAATCGCCTTCACCTGCTTTCAGATGGAGCGGCATTTACTACACAGCAAAAACTCCAGTGTTAAATTAACACTCCTGGGAGTGTATATGAGTCCACACTCAAGAGTGTAAAGTGTTAAAATATGAGTGTTAAATTAACACTCAAGAGTGTTAAAGTTAATGAGATAATTAAGTGATTAATTTAGTGATGATTGAGCATTACTGAAGACACCTGATCCCAGATAGCAACATTGTTTCGGCCCAGATCCGGCCCACATCTGGCACTTGTGGAATGCGGATCTGGCCCACATGCAGCGTGGAATGACGGCACTTGGGTGGCCCACTCCTGTTTGCCAGATCTGGGCCACAAGCAGGCCATAGCAATGCCACATGTCAGCCAAGAGCAAAGAAATAAACCAGAACTGGACCTTATCTGAGCCACAAAGTCTGTGTATATTAAATATAGAGTCATCTCATCCTTAACAAGCCTGTTAACAAGCAGAATCACTGAAGGAAAGAAGAGAACAGAAAAAGAGACAAGCAGAAACACAAGAACTACAACTGACTTCAGCCACAGTCTTAGATGAAATCGACTGAAGAGAAAAGAAGACATTAAATCTGTGAAGATCTCAGCAGAGGAGGATTAAACAACTCCACAAACAGCATTACCAGCTTCACTTATTACTAACCAGACTGACTTTATTCCTGTCAGACGTCTACAGACGTTTTTATTGATAATTAACAGAGGTTTAACTCTAATACGTTTCATTTGTAGTCACCATAACAGTAGTTAGTGTTTCCATTAGTTGGGATCTTAACTCTTATTATATCTTTTGTCTTATTTGGCTGTTGTGACAGTGTGTTTGTCAAACACATTTACAGCAGCAAAGAAAGCTAATGTGAAGATCAGGTGATGATGGTTACCTGTTGATGGTTTTTTAATCATCGTGAAATAACCTCATTCACTGATGTCTTTGGAATCTAACAATTGTGTTGATCCATTAATATCTTCATATCACAAACCCTGTGTTGCTGCATAATGAGATCTAGCAATATTATAACAGTCAGTTTTAAGCTTTTATCAAACATGAGATAAAAAAATTAGCGTAAGCTGACACACACAGATATCAACAATCAGCGTATGAATCTCAACAATGGTGACAATCATATTTTGATAAAAAGAATAATTCAGAACATCACTGAAAAGCTACTAATTCACAACAGAAACAACAGCAAAAAAATTAAGCAAATATTTAGAATCAAACAAAATTATAGGACAATTCAGCTGCATAATTTATTCATGTTGCAATGCATGCTGGGAGTTTTGTACTATGCTGGTACCCAGCATGCATTGCAGAAAAGTACTTTTGATTGTCACCATTGTTGAGATTCATACGCTGATTGTTGATGTATGTGTGCGTCTTATTAAACTGACTTTTTGGTGCTCATGCTTGATAAAGTCTTCTAACTTGTTATAATATTGCTGGATCTCATGCTGCAGTAACACACAGAGTTTGTGATATGAAGATATTAATGGATCAACACAATTGTTAGATTCCAAAAACATCAGTGAAAAAGGTTATTTCATGATGATTATAAAACCATCAACTAACCATCATCACCTGATCTCATTTCACTTTAGCTTTCTTTGCTGCTGTAAATGTGTTTGACAAACACACTGTCACAACAGCCAAATAAGACAAAAGATATAATAAGAGTTAAGATCCCAACTAATGGAAACACTAACTACTGTTATGGTGACTACAAATGAAACGTATTAGAGTTAAACCTCTGTTAATTATCAATAAAAACGTCTGTAGACGTCTGACAGGAATAAAGTCAGTCTGGTTAGTAATAAGTGAAGCTGGTAATGCTGTTTGTGGAGTTGTTTAATCCTCCTCTGCTGAGATCTTCACAGATTTAATGTCTTCTTTTCTCTTCAGTCGATTTCATCTAAGACTGTGGCTGAAGTCAGTTGTAGTTCTTGTGTTTCTGCTTGTCTCTTTTTCTGTTCTCTTCTTTCCTTCAGTGATTCTGCTTGTTAACAGGCTTGTTAAGGATGAGATGACTCTATATTTAATATACACAGACTTTGTGGCTCAGATAAGGTCCAGTTCTGGTTTATTTCTTTGCTCTTGGCTGACATGTGGCATTGCTATGGCCTGCTTGTGGCCCAGATCTGGCAAACAGGAGTGGGCCACCCAAGTGCCGTCATTCCACGCTGCATGTGGGCCAGATCCGCATTCCACAAGTGCCAGATGTGGGCCGGATCTGGGCCGAAACAATGTTGCTATCTGGGGAGCAAGATACATTCATGTTAATAAGGCCAGTGAAAACGATCACACTGAAAGAGACAATGACTCAACTGAAGACAGTGGCGATATATTCAAAGAAATGTCTTTGTCAAACAAAAGAACAAGTCAGTCTGAGCGAATCCACTCAATGGATGTTGAGATGGTCGTGTTTCATTGTGCTGATGGTTTCCTGAAGCAGCTGATGGTCACTAAACTGTCCCAGTGTCAGTACGCTCCCCAGATAGCAACATTGTTTCGGCCCGGATACGGCCCACATCTGGCACTTGTGGAATACGGATCTGGCCCACATGCAGCGTGGAATGACGGCCCTTGTGTGGCCCACTCCTGTTTGCCAGATCTGGGCCAGAAGCAGGCCATAGCAATTCCACATGTCAGCCAAGAGCAAAGAAATAAACCAGAACTGGACCTTATCTGAGCCACAAAATCTGTGTATATTAAATATGGAGTCATCTCAGCCTTAATAAGCCTGTTAACAAGCAGAATCACTGAAGGAAAGAAGAGAACAGAAAAAGAGACGAGCAGAAACACAAGAACTACAACTGACTTCAGCCACAGTCTTAGATGAAATCAACTGAAGAGAAAAGAAGACATTAAATCTGTGAAGGTCTCAGCAGAGGAGGATTAAACAACTCCACAAACAGCATTACCAGCTTCACTTATTACTAACCAGACTGACTTTATTTCTGTCAGGCGTCTACAGAAGTTATTATTGAGATTTAACAGAGGTTTAACTCTAATGTGTTTCATTTAAAGTCACCATAACAGTGGTTAGTGTTTCCATTAGTTGGGGTCTTAACTCTTATTATATCTTTTGTCTTTTTTGGCCGCTGTGACAGTGTGTGTGTCAAACACATTTGCAGCAGCAAAGAAAGCTAAAGTGAAATGAGTTCAGGTGATGATGGTTACCTGTTGATGATTTTATATTCATCATGAAATAACCTTTTTCACTGATGTTTTTGGAATCTAACAATTGTGTTGTTGCATTAATATTGTCACAACACAAACCCTGTGTTACTGCAGAATGAGATCCAACAATATCATAACAAGATAAAATACTTTATCAAACATGAGCACAAAAAAGAAGTTTAATATGACACACACAGACATCAACAATCAGCGTATGAATCTCAACAATGGTGACAATCAAAAGTACTTTGCTGCAATGCATGCTGGGTACCAGCATAGTGCAAAATTCCCAGAATGCATTGCAACGTGAATAAATTATGCAGCTGAATTGTCCTATAATTTTGTTTGATTCTAAATATTTGCTTTTATCTTTTGCTGTTGTTTTTGTTGTGAATTAATAGCTTTTCAGTGATGTTCTGAATTTATCTGTTTATCTAAATATTTGTGATTGTCACCATTGTTGAGATTCATACGCTGATTGTTGATATCTGTGTGTGTCAGCATAAGCTAACCTTTTGATCTCATGTTTGTTAAAAGCTTTAAACTGATTGTTATAATATCGCTAGATCTCATGCTGCAGTAACACAGGGTTTGTGATGTGACAATATTAATGGATCAACACAATTGTGAGAGTCCAAAATCATCAGTGAATCAGTCTATTTCATGAGGATTATAAAATCATCAACAGGTAACCATCACCTGATCTCGGTTCACTTTAGCTTTCTTTGCTGCTGCAAATGTGTTCAACAAACACACTGTCACAGCGGCCAAAAAAGACATAAGTTATACTAAGAGTTAAGAGCCCAACTAATGGAAACACTAGTCACTCTTATGGTGACTTTAAATGAAACACATTTGAGTTAAACCTCTGTTAAATCTCAATAAAAACTTCTGTAGACGTCTCACAGAAATAAAGTCAGTCTGGTTAGTAATAAGTGAAGCTGGTAATGCTGTTTGTGGAGTTGTTTAATCCTCCTCTGCTGAGATCTTCACAGATTTAATGTCTTCTTTTCTCTTCAGTTGATTTCATCTAAGACTGTGTCTGAAGTCAGTTGTAGTTCTTGTGTTTCTGCTCGTCTCTTTTTCTGTTCTCTTCTTTCCTTCAGTGATTCTGCTTGTTAACAGACTTATTAAGGCTGAGATGACTCCATATTTAATATACACAGATTTTGTGGCTCAGATAAGGTCCAGTTCTGGTTTATTTCTTTGCTCTTGGCTGACATGTGGCATTGCTATGGCCTGCTTGTGGCCCAGATCTGGCAAACAGGAGTGGGCCACACAAGGGCCGTCATTCCACGCTGCATGTGGGCCAGATCCGCATTCCACAAGTGCCAGATGTGGGCCGGATCCGGGCCGAAACAATGTTGCTATCTGGGATCTGCCTCTGCTTGTTCCTGATCCAGACACACAACATATTGAGTTTCCTCTCTGGACATTCAGACAAATCAACAAGAGCTGGAAGAGGAGAAACTCCAACAATGAAATCATCAGTCAAATCCAGTCAGTCTACAAGACAGAAACTCCAATGGTGTCTTTCTTCAGGTTTGGCTCTGTGTCTTCATCCAAGTCCCATCTGATGAACAGTCTGATCAATGAGAAACACAACACGTTCTTCCACAGGAACTGCCCAGGCAGCAGCAGAACCAGAGTCCTGATGGATGGAGTGGTGGAGATCGCCTGGTTCTGTCCCTCTGGGAAAAACACAGATAAATTCACTGACTGTGTTGCGTTCTGTAATCTACACGGTGATGCAGGAGACCATGAGAAACAGCTTGAGATCCTCACTGAAATGGCCTCCGTCAATGTTGTTCTTCTACCAGGACTGGACTGTAATGACAGAAGTGCAGCAACAATTCAAAACCTGTACCTGAACAGAAAACCACTTATTTGTATTTTTACTGAGGATGAATCTATGGGAACAGAGATGAAGAAAGGAAAATTCAAAATCGGTTTGAAGGACAGAAATCAGTCAGATGTATCTGAAGAACTCAGAAGAGCTTTAAATTATTGTCTCTCAGAATCATCTTCCACGTTCAGACTTGAAGATGTGTCCAAACACTCAGACATCAGAGTAGATGAGGAAGATGATGAAGACTGCAGGAGAGGAAGAGAAGCAGCACAGCAGATGATGAGTTTACTGGAAGATGAAGATCTGACAGAAATCAAAGAATCATTTTTGCCCTGTCAGGGAAAACTGTGGCATCAGTGGAGTCAGAAGAACAAAGAACTTCATCGACCTGAATCAAATGAACAAGAAATTGATATAAGCAGAAAACAAACAGAAATGAAGAAAATACGAGAACAGCAGCATGAATCTGACATCAGTGTGTTTATGAAGTTCTTCATTAAACAAATGAACTCACATGATCAACATGAGAATATGTATTTCCTCAAATGGCTCAGAATCCTCTTGGATGAATATATCTCATCTGATCTTTCTGCTCTACACCAAAAGTATGATAAAAAGTGGTCAACTGTCTTAAAACTGAAAGGGAACAATGATAAATCTGAGCAACTCAAAGCTGAACAAACAGAACTTGAGATAATATCTGAAGAACTTCAAACTGCAGTGTTTGGTTTGGAGCACATCATGAGGGAGATCGGTCAGATCTATGAATCATGTTCATCTGTGAAGAAGAACAAGAAAGATCTGCAGTTTCACTTCTCTTCATTCCCGAGTCTTGCAGCAGAGATGATGATCTCTGGATTCCCACTGGAGCTGATGGATGGAGATGCTGGTCATGTTCCTCTGGTCTGGATCTCTGCTGTTCTAGATGAACTTATCCAGAAACTGGGAGACCAGAGAGTCTTTGTGCTGCAGTTTTAGGGATTCAGAGCTCTGGAAAATCCACCATGCTGAATGCCATGTTTGGACTCCAGTTTGCCGTCAGTGCTGGCAGGTGCACCAGAGGAGCTTTCATGCAGCTGGTCAGTGTGTCAGACGAGCTGAAAACACAGATGAACTTTGATTATATTCTGGTTGTTGATACAGAAGGTCATTATGACAATGAATTATCCACATTTGTTGTTGGTCTTGGAAATCTGACCTTGATCAACATTTTTGGAGAAAACCCATTTGAGCTGCAGGACTTTCTTCAGATTGTTGTTCAGGCTTTTCTGAGAATGAAGAAGGTTAAACTGAATCCCAGATGTGTGTTTGTGCTTAAGAACATTTCAGACATCGCAGCTGGAGAGAAAAACATGGAGGCAAGGAGACGACTGCTGGAGACACTCACTGGATGAGATGACAAAACTTGCTGCTAAAGAGGAAGACTGTGATGCAGAATATTTCAGTGATGTCATTAGATTTGATGTTCAGAAAGATGTGAAGTATTTTGCCCAGTTCTGGGAGGGAAGCCCACCCATGGCGCCACCAAACCCAGACTACTGTGAGAATATTCAAGAACTAAAAGAAACTATTTTGTTTCATGCTGCTAGTTTACATGGAATAAGGCTCACACACTTAAAAGTGTGTATAAATGATCTCTGGGAGGATTTACTGAATGAACAAGCCGTCTTCAGCTTCAGAAATTCTCTGGAGATTTCAGCCTACAGGAAACTGGAGACTGAATACAGCAAGTGGACCTGGAGTCTTCGCAGTGTCATGATGAAAACTGAGATCCAAATACACAACAAAATAGAAAATGAAGTAATTCATGAAGTTGAGGAAACTGATCTTCAAAGAGAACTGAAGACAACAAGTAAAGAAGTGAAAAAATCAATGTCTGAATTCTTTGAGAAAGACAAAGATAAAGATATACTGATTCATTGGAAAATATCATTTGAAATCAAAATCAAGGAGCTTCAGGAAAACATTGTGAGAGAAACAAAGAGGAAATTAAATAAGATTCTTCAGCAGCGAGACCTGAAGAAAAAGATTGATGCTCAGAGGAATCATCACGGAAACACTCTCTATGAAAAGAGCAAAGAACTTGCCTTAAAGCTCAAAGTTAAAGATGAAAAAACACTGAAGAAAGAGTTTGATTTGCTTTGGAAAAAGAGTGTTAAGAAGATCATCAGAAACACTCCTGCAATCAAAGACACTGATATAATGAGAGATGTAAAAGAGATCCTCAGTGACACCTATGGAAGTGTTTCTGTAGACCACTGGAAGGAGAGCAGAGATGTTTTCTCAGTGCTGGGTTATTATGATTATGTAAAGGTAAAGCGATGCAGTGGACTTTTCACAAAAGCCATCAGATCAGCTAAAGAGAGGTTTGATTATACTCTATCAAGAGAGGAAGAAGTGCAAATAAGATCTTTAATCACAGATATTGCTTTACAGACAGCCATAATGATTCAGTCTTTTAACATTTCAAAGATGGGCTACAACATCAGCTGCATTCGACAACTCACAGATTACATTAAGAAGAGAGTAACAGAATATCAGGAAGGACCAGTGAAATATAAATTCAAGAATGAATTCTTCAGGGATTTGGTTCTTTCCATCTGTAAGAGAGCAAACAAGATGATCACTGACCAACACAGGATGTTCAAGGAAGCCAATGATCCAGTAATATATTTTGAGAAAAAGAGAGAAGAGTACTATAGTATTTTCCAGAAATACTGTCATGGATCAACATCAGCTGCCATTTTTGGAGAGATCATCTGTCAGAAACTTAAAGAGCCCATTGAGCAGAGTGTCTTCAAGAAGACTGCCAGAGATCTGACTGATGAAATGACAACAAACTGTCAATCACTGAATGGAAACAGATCAAAACTGGAGAAACACATCCTGAATACACTGGCAGAAGAGGAGGATTTTGACAAATACATGAACTACATTCATAACCCCAAAGATTACTTCAAGAGTTTCATCAGAGATGAAGTCAGTCGGTACATCACTGACAAGTTCAGTGTCAGTGTTTTACCCAAGATGAAGGAGAACATTAAACTCCTACAGCAGAAGATCATGAAAGCAGCACATGAATCTACTGAACATGTTCAAGTTAACAGTGGAGATGTTGGTTTGTGGTTGAAGGGTTTCACACAGCAGCTCTCAGATGAGCTGATCTTCTCTGAAAAAGACTTCACTGGAGTGAATCATGATGATGTTGATGATTTAAACCTCTTAGAAAATGTGATAAGAAAAGAACTTCCTGCTATAATGTCTGATATCAGCAAAACATTCAATGCAAAGACATTTACATTAAAGCTGGACTATAAATTAAGGCCAGATGAGCTTCTGATGGATCACTTCTGTCAGTGCTGTTGGGTTCAGTGTCCATTCTGTAGAGCCATCTGCACCAACACCATAGAAAACCATGATGGATATCACAGTGTTGCTTTCCACAGAGTGACTGGAATTGCAGGGCTGTTTTACAGAGAAAAAACAAACTTGGCTGTTAAAATCTGCACATCAGTGGTAGCAAGCAGAAATCAGTATTTCTATCCCAATGCCTCAGATGATAAAGACCTCTGTAGAGATTACAGAAGAGCAGGAGGAATTTATGCAGACTGGAGCATCACCCCTGATCTCTCTAAACTGCCCTACTGGAAGTGGTTTGTGTGTCGATTCCAAAATCATCTGGAAAAATACTACGATAAAACATTTAAGAGTACTGAGATCCCAGATGAATGGAGAAAAAACTCAAAAGAGGAAGCTATTGACAGTTTGGATCAATACATCTAATGGATCAGATAAAGTACAAGACTGTTCATCATCTCTGGATTCTCCTCAGATCAGAACTGAGTTTAACACATCAGTGAGACTATGAACTTATCAACATCTCAGCAAATACACTGGATGGAGACACAAGGTTAAAGACAACACTCAATTTAAAAGTGTTCTGTTGGTGACTGTTTAACATGAGTTTCCCTTACGGATTTAAAATATATGGGAATATATTGCAAAATATAATGCAATATATTACATTTCCATATATGGGGAACTAGTGCTTATATTTTTCAATACACTGCAATATATGCATTGACCATGTATGGCTATATTAGTGAATATAAAATATTTATAAATGAAGACAAAAATAGCATTACATGTAATATTCACAAAGTTTTATCCTTTATTGTGTACATATATTGCATACATGTTCCCATATAAATGTGAAGGTATGTTCATACATATACACACACATTCACGGAATGAGTTTCAACAGATTTCTAGTTCCCAGCATGCTTTGCTTCTGACTGACTTCTAAAAGCAAATGTTAAAATTAAGTGATATTTAATGTGTTTTGCTCAATATTAATATAGGGGAGATCTGTTAGTGTTTAATGTTTAATGTTTAATGTTCTATTCATTTGGAATTTAAAAGTTTTTATTTTATGTCTGAGCTTTCAGGGTCACCATTGTGCTGAAGAGTAGAGCCTGTGGTTTGATAGATTTTTGAAAGTGATTTAGCAGTGGAAATTTTGATTCTTTCCAGAGACACGTTCATTTTCAGTTCGTTCACCAAAATGATTTGTTCAGATTCGTTCACTGATTCGTTCAGTGACAATTTCTTCCTATTTCATATATACTGCAGCAGGAGGCGAAAAAGAGTGTATTTTATGCTATGTTTTAAGGAATGTATTTACTTGTTACAGAAAAACTGATTTGGCTTTGTTAAAATTTGTGCCTTATTTACTAAATTAATAAAATAAGTCTAAATAAGAGGTTCAGATGACCAAACCAAGGTTTTCTTGCATAATTAACATTTTAATTGTTTGGTCAGACATACACATTTCTAAATCTGGGATTATATTAAACGTTGAGTTATGTTATGTATGTTAAATATGATAAACAATTATATGCACACCTATAACTGCGCTTTGAATGAGATTGAATCACATGCTAAATGACCGATCTACCCAGTACTCTCATTCACGAACGAAATGTACTAGTTTGATCAATTCGTTCACGAACGAGATCTCTCTCTCTCGTTCAGACTCGAAACAGAGCGATCTCGGTCAGTGATAGGCATATTCGTTCAGTAGATCCAACCAATTACATGCCCCTTCACAGCCCGAACTGAAATGTTATTTGCTGACATTACGCAAATGAGACCTAACCAATACTGTCATATTTTTTGGTTTGTTTTAGTTTTTAGAGAAGTGCATATGACATGAATAAAACGTAATTAATTCATTTTTGATCATACAAAATGAACACAAGTAGTAAAGTAAATTTTTCAAAGTGCAAAATACCACAAAACTAATTAAAACACACAAACAAAAGAAAAGAAAAGCAGGTAAAGAGAAGTGTAAATTTAAATCAAGTAAACAGTCAAGTACAAAATGACAATGTTAATTTGTCTTTGTAAGCCTTCACTACATCCAACAAATCACATGCTCCATCACATCTCATACTCGAAGGCTATTGGCTTGAGGTTTAGTCATTCTTGACAGGTTGAAAACACAGAGCTACCCGGTTCACTGAGCTGCGCATGCGCTGCTAATAGCGCCGCGCGGCTGTGGAGGGAGGAATTTCAGTGAACGAGAAATGGATTACGTGAACGAGAACGATTCATTCACCTAAAAGATTCGTTCAAAAAGAACGATTCGTTCACGAACGTAACATCACTAAAGTGACTATATTTTAATGTAATGATGTGCATTCTTCAACACAGTGACAGTCTCTTGGTTAAAGGGATACTTCATGTGCTTCCATCCCTCATGTCTCCCTGCAATGAGAGATTTCTTTATTTTTTGTCTGGAAAAATTCCTCTGACGATGTAACAATCGTCATTTTGTGCATTGGAGGATTTTTTGGCCGGAGGCTAGAGACTCCAGCCAGTAGTAGGAGCTAGTTCTGCATGTTTTCAACCTGCCCATAGGGGGTGGGATCTGACTCATAGAATGTACAAATAGTGTCAGCCATTTTTTTTTAAGCTAAGCTAACAGGCTAATAAGGGTGACCATTTGTCCTCTTTTTCCCGGACATGTCCGGCCGTGATTTCGAGATCGCCCAAAATGTCCGGGATTCGGCTTTTGCTTTCTACAGTCACTATTCATTATGTTTGCATGCACACCTTTTGTTTAATCGGACTAACTCGATTGGTGAATCGGAATGTAGTGTTTACATGAACGCTAAACAAGTGATCGGTTGATGTGCGTTTTAGCATTGCTAAGAAAATTCCTGTGTTTTCATCTCGGTCGGGATCCGTGTGAAGCAGAATGCATGACCTGCAAAGCTGGCACGTACGTGTCACTGTCAAATAATGTAAACATAATGAATGGCGACTGTAGAAAGCAACTTACATTTTGGGCGATCTTGAAATCACGGCTGGTCGACCTGTCCGATGCTCGTGGCTACGATGGAGGAACAAGAGGCGGCCAGAGCAGCTGCTGCAGCAGAGAAGCAAGACCTGCTTGGCGGTCAAGAGGAAGACCCTGGGCAGACTCGAGCTGGGGCGGACTAACTCGTCACAGAGACTCACGATAAAATGACCATGAGCCAAAAATAAATTTTCTGGCTTTTCTCAGTGTAGAAGGCACCAACTTCTAAAATATTTTCACATTTTTACTACATAAATGATGTAATTTAAATACACATTCATCTTTCCAGTGGTGAAGTATCCCTTTAAATACTTTAGTACATGCAGGTGCTTATGATAACTAGCTTGGAAATATGAAATATTTATAATGTAAATAATTAATAAATAAATATAAGAAACATATTACATTATATATTTCTCTATATATGTGTGTTTATTTTGTTTGAGTAAATATATCTGCAATATATTACACATGCAGTACCATTTCTGATCACATATAACTCTCTATATATTATGAAGTTACTGAATATAAAATTACATACATTATGATATATTAGTAAATATATTGTCACATATTTTCAATAAATGAAAAGCGGCAAATCCTTATGTATTATTCAATATATAGTAATATATTAACACAATATATTATTCTATATATTTTCAGATATGTGCAGTGTAAGTTAGCCTTAAAACGACAGAGAACCGACAGATAATAAAAGTTATACCTTTTTTTGTCCAGCAGGATTCAGGGTCTTTGTTCCAAATTACTAATCTTACCGGAGAAGGAAGAATCTGCATACGGAAGTATTTTGATCGACTGCTGGTTAATTTCCTTATGGGGCAGTGAATAGCCTTACAAAAGCGAGAGCTTACAAAATCTACAGTAAACACATATCATTACTAATGTTGGCAAGCAGGCGAGCTGAGGCAGAGCTTTATATCAGATCATAGCAATGCTATCATAGCAACTACATAAACATATAATTGGAACTGTTAATAGAAATTATTATTTAAACTTGGAACATTTTGACTTTATAAGATCCGAGAAAAAAAAAACGCATTGTTGTCCAAACGAGCCATTCGTTGTAGGCTAGTTCTTCAAATATCCCTTTGGAGTGACTTTGAGGTTTGTAACTTTGTAGATCTTTTTGATGCTCAAACAGCAACATTACACACTAACTAAAGTTGAAAAAGTGAAAAAGCATAATGGGACCTAAGATATTATGATGTAGGCTACAAAGAGCAATATTTTATTTAGCCTATGAATCATAATGTTGATGGATACAAACAGTTTGTTGATATTGTCAACGATATTCAGCTTTTTAATTTTAAAATTATATTAATAAATGTGTTGTAAAGCATTTCCCATACTTGACTGTATGTGAAATTATTTCCTTCATGTTCATGTTGTTCAAAATAGTACTTAACAAGTGTGCTGCCACGTCCTTAAAAGTGAAGCCAAAGTATTTCGATTCTGCAGAATAGGTCATAAACCTGCCCTCTCCATGTAATTGAATGGGACGGAAGCCAGACTACAAAAATCCAATTACACTTCAAATTATTATTTATTCAAAAGATGGTTTCTGTCATTGTTGGTAATAGCTTTATCATGTTCAAGTGTTCGTTCTTCCAATATGTTTGGTTTTCGTAAGTTATTCAATGCCATAAAAACGGGATGTAACGTCATGATTGACAGCTGTGCTTGCGATTGACCATTTCTGGGATCAAAAGGCTTCAAATTTCTACTGTGGAACGACGTGCTGCGGCTGCCCATCCTTTTTTACAGTCTGACATATATTGTCAAATGTACTGTACTCATATGCAATTTAAAATAAACATTTAATACAAAGACTTGAACAAGTGAGATGTGCACTTCTCTATATGGTATATATATATATATATATATATATATATATATATATATATATATATATATACACAGCAAAAACTCCAGTGTTAAATTAACACTCCTGGGAGTATATATGAGACCACACTTGTAGAGTGTAAAGTGTTAAAATATGAGTGTTAAATTAACACTCAAGAGTGTTAAAGTTAATGAGATAATTAAGTGATTAATTGAGTGATGATTGAGCATTATTGAAGACACCTGATGTTAACAAGCAGAATCACTGAAGGAGAAAATCACTAATTGTAAGCCACCGTTATGGTGATTATTGTTTGCTTTAGTTGGGCTATTGACCCTTATATTATTAACTTTAGATATTGTTTGGCTGTTGTATCTGAGATATAACTGCCAGATGAACAAAGAAAAAAAGTGATCTGATGGTGTTGGTTATATTTTGACAATCGTTATTTGAACTTGATCACTGAACTCATATTTCTGACTTATATTTATGTTGTTGGTTACAGCATAACTGTGATTCTGCATAAATATCCAGAATTTTAGATATAATACAAAGGACTTCTTAAAAGTTGTTTTGAAAAAAAACAAAAATTCTTTCTTTTAGGCACACAAAGACATCAAGATTCAGTCTATGCATCTCAACAATGGTGACGAGCAGAATATTCAATTAGGAAAAGTAAATTACATAGACAATTCAGATCATAATTTATTCATACCGCAATGCATGATGGGAGCCATTAATGAGTTGTGATTGGTGGCAGCCACTGCAACATGCTTTATTATTGTCACCATTGTTGAGATTCACAGGCTGATTATTGATGTCTGTGTTTCTAAATAAATTAATTAATTTAAAAGTCTTTTGATCAGAACAATGTTTATTAAATATTTTGGATTACATGAAAAATACTGAAAATCATATGCTGTAGAATCACAGAGCTGCTGTAATTAACAAATCCAAACTATCTCAATAAGTTTAGTTTTTCAGATCACAACATGATTATGTCAAAACATAACCAACACCATCAGATCACATTTTTTCTTTGTTCATCTGACTGTTATAAATCAATAACAGCAGACAAGCAAAATTTAAAGTAAACATGTAAGGGTCAAGAACCCAACTAAAGCAAACACCCATCACCATAACGGTGGCTTACAATTTGTGATTTTCTCCATCAGTGATTCTGCTTGTTAACATCAGGTGTCTTCAGTAATGATCAATCATCACTCAATTAATCACTTAATTTTCTCATTAACTTGAACACTCTTGAGTGTTAATTTAACACTCATATTTTAACACTTTACACTCTACAAGTGTGGTCTCATATATACTCCCAGGAGTGTTAATTTAACACTGGAGTTTTTGCTGTGTATATATATATAAATATATTACCTAATTTATTTATGAGTGTACATCATTATTATAGATTATTTAACTTCTGTGCTGTTAAATTAAATTAAATTAAATTAAATTAAATTAAATTAAATTAAATTAAATTAAATTAAATTAAATTAAATTAAAATCTATTAAATTATTTAATATATGATATTCATATATTAATAACACAAGCTTAAGTGTTTATCCTCATCTGTAAATCCATCTTATATGATGGGATAACTTCACCGAATATTCCTGTATCCCTGGCTGGGATAGGAACTAGCCAAGAGTGAGAAGTCTTGTCAATTTCTTTAATTTACATTGTGAACCTTTTATAGTCTAGTTGTTTAACCCTGATCTGTCGGCAAATGGCTTTATGCGCCATTATGATATTGCGTTCTTGTTTTTGGAGCTCGAGAGAAGCTCTGACAGTTCTTGCAGTGCGTCATACATGAGTCCTAAATTGTAAACAAAGGTGCTTTGCCAAGCCATTGTAGCTTTCCCGAGTTGAGCTCTCGTGAGCAGAATCCTCAGGATAACTTCTCCACACAGCTTCGACTGTTCTGAGACTAGATGCCACCCATCTGTTGTCTAACACCCGACCAACTTTACACAATTGAATGTTCAAACCGTCAGTACACTCTTTGAGCTCCACTCGGTTTTTGTTTGATGTCCTGTACAGTGCGTCAAGTTTATCCATGAGGATTTTGAAATGATTTATAGCCTCCGTTTCTTTCATCACATCACCAACTGCAAGCTCAAGTCGATGCGCAGAGCAGTGCCACACCATGATGTTTGGGAAGCGGGTTTTAAGTCGAGTTGCCACCCCACTCTTGCATCCGAGCATCACTGACGCAGCGTCACATGTGAGACCGATGAGTGTTTTTGAGAGGAAGGCCTCGTCTAAGTTGGCGTGATCCATCCAACAATTTGCGGACAATGTCTTCTGCGCCAAAATCATCTAACTCCACAAAATCAAAGAATATGTTCTCGGGCGATTCCATCTCTGGCAACTGCATTCGTAAATACACGATTAATGCGCTCTTTTTATTTAAGCCTGTGGCCTCATCCAACATGAGTCCGGTTTTTGGAGCACAAGTGACAATCCTCTCAAGCAGTTTTCTTTTCATGTCAGTTGCAATATGCTGTTGTATATGAGAACATGCCACGTTAGAGTGAAGAATCCTCCCCATATCCACACCATTCATTTGCTGACAGTCTATTTCATGTTCAAATCCGTGAGCTGGCCTGTGACGCTTGGCCTCCTTGCAAGCGGTCGTTTGCACCTGGTCACTTTGGATATTGATTACTGCGTTTACCAATGTATTTTCGTTTGCTTTGTCACAAATATTTGATGCCATTACATGTGCTTTAGTACTGCCATGCTAAAAAAACTTTTTTCTTAAGGCTCTTTGCTTTTTTCTTAAATCAGGCGCAGATGATGTCACTGAGCCCGAGATCCATTCTTTTGCCAGTTCCACGCAGTTTTTTCCTGACCCAGTGATCCCACTTTTTTACAAATGGCACAGTCAAGTTTTGTCCATTGTAAGCCAGGGCTAACTTTTTTTTTTCTCTGTAAACTGAGCGTATGTCCAGATTTGCCCATTTTTAGTGTCCCTGACAAATGTACCTGCTTCGTCGCCATCACAATCTCTCGCAGATTCAAAGTGTCCATCAGCCGCCTCGTCGTCATCTTCATCTCCTTCCCCGTCAGGGTCTTCATCATCCCCACTAACATCAGGTGCATTAGCAGCATTAATGGTAGGCGTACTACACAGCAAAAACTCCAGTGTTAAATGAACTCTCCTGGGAGTTTATATGGCTCCAGACTCAAGAGTGTTAGGGCGTTTTTCCACTGGGTTCGTTTGCTGCGGTCCGAACCCGAGTGCGCTAGTTCCCGGCGCCCCCCGCAGCGTTGGTCTGGTTTCACACTCAATTAGTTGTATCGAACCCAGGTGCGTTTGCAGTGATCTTACGTCATCGCAAACGCAATCAAACAATGATATCGACAGTGATACGCATGCGCAGGATACTATACTTCCTGAACAAGCGCGCACCCGAGTCCGTGTTGCACAGCAAAAACTCCAGTGTTAAATGAACTCTCCTGGGAGTTTATATGGCTCCAGACTCAAGAGTGTTAAAGTGTTAAAATATGAGTGTTAAATTAACACTCAAGAGTGTTAAAGTTAATGAGCTAATTAAGTGATTAATTGAGTGATGATTGACCATTATTGAAGACACCTGATGTTAACAAGCAGAATCACTGAAGGAGAAAATCAATTTTTTTAAGATACCGTTATGGTGATCAGTGTTTGCTTTAGTTGGGCTCTTGACCCTTAAACTGTTAACATTAGATTTTATTTGGCTGTTGTATCTGAGTTATAGCTGCCAGATGAAGAAAGAGAAAGGTTGATCAGGTTGTGTTGGTTATGTTTTGACATAATCATAATTTGACCTGAGTCACTAAACTCAATTAGAGTCTAATCTCTGACTTAAATGTATATTGTTGATTACAGCATCACTGTGATTCTACAGCATAAGATCCAGAATTTTCTAAATAATCTAAAGGTTTTTTTTTTTAAAGTTGTTCTGATAAAACAAAATCTTTCTTTTAGGCACACACAGACATCAAGAATCAGTGTATGAATCTCAACAATGGTGACAAACAGAATATTCAATTAGGGAAAGGAAATTACTAAGACAATTCAGTTCATAATTTATTCATACCGCAATGCATGATGGGGAGCCATGAATGAGTTTTGATTGGTGGCACCCAGAATGTACTGCAACATGCTTTATTATTGTCACCATTGTTGAGATTCACAGGCTGATTATTGATGTCAGTGTGTCTAAATAAAGTAAATTTCTTTCGGTAATTGTCTTTTGATCAGAACAACTTTCAAGAAATATTTTGGATTATATTGAAAATGCTGATAATCATTTGCTGTAGAATCATAGGGCTGCTGTAATCAACAAGATAGACATAACTCTCTAAATGAGATTTGTGCTTCAGGTCAAATTATGATTATGTCAAAACATAACCAACACCACCTGATCAACTTTTCTCTTTGTTCATCTGGCAATTATAACTCAGATACAACAGCCAAACAAAATCTGAAGTTAATGATTTAAGGGTCAAGAGCCCAACTAAAGCAAACATCGATCACCATAACGGTGTCTTAAAAAATTAGATTTTCTCCTTCAGTGATTCTGCTTGTTAACATCAGGTGTCTTCAATAATGGTCAATCATCACTCAATCAATCAATTATCTCATTAACTTTAACACTCTTGAGTGTTAATTTAACACTCATATTTTAACACTTTAACACTCTTGAGTCTGGAGCCATATAAACTCCCAGGAGAGTTCATTTAACACTGGAGTTTTTGCTGTGTGCTTGCACATTAACGCGAACCGCACCACGGTTCGGGAGCAACCGAGCTCAGACCACCTCCTCCAGGTAGTCTCGGGTTCGGTACTCTAGTGCGCACCCGGGTCCGATGACAGCGTTCACATTAGCGATTTTTCATGCAAACCGTGCCCTGGTCCGCACTAAACTGCCAGTGTGAAAGCGCCCTAAAAGTGTTAAAATATGAGTGTTAAATTAACACTCAAGAGTGTTAAAGTTAATGAGCTAATTAAGTGATTCATTGAGTGATGATTGAGCATTATTGAAGACACCTGATGTTAACAAGCAGAATCACCAAAGGAGAAAATCAAAAAAAAAATGACACCGTTATGGTGATCAGTGTTCGCTTTAGTTGGGCTCTTGACCCTTTAATCATTTACTTTAGATTTTGTTTGGCAGTTGTATCTGAGTTATAACTGCCAGATGAACAAAGAGAAAAAGTGATCAGGTTATGTTTTGACATAATCATAAATTGACCTGAATCACAAATCTCATTTCGAGAGTTATGACTACCTTGTACAGCAGCCCTGTGATTCTATATCAAACAATTTTCAGCATTTTCAATATAAACCAAAATATTCCACAAAAGTTGTTCTGATCAAAATACTTTGAAAATAAATTTATTAAGACACACTGACATCAATAATCAGCCTGTGAATCTCAACAATGGTGAATCTCAATCTGGGTGCCACCAATCAAAACTAATTTATGGCTCCCATCATGCATTGCGGTATGAATAAATTATGATCTGAAGTGTTTAAGTAATTTCCTTTTCCTAATTGAATATTCTGTTTGTCACCATTGTTGAGATTCATACACTGATTCTTGATGTCTTTGTGTGCCTAAAAGAAAGATTTTTTATCTTCATCAGAACAACTTTTAAAACATCCATTGGATTATTTAGAAAATTTTAGATTTTGTGCTGTAGAATCACAGTGATTCTGTAATTAACTATATACATTTAAGCCAGAGATTAGACTCTAAATGAGTTTAGCGATTCAGGTCAATTGATGATTATGTCAAAACATAACCAATACCACCTGAACATCTTTTCTTTTTGTTCATCTGGTAGTTATAACTCAGATACAACAACCAAATAAAAACTAAAGTTAAACCTGTAAGGGTCACAAGCCCAACTAAAGCAAACACTGATCTCCATAATGGTGACTTAAAATAGTGCTTTTTCTCCTTCAGTGATTCTGCTTGTTAACATCAGGTGTCTTCAATAATGCTCAATCATCACTCAATGAATCACTTAATTAGCTCATTAACTTTAACACTCTTGAGTGTTAATTTAACACTCGTATTTTAACACTTTAACACTCTTGAGTCCGGAGCCATATAAACTCCCAGGAGAGTTCATTTAACACTGGAGTTTTTGCTGTGTACTGCTGTGTCCACCGTGGTCTCCACATTGTTTTGCTTGTTTGGGATCTGACTGGCCAGCGTATTTGAAAAAGTTAAGCAAACTTTGTTGTCTTTTGGACATTTTTCCCCTGAGTGAAACGAGGCAATCTCAACCAGCACAACAAGTACAAGGTATGTGTCACTTGAAGTGCCTCCCCTTCCTACATCCCTCTCCCCCCGTCCCTCTCCCCCCCCCCCCCCCCCCCCTCATGTGTTACCCTGAAAATTCACCTCAAAATGCATCGAAAATGCAAACACAAGATTATTGCGGAACTTCAAATGGGAATAAAGACTAACAAGACAGAAAACAACATTGAACACTACACAAACAGTATTTTCTTTTTTTATTTATTTTTTTTTAGGCGGTTAATTTTCCATAGTGACACATTAGGTGCCGGATCCAATAAAAAAGGTTCTGGATCCAATGTCGGATGTGCCGGAACATGTTCCGGCGTGTTCCGGCTCAAATTAAGCCGTGATCTCATTGTTACGGCTTCCTTCACCATTCTAATCATGTCGGGTACACTCAGTATCCATTGCGACTTTCACCCGGCTTCTCCCAAACTATATTATGTTAGCTGGGCACATAACCTGTTAACAGAGTACCCAGATAACACACGGAATACGTTGTACTCTTTCACAGCATCCAGTCGCTCTGACTGGCACATTTTTATTTAAACAAAAAAAGGCACGTGCATTCATTCAGTCACTGATTAGGTCACATGATATATACCTTGCAGTGTGATTGCCTGTCTCACAAAAATAACAAAACTGGGAAAACAAATACAAATACAAATGAGAGCATAATACATCTTAACACACATGATCCTTCAGAAATCATTCTAATATGATGATTTGATGCTCAAGAAACATTTCTCATTATTATCAATGTTGAAAACAGTTATTTACATTTTTATTTCAGGGTTTTTTGATGAATGAAAAGTTAAAAAAGAACAACATTATCTGAAATAGAAAGCTTTTGTATTTATCTCCTTCCTCAATACTGATCGTAAAAAAACTGACAAATGACTGTCAGCAGCGACTGCAATAAAAAATAAAATAAAGTAACAAAACAAGTAAAATGAAAGTAAATATCCTAATTTAAATAAAGTGCAAAAAACTTCAACAGGAATATCTTACTTGTATTTCCTGAATTAATTAAAATGACTGGCAGCAACAGAACATTAAACACTAACAGATCTCTCAAGATCTCAGCATCTTCACTCATTACAATCCAGCTTGACTTTATTTCTTTCATACAAAACATCTTATTGAGAAGTTTAGTTGTTGATGTCTTATTGAAAAAAAAAAAATACAAATCAGTGATCGGTGTTTACTTTATTTGGACTCTTGACCCTTGACTTTTTTATATGAATTTTTCCTTTGCTGCTTTAACTGTCTGTTTCTGAATATGTTGAGTTACATTATGAAATTCAGACTTTCACATACTAAATATAAGATGGCACAAGTAATTCATTGGCAGGATCAGATTATGTTTCAGTGATTTTCTGTTGTTAGTTTAACTGGTAAAATCCTTAGACATTTAATTTCATCAAAATTGCAGAAGAATGGAAAGAGTGTGTCAGTGAAGGTGGTTGTGAATGTGTGTAGATGTGTGTTAGTTACAGGATCAGAGAATGACACCGTTCCTCTGTCATAGTCCAGATCAACTCTCACACACTCAAGATCCTGTTCAACACGAAAACCAGATCTAGACAGTCCATACGGATCATACTCCACACACCAGACATCAGTGTTACAGAAATCACGTCCCTTCCTCTGGTTTGATGCTGTAGTTACTCCAAGACTCCAGCATTCACTCTCTTTAACCTCCACATCCCAGCTGTGTGTTCCTGAGTTAAAACCCTCTGAACCCAGAACACACTCAAATATGTCAAATCTCTCTGGATTATCAGGAACAGGTTGTTCGTCCCAGCTGAATGTTACACTGGTCAGATCATCAGACAGGACGAGACGTGGATGAGCCGAGTTTGGATCCAGAATCACAGGAGCTGAGGAGACACAATCAACAGATGCTTTTATTCTGATCTTCATATAATGATCAAGAGTGAACCAAACACAGATTATTATGAATTATGACCCTCGTCCTATTGATCAAGCAGTGCTGCACAATCAGTTATGAAGGATTTTTAAACTCATATGGCATCATTTAGACACACACAGAATCAGCAAGAATCAGCAAATGAATCTCAACAATGCTGACAATCAACAAAAAAAAGATAAAATCAAATCTGATCAAATACTTTTAATATATTTTATCTTCAGTTGATTTAATCTTTTTTCTGTTCTTCTTGTTTCCTTGCTCAGTGATTCTGCTTGTTAACAACAGGTGTTCATCAGTGTCTGAATTTGCTCACCTGTTTTTATTCACACAGTCAAGTGGATTATATTAGTGAACTAGGGAATAGTGAATGAGGGTATAACGTGTGATTTGAAACTTCCTCTGAGTGTCGACTTTGAGCGCTGTTAATTCACAGTATATTCCTTTAGGCTACACTGTTAGGTCTTACCAGGCTTTTTTACAGTAAAATACTGGCAACACTGTTGCCAGTAATTTACTTTTAATTGTACAGTTCTTTAGTATAATCTAATTTACAGTATGTTACTGTAAAAATAATACATATGCACTAAATTAAAACTCCAGTTAACTAATTTAATTTGCATAAATCGACTGCCTTAAATTGACCAACTGTCGTTTAAATGAATTAAATAACATTGATAATGCATTAATAATTTGAGCAAAGTATTTCTGTGAATTTATTTTATTTGAGACCCTAAAAACATTTTAAATACAGAGATATTCACTGGACCAGCAACTACACAATCACACTTCCTAAATAAAGCAACATGCAGCGTATCATAAATATATCTAAATCTTCTCCTGGACTGAAGCACAGGCTCTACTCTTCAGCACAATGGTGACACCCAGAAAACACAATTTTACAGTAATTTATTATCCGTGTAACCCTTCTCACAATTCCATTTTTTTTTTAGGATTTATCATGTGCATGGGGAAACGAATTGGTGAGAGGTTACTAGAATTTAAAATCAGGATTTACATATAACAACTGAAACTTCGGGCATGAAACGCTTACTAAAGTGTAGAGAGGCCTGGTTAGCTGAAATAAAGCTATACTGTGTTCGTTTGTTTTCACTGTGAGCATAAACTCCCATACACATATATATTTAACTTAGCCACTATAACCCTTATTTGAAAAAAACATAAATAACTGAAATCACACAAATCACATTTCACTCACACACACTTAAATATCAGACCACAAAGATTTAAAGTTAAACTCAAAATGTATTTATATATTTTCTTCAGAACTTGGTGAGTGAACCTTTCAAAATGTTCTCATGTTCAAATGAAATGACAGTTAACAATACCCCGGGGTTTTTCTACTAACTGTCTCAGTTTAGTGACACCACAACGTTGGCGCGCTTGTTGGAGCTCAGTTGAGAAAAAAAATATTGTCTGTACTCACAGTTCCTCGGTGACAGAAAAATTTACATGACCATTCTGGTTCAAACCGTTTGATCCAGTGGTGAGATACACGATGAAGAAAACCCGTCCTGAAACTCTGTCCGTCTGTGTGAAAAACACAGACATCTCTGGCCTGCAGCACGAATCCCGAGCACATCTATGGCAGCAACATGGATGGCAGTCTCTGATGCACACTAGCCAACAGTCCACAAAAAAACGAATGAGCTTCATGATATCTTTTTCAAGTTCATTTTAGTTCACATACTCACTCAGAACTCGGTGGCAAATTGGATTTCAGGCAGTTCACACGTGGCTATGCGCATCGCAGTTCACACGTGGCTATCAGTTCACATGCTAAGTAAGCAGTAGTTTCACTTCATCCGAATCTCCGTTGTAGATTCAAACAGCTCCAAGCTAACACTCACTTTCCCGTTTTAACAGTGTAGCACCTTCACAAAACTCAAGCAGAATACCCCACTGGTTCTCAACATCGATGAACAGCAATCTATAAATCACACAGAACTTACAGCTAGCTCGCAGCGATCTCTCTGGCTTTTTTCTCGAACTTTTTTTTTTTCGCTCCGTCTTTAGTCCCGCCCCCTCAACAATCCGGTAGGCTGTTACACTGCTCTATGGATGGAACTGATTGGATAACTAATGAAACTGACACCTGGCCATCCAATACGAAATAAAGTGACAGAGGGTTCAAAGGTTACTCTCAAAAGAAAAATAATATTTTAACATCTCTATTTATAACTGAATCAACACGCGTAATAATACAAAAAAATGTATTACACACCAGGGCAATTGAACTGGCCCATATTTCAAGATACTGTATTTGTTAATAAAAACACAAAATAAACATTAGATAAATTTAGCAGGGTGCTACATTCTCCCCCCACAAGAAAAATGGTCATGCCCTCATGACATGTCTAAAACCGTAAATCACTTTAAGGAAAATAAACACATTTTCTTAAAAGATTGTGGTAGGAAGATTATTAAACATTCCCCTTAACCTATCCACTTGTAAAAATAACTTTTGTATTTCTTAATAGGAGATAGGGCTAAAGAATCTTTCTGGTCATTAATCTCAACTACAGTAGCACTATGTGTACCAACTGCCACTGACGTTGGGGTCCCTAAAAAGTCATAAGTTAGTCTGGTTGGAGCTTTCTTTAGTCTCTGAGGCCGAGTTGTCTTGTCATGGCTTTCTGTTACACTGTTAAGTCTCTCAGCTACATCTGACGTCTGTATTTCAGTGTCTCTTTCTCGTGGCACACTTTCTGCTGTCACATTTTGTACCACATGGTCATTCTCCTCCACTACGACAGATTTTTCAACTGCATCATCCATTTCTGAGTTACTTGTCAAAACAGCCAGATCCAAATCCAGATCAAAAGGCTCACAGTAATCAATGTTTTGAGGTTCTGGTCCTGACAGCGTTTGTGGTACATAATAGTCATGCCATACACCCATCTCATCATCTTCAGAATCAGATGTTGCCTCCATCTTATCCTGTTCAGGCGCTGGTAAGCAAGGAGTATCATAGTTCTCTTTTCTCTTTGCTTTGAGCCGTCTGCTGGCTCTGCTTTGTTTTAAGGGCTCCTTGTTCATCTCAGGCCGCAACTGCACTTCCTGTCCGATTGGCAGAATGTGATTTCGGTGTAGTATCTTTTCAGATCCATGTCCACTCTCTGGCTTCAGTTTGAACACGGGCAAACCAGGCAGTTGACTCTCCACAATGTAAGGAGTATCTTTCCACCGATCAGCAAGCTTGTGTTTCCCTTGTAACCCAAGGTTTCGGATCAAGACCCTGTCCCCGGAATCTAATGGACAGAAACGAACTCTTTGATCATAGCGTTGCTTGTTCGCTTCATTCTTCTTCTCTGCTATACTCCCAGCCAACTGATAGGCGGCTTGAAGCTCACGTTTCATGTTTTTGACATACCTCAAGTAGGATTTTGTGGAGGTGCCGTCACTTGAAACTCCGAATGTCACGTCTATGGGCAGCCTGGCTTGTCGTCCAAACATTAGAAAATATGGAGAATAGCCTGTGGACTCATTCACTGTGCAATTGTACGCATGTACAAGATGACTGAGGTGCTTACTCCATTTACTTTTGTCTTGCGTTTCCAGCGTTCCGAGCATGTCAAGAAGAGTCCTGTTGAAACGCTCAGGCTGTGGGTCACCTTGAGGGTGATAGGGAGTGGTTCGGGATTTCTTTATGCCAAGCATGCTTAACAGTTCATGGATAAGGCGACTTTCGAAATCCCTGCCCTGATCTGAGTGCACCCTTTTTGGCAAACCATAGTGGACAAAGTATTGTTCCCACAGAACCTTAGCGACAGTTGATGCTTTCTGATCTTTAGTTGCAAAAGCTTGAGCATATCTCGTGTAATGATCTGTAACTACGAGCACATTGCAGATATTTCTGGAGTCAGGCTCAATCGTCAGAAAATCCATGCAGACGAGATCCATCGGTCCATCACTGTTAAGATGCGACAACTCAGCAACTCTTTTAGGCAGCGTTTTCCTCTGAATACACCTTGGACAGCTCTTACAGTACTGTTCAATCTGGACTTTCATGCGAGGCCAGTAAAACCTTTCCCGTATCAGTCCGTATGTTTTGTCAACCCCCAAATGGCCCGACTGGTCATGCAATGACTGGAGCACAATTGTTCTGAACTCTTGTGGGAGCAACAGCTGCTGCCAAGCTGGTTTGTTTGGTGGATGGCTTGTTCTGTACAACACAGAGTCTTTGACTATTAGCTTCTCACACTCTTTTAACAACAATGACACATCAGGATGTTTCTCTTTGTTAGCTTGGTTGGCACTTTTCTGAACTATAGCACGCCACACTTCTCCAATGCATGGGTCTTTCTGCTGAGAATTTGAGATTTCTGCTGCACTCAATTTGGGCAACTGCTTAGTGTTCAGAAATGACAAGTTACAATAGGCTCTGGGCACAGCACCTTTAGATGAGCCCATGAGATCTACAGCTCTGCACTGGCGACAGTGAGGTACTCTGGCTTTAGACATGTGACAGACAGCTTGGACTGTGGTGGCAAGCAGAGTTTCCTTCTCATGTGAAGCATTTTGATTTGCATGAGGGCGGCGTGACAATGCATCCGCATCCACGTTCTGTTTTCCAGGTCGATACTTTAGACTAAAATCATATGTTGACAATTCCGCCAACCATCGATGCCCTGTTGCGTCCAATTTAGCTGTAGTTAAGATATACGTCAATGGATTGTTATCAGTGTGAACCTCAAACTTCATTCCATAGAGATAATCATGCAACTTGTTGACAACAGCCCATTTTAATGCCAGAAACTCGAGCTTATGTGTGGGATAATTCTTTTCTGTTGGAGAGAGGCTTCTGCTGACAAACGCAACTGGGCGCAAACCTTCTCCCTGATCCTGATAGAGGACACCTCCCAATCCTTCCCTGCTCGCATCGACATGCAGCACATATGACAGTTTTGGGTTGGCGATTGCCAGCACAGGCGCCTCTGTAAGACTTCTCTTTAAAGCCTCAAAAGCTTTCTCACAGTCTTTATCCCACCTAGTTCCAAAACTCTCAGAAGGATGGTACCAATCTTTTGTTGCTGTGGCTGCTTGTGCTTTACTCTGCTCTTTGATATCTTTATTTTTCTTTGCCCCTTTCCCTGTCTTTCTAGATACAATGCAGCCCTGAAGCAGATGATTGAGTGGATAACAGACTCGGGAGAAATCCTTTACAAAACGTCTGTAATATCCACAGAAGCCAAGGAAGGAACGAAGAGCAGTAATGTTTTCTGGACGGGGCCATGATTTCACTGCTTCAATCTTTGCCGGGTCCGTAGCAATGCCATCTCTAGACACAATGTGTCCAAGGTAGGTAACAGAGGGGCAGCAGAACTGACATTTATCCAACGATATCTTTAATCCTTCCTCCTTCAATCGGTCAAGGACTTTAAGAAGGCGCTGCTCGTGTTCCTCTAGCGTTCTTCCGAAGATGATCACGTCATCCAGATACACAAGCACTTCCAGTAGGTTCATATCACCAACAGTCCTTTCCATAATTCGCTGAAATGTGGCCGGAGCCCCACAAATCCCCTGCGGCATCCGCTCAAACTGATAGAACCCTGCTGGGCAAGTGAAAGCTGTTTTTTCTTTATCAGCAGGAGCTAAAGGGATCTGATAATAGCCGCTTCTGAGGTCAAGCACACTGAACCACTGGCTACCACCAAGGCAGGACAGAGCATCTTCCACACGAGGGACGGTATACTGGTCCGTAATTGTTCTCCTGTTTAACGTCCTATAGTCCACACACATACGTATGGTACCGTTTTTCTTGCGAACCACCACTATTGGGGAAGCATAGGGGCTTCTGGATTCTGAAATGATTCCAGCCTCTTTGAGATCATTCAGATGCTTCCTCACATCCTCCAAATCACCCGGTGGTAAACGTCTAGAACGTTCTCTGAAAGGTCTATCATCTGTCACCCGAATGCTGTGTTGTGTGCTCTTTGCACAACCCACATCAAACTCACTGCAGGAGAAAACCTCTTTTCTCTCCATCATCTTTTGACAGAGTCGCTCCTTCCACTTAGGAGGCACAGGAGAGTCACCAAAGTTGAAAGAGGACGGGGACAGTTGAGATGTTGACAGCTTAGGGCCCCCCTTTTCAAGGACTGTATTTATTACATCTACAGGGAATAGATGAGCAATAGGAACTCCACGTTTTAATGTCACATTATGACTGGACACATTTCTCATGGTGACTGTGATGCGACGACAGTGGACAGCAGTGGACTTTTCAACAACCGGCATGACCAGAAGCTCTTCAGGAAAACAATTCTCCTCCGGACGGTCTAGAAGAACAGCTTGGCTAGAGAGACCTCCAGGAAACTTTGGAATACCAACAACAGTTGCAACGCCGCCAGGTGGCAGAGTGAAAGGCTTGACTTGTGTGAACCAGACTGTTCCTCTTTTTGTCTCAGCTGTGTCATCAGGAGTCTCCTGAAACTTCTCATAAGCTTCTTTTATTACTGGATGAACAGACAGTGTGTTAAGAAAATGGTCTCCTCCATGTATTTTGCATGAATGGAACAGTCTTCGAACTATAGAGGTGTTTGTGCCGACCACAACGGAAACATCCCCTTTCATGACCGGATCTGGACACACAAGCACAAGTGTTTCTATGGTCTCAGCTACTCCAACTACATCTCCGGTAAACTCAAGCTTCAAGCACATATAACCATTATATGGATACTCCTTTGCACTGAGGCCCCAAATCTCCAGGCACTCAATAGGGGTCAAAGGCAGGTGCTTCAGATACTTGTCATAAAAGGAGCGATACAGTAGGGTAACTTGAGACCCGCTATCAAGTAAAGCTTTGGCATAAATGCCCTCAATTTGTACTGAGACAATAGAGCTAGGTCCAACTAAACCCTCTGGCAAATTAGCCTTCTTTTCTGGTAGCGTGTCACACTGTGTGGAACGTATCTTCTCCGGAGCGTCAGGCCGTTCCTCTACTGAGCCCCTGGAAAGTTTCCCGTCGGCTGTTTTATTTTCAAGAGACGTTTGTTCACTTTTCTGAGATTTTCTGGGTTTTGACACTCCCGCTGGAAATGACCATCTTCACCACATCTGTAGCAAAAGACATCAGCACGATACTGAGGTTTGGGAGCCCTCTCCTTCACACGTGCATATGAGTTTCCAGTAGCTTTCTGGCTGGGGTTCTGGTCTACCTGCTGTGCCACACTTGCTGATGCAGTCACAGAGGCAGAAAGGAGGCGTGCAACATCAGTCTTGAGACCTTGAAATTCTTTCCTTAGACTCTCTATTGCAGAATCTTTCTCTGCTACGTCAGGGACTGGTGAAGGCTCTGGCAGTACATGTACAACTGAGGCTGTAGCACACTCTGCACGTCTACCAATAGCTAAAGACGCACCCTTCTTTACAATCGGTCTTTCAAGGATCATCTCCTCTTCTTCTCTTACATCCCGAAGCAAATCAGTAAAGCTGGGAGGAGGCTTGAGTTTGTAAGTCAGTCTTATGCGAAGGGCAACAAAGTCATGAGGCAGAGAGCCTCTAGCAACTTGATCAATGCGCGCTCGGTTCATGTCAATCACTTAAATTCCACCTTTACGATGGACTGCATGCAATAGCTTGTCTAGTCTGAGTAAGTAGGCTGATAATTTCTCACCTTCTTGCTGGAAGGTATTACGAAACCTTACCATGAGATCAGCTGCACTGTCTGTGGTTCCAAAAGCCGTTTCAAGGGCTTTAAGATAGTCAGTGGCAGTGGCATGTGGATTAGTGACTCTCAAACCTCGGACAATATCTGCTGCTGGCCCTTTAAGACTCTCAGCTACTCTCTGTCTCTTGACAACATCAGAACATTGCCACTCGTCCAACATGTGGGTTGTCTGTTCCGCCCAAGCATCATACTCCTCTTCTCCATGTGGAGTGGGTTTCATACCTGAGAACATGCGTAGCTTGCGATAGCCCGGTCCATCTACAGGCGTGGCTTGACATTTTTCAACTAGTGAGGAGATGGCATTCACCAGCTTTGTGTTCAGGTCTGGAGCGGTGGGTGGAGCAGTGGGTGGAGCAGAAGCAGAGGTAAGTAAGCCTGTGACATCAGCTAGTGTCTTCCCTTCATTTGCTAAGAATGACAGCAACTTGGACTGGAAGTCTCTTTGTTCACTAGCTACATGAACACTCTGGGTCTCAGAAACATTAACTATCCAAGGTCCAAAGTCATCTCCAGTTAGTAACTGTTCAGGTATGTCAGCCTTAGTCATATCATTAATAGTTTCGACTAAAACTAACTGGCTTTTACTGAGGTGTTCTACACACCGTCCTCTTATTTTACAGGGACCGAAAACTTCAGCCTCATCCAGTACCTTATACATAGTCTCATCCGTAACACCAAGAGAAACCTTACTAAGCACAAATGCTTTCCTTGCATCAATACCTTTGTCTTCACACCATTTGAAAATCTGTTCTGGCTCCATGTTATATTGGCTTTACAAACACAGAATCAAATAAATAAATAATAAAAAAAAAAAATCTCTCAAACACGCATAAGTGGCTATAGGGCTTTTAAGCTACTTCTGTTTTTTCTGATTTTTTTTTCTTATATTCCTGTTTTTTTTTTTATTTTATTTTTTTTTTTTTTTATTACATGCTCACAAAACAAAACAACAGTAACAGCATCCCGGACGAGCCCCCACGTGTAACCCTTCTCACAATTCCATTTTTTTTTTAGGATTTATCATGTGCATGGGGAAACGAATTGGTGAGAGGTTACTAGAATTTAAAATCAGGATTTACATATAACAACTGAAACTTCGGGCATGAAACGCTTACTAAAGTGTAGAGAGGCCTGGTTAGCTGAAATAAAGCTATACTGTGTTCGTTTGTTTTCACTGTGAGCATAAACTCCCATACACATATATATTTAACTTAGCCACTATAACCCTTATTTGAAAAAAACATAAATAACTGAAATCACACAAATCACATTTCACTCACACACACTTAAATATCAGACCACAAAGATTTAAAG
Organism: Leuciscus idus; assembly: GCA_021554675.1. Lineage (NCBI taxonomy): Eukaryota > Metazoa > Chordata > Actinopteri > Cypriniformes > Leuciscidae > Leuciscus > Leuciscus idus. The sequence goes on along the minus strand of CM038621.1, from coordinate 45,036,264 downwards.
TTAAACTCAAAATGTATTTATATATTTTCTTCAGAACTTGGTGAGTGAACCTTTCAAAATGTTCTCATGTTCAAATGAAATGACAGTTAACAATACCCCAGGGTTTTTCTACTAACTGTCTCAGTTTAGTGACACCACAACGTTGGCGCGCTTGTTGGAGCTCAGTTGAGAAAAAAAATATTGTCTGTACTCACAGTTCCTCGGTGACAGAAAAATTTACATGACCATTCTGGTTCAAACCGTTTGATCCAGTGGTGAGATACACGATGAAGAAAACCCGTCCTGAAACTCTGTCCGTCTGTGTGAAAAACACAGACATCTCTGGCCTGCAGCACGAATCCCAAGCACATCTATGGCAGCAACATGGATGGCAGTCTCTGATGCACACTACACAGTAAATTCCACAGTGTTAAATCAACACTGCTCAGAGCAAATATGGTCCCACTCTACAGAGTGTTAAAGTAACACTAAAGCGGTGTTAAAGTTAATGAGATAATTAAGTGATTAATTTAGTGATGATTGAACATTATTGAAGACACCTGCAGTTAACAAGCAGAATCACTGAAGGAGAAAAGCACAAATTGTAAGCCACCGTTATGGTGATGGGTGTTTGCTTTAGTTGGGCTCTTGACCCTTATATGTTTACTTTAGAGTTAGTTTGGCTGTTGTATCTGAGTTATAACTGCCAGATGAACAAAGAAAAAAAAAGTGATCTGATGGTGTTGGTTATATTATGAAATTCATCATTTGAACTTGATCACTGAACTCATTATGATCCTTATTTCTGACTTCGATTTATGTTGTTGGTTACAAAATAACTGTGAATCTGCATAAATATCCAGAATTTTTTATATAATATAAAGGATTTCTTAAAAGTTGTTTAAAACAAAAAAATCTTTCCTTTAGGCACACACAGACGTCAAGATTCAGTCTATGCATCTCAACAATGGTGACGAGCAGAATATTCAATTAGGGAAAGTAAATTAAATAGACAATTCAGATCATAATTTATTCATACCGCAATGCATGATGGGAGCCATTAATGAGTTGTGATTGGTGGCAGCCACTGCAACATGCTTTATTATTGTCACCATTGTTGAGATTCACAGGCTGATTATTGATGTCTGTGTTTCTAAATAAATTAATTTGAAAGTGTTTTGATCAGAACAATGTTTATGAAATATTTTGGATTATAAGTAAAGTATTGATAATCATATGCGGTTAAAATCACAAAGCTGCTGGTAACAAGATAAACCAAACTATCTCAATAAGTTTCATTTTTCAGATCACAGCATGATTATGTCAAAACATAACCAACACTATCAGATCACACTTTTACTTTGTTCATTTGACTGTTATACATCAATAACAGCAGACAAACAACAGTAAAATTTAAAGTAAACATATAAGGGTCAAGAGCCCAACTAAAGCAAACACCCATCACCATAATGGTAACTTACAATTTATGATTTTCTCCTTCAGTGATTCTGCTTGTTAACATCAGGTGTCTTCAATAATGCTCAATCATCACTAAATTAATCACTTAATTATCTCATTAACTTTAACACCGCTTTAGTGTTACTTTAACACTCTGTAGAGTGGGACCATATTTGCTCTGAGCAGTGTTGATTTAACACTGTGGAATTTACTGTGTAGCCAACAGTCCACAAAAAAACGAATGAGCTTCATGATATCTTTTTCAAGTTCATTTTAGTTCACATACTCACTCAGAACTCGGTGGCAAATTGGATTTCAGGCAGTTCACACGTGGCTATGCGCATCGCAGTTCACACGTGGCTATCAGTTCACATGCTAAGTAAGCAGTAGTTTCACTTCATCCGAATCTCCGTTGTAGATTCAAACAGCTCCAAGCTAACACTCACTTTCCCGTTTTAACAGTGTAGCACCTTCACAAAACTCAAGCAGAATACCCCACTGGTTCTCAACATCGATGAACAGCAATCTATAAATCACACAGAACTTACAGCTAGCTCGCAGCGATCTCTCTGGCTTTTTTCTCGAACTTTTTTTTTTTCGCTCCGTCTTTAGTCCCGCCCCCTCAACAATCCGGTAGGCTGTTACACTGCTCTATGGATGGAACTGATTGGATAACTAATGAAACTGACACCTGGCCATCCAATACGAAATAAAGTGACAGAGGGTTCAAAGGTTACTCTCAAAAGAAAAATAATATTTTAACATCTCTATTTATAACTGAATCAACACGCGTAATAATACAAAAAAATGTATTACACACCAGGGCAATTGAACTGGCCCATATTTCAAGATACTGTATTTGTTAATAAGAACACAAAATAAACATTAGATAAATTTAGCAGGGTGCTACATCTATATAACTGTTTTTTTTTACTTACAGTTTATTAGCAAGCGTTTGAGATACTGGACATCCTGTTGGTTTTATACAAATTACTTAAACAGAGAATATTTGTTTTCAGTTTGAATCCGATCATTTAAAAGTACACACTGAAATGTGTATAAAGGTATATGGCTCATAAATGTGTGAGAAGTATTCGTTGAGTTTTGTTTCAGTTTATAGACGTGCTCAAGAAAAAAAAGTTCACCGCGACGGAGAGGCAGAACGCACACCCTGTTTATTTTCTTTATTTTACAAAAGCACAATGTTTTGATTTGATTGTAAGTGGACACATACAAAAGTAGAAATATCACAGATTATTTTTTTATATTTCTTTTTTCTGTATAACCATAAATGACGTTTTATGACGAAATGACGAAATACATTTTATGAGTGTGTCTTTTTATCTTTACTATTAACCATTTCAACCCCACAGGAAAATCCTTTAGTGTCCACACTATAAAGAGTAAAAGTAACATTGATGCAGTGTTGAAATTAGATAATTATGTGAATATGTAAGTGATTGTTGAGCATTAGTGATGAACACCTGCTGTTAACAAGCAGAATCACTGAAAGAAAGACATCTACAGAAATTGTTCTTGAGATGTTTAATTTAAAATGTTTGGTTTGAAGTTACCATTATGGAGATCAGTGTTTGCTTTAGTTGGGATGCTGACTTTTTAATACTAGTTTTTCTCTTGCCGCTAGAATTGTGTTTTTGCAAACCACACTCATACACACACTCACACACGTAATGTGAATGCAGTTTGTTATGTTGATGATGATGACAAAATCATCATATAGCCTGTTCATTCACTAATCTCATTTTGGAGTTTAATCCTTGCATTATGACATGAAACTTTTGATTTTCTCATATGCTGATTGTTGATCTCTGTCTGTGTCTTGAGTCCAGCAGGAGTTAAAAATGTTTTAATGCACTATATGATTTCAATATCCTTCAGAATTACTGATTATAGAAATATTGCTGGATCTCATGCTGTAGATTCACAGAGATATGATTAATAAATATGAAATACCCATAAATTCAAAAAATATACACAGGAAGAGAACAGTGAATCAGACATGTCCAGGATGATTATGGCATCATCACAATAGCCAAAAACACCGGGGGCCTGTACCATGAAGCCGGTTTAGGTGGCTAGCCAGCTATGTTTCAGTTTAGTTTCCGCCAACCCTGGGTTTTAGGTACTATGAAAGTAGCTTGGCTTTAATCGGTGTTCGTTGCCATGGTATCTTACGCTGCACGGCTAACCTGCTCCGGGGCAGGTTATGTTCTGGATTCAAGATCTCAGACTGAAGTTTGACCAATCAGCTGAGAGCAAAGAAACATATAGGTGACGTAACTTATTCCCAGTGTCTGTTACAATGACTTCACCTTTTCTTCCAAATCCTGTGGACATCTCAGCGCAAATTGTTTGACGAGCACTTCGTAGAGAAAGAGTTTTTAGCCAGACAAAATCCCCTTGCCTTTCCTGATAGTTACTTGTATGAAAGATACAGATTTTCCGCGGAAGGAATGTCTTATCTTTGCGAACTTCTTGAGCCGCACATAAAGAATTTAACACGTTGAATTCACGCACTTACTGTACCGCAAATGGTATTGTGTTGCGTTTTTTTGCAAGTGGTACATACTTGCACGGTGGGTGACGCACAGAAGCGCGGGGAAAACACGGTTTGTCGAACCATTCGTAAGGTGGTCCTCGCTCTGCAGGAGTACATGAATAGTTTCATTAATAGTGTTCCCCGGACATTTATCGGCCATGTCCATAAAAGAGGGCTTTTATAAAATTGCCGGTAAGATATATTGATAGGGTGACATCACATGAACACATTTTTTATTTTTATTTTTTTAAAGCAAATTGCACAAATGTACTATACAATATAATAGAATTCCTGTTGTTCGAGTTGTAAACTTGCAATTGTGAGATAAAAAGTCGCAATTATCTTTTAAAATATTTTATTCTGTGGCAGAAACAAGCTTCCATACCTCCTGGCCTCTTCCTCCCATCCATCCTCCCTGACTCGTACTGTTACGGTAGGGCCGGCCCAGCTATCGGTAGGCGCCGGCGGTGCCGCGGTAGCCTACCTGAGAAAACGTTTTGGAAAAGACGGGCTATGGACCCAACCAACTCTATAGGAGGGGAGGGGAGAACTCCCTCACATGGTACAACCCATGCAGAGGCTGCGCGCTGCGGTGTCAGAATGCAGAACGTGTGTAGCCTACCCAGTGGGCATTTGATGTCAATTTAACATCAATGTGACATCAAACATTGATGTCAAAATTATGTCACGAAATAGGTCAAAAATTTTATTTTGATGTTATTTTGATTGACATGCTTTGTTTGTTGGTATTTGACGTCAATTCAACATTTATTTGATGTCAAGACGTCATGATGTTGTAAACTGATTTAACTGATTCTATCTTAAATTGACCAATTGCCATTTCATATTTATACTGTGATCTTATTTCATTTGAGTCCACTAAAAAAAAATATTTTTCTAAAAAATATAATTAATTTAAATGAGTTCACAAAACATCGATTTAATTCAATCCTTTTTGCAGATAAGTGTTAGTTAACAACAGCACACATCAATGCATTAAAAAGTACACAATTACTGCCAATTAAGTAAAGCAACATGCAACATAAATAATATCAGTGTTTTTTTGCTCATCCAGAACTGAAGCTCAGGCTCTACTCTTCAGCACAATGGTGACCCACAAAACTCAACAGAAACTCTTTAAAGGTCCCATTGCATGGATTATTTTATTATTTTAGAATGTTTCCTGGGGTGCCCTTATAATGTTAGTATGGTTTTTTTTATATTTTTTTTATCAAAAGTTGTTATAATTTAGAAATAAAAGGCATTTTTCCTAGCCTGATTTTAGCCTCTGAACGCTCTGTTTGAAGGGGCGTGTCTGTGTGAGACTTCAGTGTAAACACCCTCTGCTGTGATTGGCTGCTGTGAGACTTCAGTGTAAACGCCCACTGCTGTGATTGGCTGCTGTGAGACTTCAGTGTAAACACCCACTGCTGTGATTGGCTGACATGCTTGCATATGAAATATTTAGCATTACATGTGAAACTCTCTCGAAAACATTTACTATTATACGTTTTTACTATTACAGCTATCGAGATTAACGAATCGTGAGAAGTTTTTTAAGTATTTAGATATATTCCCATCACATAAAACGTTGCAGTGATGTAACTAACGTGACAAATGTGAAAAAATAAATAAATCCTCGACCGGCCCAAAAGTGAAGCGGCCCACCGGGAATTCTCCCGATTCTCCCGATTACCCACCCCGGGCCTGTTGACAGCCAACGCTAGGCGCCGCTAGATGCTAAGTATCGGGAAGCGCGGATTGAGTGAGACCGAGTGGATCACGTGACATGAAGCAAGCTCGGTCTCTGCCTCAATGTTGATAATTCAAGACAGCATGAGAACTGACTGCGCATGCGCAAATCTACGTAAACTACGTTCTATTGACCAAAGAGGCACTGCTAACCTCTGCCTCAATGGCCATGGCCTTGAATTTCCTGCATGAAACAATGGTTTTAGGAGCAAACAATGGCAAAATGAGTATATTATATGTGTATTCCTGAAAATTTTTGTTACAAAAATTAATATTTGGAATAAAATAAATGCAATTAATAATGTGGTGAATTAATAAAGCTCTTGGAATTAATACATGTAATGTCAACATTTCCTTTGGTGAGGCACTGCCTACCCTGACCGCACATCCCAGATATATATATTAATATATATATATATATATATATATATTAGGAAGGTGACGATATATTGTACAGTCAGACCTTTGGTAATACATTTGCAAATAAAAAAGTTACATTTTTGAAAAGTTTGAAGAACACCTAACTCTGTAAATTATATTAAAATCATGTCTATGTAAATTCAAATTTAACACTAGACTGTTCCTCATATTATAAATTACAGCTGTAATATGTTTACATTTATTTAGTTTGTAAAATGTGTTGATCCTGTTGTGTTTTTATACATGTGTTTATTATATAAAAGGTTGTACCTATAGTACAATTTTAGTGTGCAGTATTTTAATCTATAATTGAAAATATTAATTAATAAAGTCAAACCTTGATGTCGCTCTCTGTGTGGCATCTGTCCATTTCCTGAGTTCTCAATAGCAAGTGAATTTTCTCTGCATGCCTTTATATAGACACACAAAAACAATGTCTGCACAGTAAATTTCCCAATGTTAAATTTAACACCGCTCGGGGTGTGTGTGTGTGTGTGTGTGTGGGTAGTGTGTGTGTATGCATGTATCCACATGTGCACATGTCCAAGGGCTCGATGTTTGCATGCACATCTGCACATATGAACATAATGAACATGCTCCTGAAAACGTAATTTTTTTCTTATTTTCAGTCTCTCCCATTCACTTTAATAACTTTGTGCCATTTTGTACAAAATAAAGGTTTTTCAAAACAAACTTCCTGGTGAAACATTAAAGTAGACTAGTGTGATCAACAGTGCATTTTTTTTTTTTTTTTTTTTTATATTGTGAAAATTATTCATAAATAATGTTTAAAAAAAAAACAACCTACTCTCAGATAAATGAGGCCTACGATTAATCAGATGCAAATAGAAATACAAAACCAGTCCTAATTGAAAGAGAACAAGTTGACAAAAAGATTGAATCCAAGATTGGGTGATAATATAGCATAACAAGTTATTTATTTATAAGCTATTTTTTGCAGGCCAGCCATTTTTGACTGGGAACATCACAAGTGTTACAGGGTTTTGAACACAACCTGAGGGTTAAATACCCAGTCATACAATTAATATGAAGAATAAAAATTATTTCAGGAAAATACAATATTTGCCATATGCAATTCATATATGCTACGAGTACGTTATTCTTCAATTACATCATATTGATATTCATACTGCCATTGAATTGCCACAACTTAATGTTTAAATGAATTTATCACAGATTAAACACACACTGTTAAGCTTTTATTTGTGCACGTAACATGAAACTGTCTATGGAATATATGGTGGCTGTTGCGTCCAACGAAGCTTCTTTTTACAGGGTTTTGGCTGCTTTTTTACTAAACACCAGATGGCACTTTTCTCAACACTCTCAAAGCTTTGACTCTATTCCAGAACAATCAGGAGAAAGCCTCAGTGCTTCATGAGGCTTCATTTGCCCATCCCTACTTTGTGCATGTCTAATACTTAACCAAATACAATAAAACAAATAATAATAAATAAATGCACAGTAGTCATACATTCGCTGAAATATAGCTATTGCCTTTCAATTAAACCAACATACAGCATATCATCAGTGTTTCTTGGTCTTCTGGACTGAAGCACAGTCTCTACTCTTCAACACAATGGTGACCCACAAAACTCAGATAACAGAAACCCTTTTTATCCCAACAGAACATTAAACACTAACAGATCTCTCAAGATCTCAGCAGAGGAGAGTTAAACAGCAAAAACAGCATTACCAGCTTTACTTAAGTGACTATGCACGACCCACCTTTCCCACTCTGCAACCCACAAATGAGTCACAACCTCAAATATAGTTTGCAAATTTCTTAGTTAGACTGTATCTACCAATAATAGTAAATGGAAAGTCCCCACCATGACTGAAAAAAAACAAAAAAAAAACCTTTTTGTTATACTTTGGCCAGATGTCCTCACACACAGTGAAATATTATGACAACTGATTAGTGAGGGACATTTTACTGCTCCACACTAGTTTAAAAAGGATTATAATTCAGACAAAACATGTTTTTATTTAAATCTAGTGTTTCACACATGTCTGTGTGAGGGGTAAGTTTAGGGACAGGGGTTGGGTTAGGCCAGAGAGAGAGAGAGAGAGAGAGAGAGAGAAAGTGTGTGTGTGTGTGTGTGTGTGTGTGTGTGTGTGTGTGTGTGTGTGTGTGTGTGTGTGTGTGTGTGTGTGTGTGTGTGTGTGTGTGTGTGTGTGTGTGTGTAACACTGAGTAAAGGAAATGCACATGATGTTTCTTGTAAGTGTCAGTGTGTGTGTGTGTGTGTAACACTGAGTAAAGGAAATGCACATGATGTTTCTTGTAAGTGTCAGTGTAAGTGTTTGTTATTTCAAAGAATATATAATTTGTTAATGTGGACTTAAACTCTGAGGCTCTGTCTGGACATGCATAGTTCATTTTCTTTATTTTCTTTAATAATTATATACTAAACATGTTTCTTGTGGTCTGAATATATGTATGCAATCATTTTTATGAAATGCATTTTTTTTAGCATTTAAAAACACATAGGAGGCCACTCAGAATGCTTCATTTTCAAAATACATTATTTTCTGTACATTTTATAATCAGATCACTATAACAATTTGAGTGCAACATTTATTTATATATATATATATATATATATATATATATATATATATATATATATATATATATATACACTAAACTGTTGAATTTATGTATTTTCAAAAGTTTCTTCTTTTTTAGTTCCGTTTTTTCCCCCCAAATTCTTAAACTCTTAAAAACAAACTATGTTCAGTGTATTTCCACGGTTAACTGATAAAGCGTGGTAATGTAACTCTGCCGTGGGGTCTTTCTGTAGAATCTGAAATCAGTTCAGGAGGAAGTAAAAAATCAGAGAACAGCAGAGAAACAAGAAGCTCTGAGAGACTCTCTCTACAGCGTTACACAGATTCCCCTCACAACATGTGACATTAGCATGAGGTCCAATCATCCCTGACAACCCGCATGCAAATTCAGATGCACATCCTTTCATCATCATTGATGAGTCTGGAAAAAGATCTGTTAAAAAAAATAAAAAATAATCATAAACGAAAGAAAAACTGAAGTGTCGTAGCAACACATTTAAACTGGCCTTGTCATGTCTGGAATCACTGTATAAAGTATCCAATATATAGAAATAAATCACACATCATTTGATGGCAATACAGGATCATTTAATTTTCTTCCTCCATCACTTAATTCTTACCGTTTGCAGTAAAGCAGTGATTCTCATTCCCCAGACAATCCACTGTCTGTGAGCAGCCCTCCCAGTCACAAGAGTAACATTTCTTCCCATTGGGTTGAGAGTTCAAGTCTGTGGAAGAAAGTAAAGAACATTTACATTTTTTTCTGTGAAACACTGGAATCAAACAACAATTCCTCAGCTGTGGATCATAAATGAGCATTACAATAGAAAATAAACTATTTGAAAGTACAAAGGCAGCGTTCTAATTAGCAAATTAGCTGTATAAAATATTAATAATCAATAATAACTGGTTATAATTGATTATGAATATTTGGATCAGTTAATATAATTAACTTAATGTCATAAATTAATATTACAATCAATTAACCTGTTTGTCCCGTGAACACTCAGGATTAATTGTTTATTAACTCTAAGAAATGTACATTTCCGGGCCATGGGAAATGTCTTTCTTAATTTACAGTACTACAGTAGCAAAAATCTGCATACAGCTGCAAGCACCTGCATAAAGTTTACCAAGGGAAAGAGAGCTGAAGCAGAATACAGGAAAGCAAGAAGTTATAGCATTGTTTGAAATTCAGCAGATCAACAGCCTTGAGCAAACCATCAGTTTAGTTCTAACACGCCCTTCTTTAAAAGGGGTAAGGATACTTAATTTATCAAATAATGAGACTAAGTTCGATACTTGCATGTCCATTTTAATTAAACTGTCCTGATGCAATTTGTTGAGGCTCCAGTTGATCTTTGCTGACAGTCAAACTTGGTGAATGGAATTGGAAAGACAAAGCCGCAGCCTGGCACAAGCTTGGTGGTCCTTCGAAACTTCTAGTTCAGCATCATCTTCACATCAGGATTCCAGAAAAAGTAAGAGAGCTAAGAGAGCTGATCTTGTGTTTTTAAAGCGTGAAGATGTCACACCCTCTGGAGGTTTTTGAGCCAATAAGACGTGTTTTCCTTTGGAGGGAAATTCTTTTACGACCTATTGTTCAAGCAGGCCTTTGAACATGTAATTTGATTGGATGTTTAACACAAGAATCTTTAAGATGCTTATAATACTAACGCGTCACAAAGTTAGCAAAATGTATTAACAAATGGGAAACGAAGATTGGAGTTTATAGAGGCCAAACATGCCACACATATGATTTTGGTTAACCATAATATGCAAAGTCTGAAACATTAAACCAATAGAGTTTACAAGAATACAAAAGCCAAACCACATAAAAGGAAAATCATGAGGTGGGAAAATTAGATACATGTTTACACATTTCTCAAGTGGTTATATATAGAATATATAGGATTAACAGGGTTTATTTATCCTCCTCTGCAAGAATTTAAGGCGAGACACTACACTGAAAAAAATGATACTTTGGATTAACTTAAAAAAATTGATGTAATTTGTTACAGCTAATTGTTTTTGATTTTCTCAAATTGTATTTATGATTTATACACTCCCAGGAGAGTTAATTTAACACTGGCGTTTTTGCTGTGTACTTTGGGTTAAGGTAAAACGTCTTGTTGGAAAAAATTTAAATTTTGGTTTGACATTAAATCAAAATGTATGGTTTTAACTAAATCATAAATACAATTTGAGAAAATCAAAAAAAAAATTAGCTGTAACAAATTACAGCAAGTTAATCCAAAGTATAATTTTTTTTCAGTGCAGGTGAATAGGGTACAATTTTTAACTAGCAGATATCACCATGAAACTTTCCCAGTTGACTTACCTACATTTAGATGAGAATTAGGGAATATCTAATTAAATATGCGCTAATTTGCATATATTTTAAAAAACGAAATCTGAGTATTGGATAAAGCCAGGTTAAAAAATATTTTTTTCATTGTGTTCACATATTAGATGGGGAAAAAAATTACAGAGGGATTTATGGATATCTACTTTTGTTATCCTGTAAATCAGAAATTACTGTCAATAGCCTTAAAAAAAAAAAGGTTTGCCATGTTTTTTGGAATAAAATGTTATATAAATCAGGCTAGGAATAATATATTTACAAATCCATCTGTAAGTGTCTTCATAATATAACTAGGTACAAGACTGAACAGTTTGGTGTATATAGGTGCTACTGAAGTGGAGATTTCGGACTTGGAGAGAGAAAAGTCATTTTGAGAAAACGGCCTTTAAAGATGTATCATCAGCCAATGAGATTGTGCATTCAGCCCTTTTACTTTCACGATTGGTTGCTGATAAAAAGGAAATGACCATATTTGGATCCGACAGGATTGTACAGGAGAGAGAGAGCTTTCTAACGGTGCATGTGATACCAGAGAGCAGACCGCGATCACGCAGCAGTGGGAGGATTAAGAACGCCAACTTTTGTTGAATTTATGAGAAATCTACTGACGCAAACAGACAAAGTGTAATAAAATAAAGACCTAAATGTGTATTTCTGACTTTTTTTCACCACAAGTCTGAAAGAAGACATGTTATTGAAGACAAATATCCAAAAAGTTCAAAATTGACCAGTAAAAGAACAACGATGTTTTTGCCTGCCGTGTCTCGCCTTAGTGAGAGTCACAGCTCTCTGGAAATTCCTTTGGGTCGTATAACTCCCCAGCTAGAAATGTTTTGTTCTAAAAACGTTCTGAGAACATTACCATGAAGTTCTAATAATGTTTTCAGCGGGTAGTTTTATTTTGGTTCCCAGAATGTTCTCCTAAAACGTACACAGCAAAAACTCCAGCGATAAAAGTTAATGAGATAATTAAGTGATTAATTGAGTGATGATTGACCATTATTGAAGACACCTGATGTTAACAAGCAGAATCACTGAAGGAGAAAATCACTAATTGTAAGCCACCGTTATGGTGATTATTGTTTGCTTTAGTTGGGCTATTGACCCTTATATTATTAACTTTAGATATTGTTTGGCTGTTGTATCTGAGATATAACTGCCAGATGAACAAAGAAAAAAAGTGATCTGATGGTGTTGGTTATATTTTGACAATCGTTATTTGAACTTGATCACTGAACTCATATTTCTGACTTATATTTATGTTGTTGGTTACAGCATAACTGTGATTCTGCATAAATATCCAGAATTTTAGATATAATACAAAGGACTTCTTAAAAGTTGTTTTGAAAAAAAACAAAAATTCTTTCTTTTAGGCACACAAAGACATCAAGATTCAGTCTATGCATCTCAACAATGGTGACGAGCAGAATATTCAATTAGGAAAAGTAAATTACATAGACAATTCAGATCATAATTTATTCATACCGCAATGCATGATGGGAGCCATTAATGAGTTGTGATTGGTGGCAGCCACTGCAACATGCTTTATTATTGTCACCATTGTTGAGATTCACAGGCTGATTATTGATGTCTGTGTTTCTAAATAAATAAATTAATTTAAAAGTCTTTTGATCAGAACAATGTTTATTAAATATTTTGGATTACATGAAAAATACTGAAAATCATATGCTGTAGAATCACAGAGCTGCTGTAATTAACAAATCCAAACTATCTCAATAAGTTTAGTTTTTCAGATCACAACATGATTATGTCAAAACATAACCAACACCATCAGATCACATTTTTTCTTTGTTCATCTGACTGTTATAAATCAATAACAGCAGACAAGCAAAATTTAAAGTAAACATGTAAGGGTCAAGAACCCAACTAAAACTTTAGTTGGGCTCTCACTCTTGACCCTTACATTTGTAACATACAATTTTGTTTGGCTATTGTAAATGAGTTATAACTCCCAGATGAACAAAGAGAAAAGATGATCAGATGTTGTTGGTTATGTTTTGATATAATCATCATTTGACCTGAATCACAAAACTCAATAAATCTCTGACTTAAATTTATATCGTTGATTACATCACCAAGTGATTCTACAACATAAGATCCTTTATTCCAAAGGATTTCTTAAAAGTTGTTTTGATAAAAAAAAATAATAATTCTTTAGGCACAAACAGACATCAAGAATGAGTGTATGAATCTCAACAATGGTGACAAACGAAATATTTAATTAGGAAAAGGAAATTACTAAGACAATTCAGATCATAATTTATTCATAACGCAATGCATGATGGGAGCCATGAATTAGTTTTGATTGGTGGCACCCAGAATGCACAGCAACATGCTTTATTATTGTCACCATTGTTGAGATTCACAGGCTGAATCTTGATGTCTGTGTGTCTAAATAAAAATTTTTGAACAGAACTTTTAAGAAATATTTTGAATCCTATAGAAAATGCTATAAATCTTATGCTATAAAACCACTAGGCTGCTGTAATCAACACTTTCTAAACATTAGTCCGCTGATTTAAATCACTTAGAACAAAAGCATCTGCCACATGACTAAGTGTAAATGAGTTTAGTGTTTCAGGTCAAATGATGATTACGTCAAAACTTGACCAACATTACCTGATCACCTTTTATCTTTGTTCATCTGAGAGTTATAACTCAGATACAACAGCCAGACAAACTCTAAAGTTTTTAGATTAAGGGTCAAGAACCAAACTAAAGCAAACACTGATCACCATAATGGTAACGTAAAATTAGATTTTCTCCTTTGGTGATTCTGCTTGTTAACATCGGGTGTCTTCAATAATGGTCAATCATCACACAATTAATCACATAATTATCTCATTCATTTTAACACTATTCAGTGTTCCTTTAACACTCATATTTTAACACTTTAACCCTTTGAGTGTGGAGTCAAATAAACTCCCAGGAGAGTTAATTTAACACTGGAGTTTTTGCTGTGTGTTGGGAGAGTGAGTTTGCTGGATTATTCATTAAATAAATGAATAATTTGTGTGTGTCTGATTGGTCCAGACGCTACACATCTCAGAAAACTTCAATATAATAGACATCTATCTCTATAAATAAACTATATATTTCAAGTACACCAATACATTACACTCTCAACAAAACAAGCAAAAAAAACTCTCAAAACCGTGACACAAGATTTGTAAAATGTGTAATTGCTCCTCCGCAATCGCCGCTCACTGCACTGCAAAAAGAGATGTGTCAAAAAACAACACATGTGACTGTGTAGATAGCATTTTGACACATGTTGTGTAGATTTTAGCACACAATGTGTGTTAAAATGTAACTCTGGATAGAATAGCACTGGGTGGAGGGCAGTTTGTGTTTATGAAAAAAATTATAGGTATATTTTATATGGTATCCCATAAAATACTCTAAAATAAATAAAGCAATGCATTCAAATAAATAAATTAAATCTTAATTCATGAAAACTTAAAGATTAACGGGTGTTTTTTTGCAGCCAATCACATCATGTCTTTTTCAATGTCTTTTTCAAATGCTGCTTTCACATGTTATTAATAACCAGATTAACTTTATTTCTGTCAGACTCTACAGAAGCTCTTATTGAAAATGAACAGGTTTTGGTGTTGACGATTCATTGAATGTTTCATTTAAAGTCACCAGAATCGTGATTAGTGTCAGCTTTATTTGGGCTCTTGACCCTTGACTCTTTAACATTAGTTTTCTCTGATTGCTGTAAATGTGTATTTATTTTAACACATTTAAAACAGCAGAACTAATCATGAGAAAAATATGCTCAGATGATAATATTATCATCATGGACATGTAAGATTGTTCAGCTCAGCAAAAGTTTAATATTTGAAAGTTGAGTGTAATATATACAAGATGATTTTTAAAAGGATTAGCGTATTGCAATTAACTTAAAATGTATTTTTAAATACACTGTTCGTACAGAACCTTACATCCTATGGTATTAAACAGACATCAAGAATCAGCACATGAATCTCAACAATGGTGACAAACAAAAAGCTTCATGCTGCAATGCATGCTGGGTGCCACTATAGTACAAATCTCATCCATGACTCCCAGCATGCATTGCGGCATGAAGCTTTTCATTTGTCACCATTGTTGAGATTCATGTGCTGATTCTTGAGGTCTGTGTTTGACTAGTTTCTATTGCAGATTAACATTTTCAGAATTTTTTTTTTTTTTTTTGCATTGCTGGATAGCATGATATAGTGTCACAAGATTGATATTACTCACAGCACATATATAAGTTAAATGCGCACCATCTATATACTCATAAACTTGACCAGATCAGCACTTGCTGATTATGACATCATCAAGAAACATCTGATCATATTTTCTCTCACCATATCAAATGCATTTCATTAAAATACAGTTAAAGCAGCCAGAGAAACAATATAAGAAGAGTAAAGGGTCAAGAGATCAAATAAAGGAGCCATTAATCATGATTCTGGTGACTTCAAATAAAACATTCAATGAAACATCAACATCTAAAACTCAGTTAATTCTCAATAAGAGCTTGTCTATGTAGATTCATGATGTCTAAACCATCCAAATGTTCAAACAAACTCTTTATTAAACGTAACTGGACTCCATAAACACAAGTTAACAATACGTTTCAGTGTTCGTCCAAACACCCAGTTGTAAAAACACAGGAAGTAACTCTGGCAAATACACACCGACTACAGTCACATGATGTGACACATATTTGACACAAGTTGTGTAACTATAACACATTAGTGTGTAAAAGGTATCAACACACTTCTGTGTAAGAGGAATAACACATTAGTTGTGTTAAAGGTAATACAAAATGTGTAGTCCTTATAAACACAGAGATGTGTTAAGAATCGACACAGGTTGTGTGTTAAATTTGACACAACGTGTTGTCCCTGAGCACACACACTACATGTGTTAAAATCTACACAAAATGTGTTAAAATCTACACAACGTGTAATTTTTAACACATCTCTTTTTAGAGTGTGTGTGAGAAATGCTGCCTGTGTAGATCCAGTAGATATACATGTGTAGTGAAACAAACTGGTTCCTGTGTGATATTAGTAGAATATATTTGTTGGCTGGAAAGGGTTCTCAGCCAATCAGATTTGAGAACCAGATCCAGAACTAGCTGTATATATATATATATATATATATATATATATATATATATATATATAGGTACACTTAAATGGGCATTAGTTCATGACTAAATAAAGAAGCATACCTGGGGCAGGGCTGTCATTGCACATGTCGGTGTCGCAGCACTGGACAGGATATTCCATTCTGAGAGGTGTTGCAGTAAAAGACCAGCTTTTACATTCACTTTCTCTAACACAGTGTTCTTCAAAAGTTACGTCCTTCACACCAGCTAAATGCAAAACAGGAAATGAAAGAATGAAGTAACAGTTTGGGTTTAAACTGAACCTTCAGAGCATAACTTCAGAGCATGTTGTGTGTGTGTTGTTTGTGTGTGTGTGTGTGTGTGTGTGTGTGTGTGTGTGTGTGTGTGTGTGTGTGTGTGTGTGTGTGTGTGTGTGTGTGTGTGTGTGTGTGTGTGTATCACTATACCTCTAAAATTGGTAACTAACTGGAAATACTTTGTAAAAGCGTCCCACTAAGCAAAATGATGTCCGAAAGACGTCTTTTCAACGTCTTTGTCACAAAAATCGGACGTTGAAAAGACGTCCACTGAGGGTCTTGAATGAAAGTTTTTATGACGTCTTTTTTTGACGTGTTCTGCACGTCCGATATAGACGTTCATCGAACCTTCGTACAAGGTTAAAACTAGTTCAGATGTGGCCATTGTGGACATATTTCAACATCATTTATTGTCTTATTTAGATATAATTACTTTGACTATTGCTGTCAGATGATCTCAGTGAGAATTAACAGAGATTTGATATTTGTTTAATTTGAAGTGTCACCATTGTGGTGATCAATGTTTGCTTTAGTTGGGCTCTTGGTCCCCGTTCCTTATACTTCAACTTTTATTTGACTGCTTTAACTGTGTGTTTGTGTAAAACAAATGTTGTGGCAGAGAAAGCCAATAATAAGTAAGATCAGCTGTTTTCAGCTTATGGTTGATGATGAAATCATCACAAAAAAGCATCAAATGTTTTCAGCTGTTTTGGCATTCATAGCCACTGACCTTGTGGAACTGCAATATTGGTGTGAAAAGCATTAAAATGATCACTTATTGGAAGGTGTATATAAAGCATGTGTACATGATGTTTTGAGCAAATGCATCATATAGTCACAAACAGACATCAAGATTTTGCACATGATTCACAACAATGGTGACAATAATAAAAAAAAAAAGCTTCATGCTGCAATGCATGATGGGTAGCTTTCATAGTACAGAACTCATCCTTGATTCTCAAGCTTTTTTGTTTTAATTGTCACCATTGTTGTGAATCATATCCAAAATCTTGATGTCTGTGTGTGACTATATGATACATTTGCTCAAAACATCATGTGCACATGCTTTATATACCTTCAAATAAGTGATCATTTTAATGCTTTTCGCACCAATATTGCAGTTCCACAAGGTTGGTGGTTATGAATGCCAAAACATCTTATGCTTTTTTGTGATGATTTCATCATCAACCATAAGCTGAAAACAGCTGATCTTACTTATTATTGGCTTTCTCTGCCACAACATTTGTGTTACACAAACACACAGTTAAAGCAGTCAAATAAAAGTTGAAGTAAAAGGAAAGGGGACCAAGAGCCTGGTGACACTTCAAATTAAACAAATATCAACATCTAAACCTCTGTTAATTCTCACTGAGATCATCTGACAGCAATAGTCAAAGTAATTATGTCTAAATGAGACCATAAATGATGTTGAAATATGTCCACAATGGCCACATTTGAACTAGTTTTAACCTTGTACGAAGGTTCGATGAACGTCTATATCGGACGTGCAGAACACGTCAAAAAAAGACGTCATAAAAACTTTCATTCTAGACCCTCAGTGGACGTCTTTTCAACGTCCGATTTTTGTGACAAAGACGTTGAAAAGACGTCTTTCGGACATCATTTTGCTTAGTGGGCGTTGTTCGACTTAACACGCTATACCTTCTAAAACTATTTTAAATAAGATGTTGCAATCATTTTAAGTATTTTCAAGGTCAGTAAAAGTAAACGTGCACTCTTGACTTACCCATATATCGTACTCTTCTTGAACTCGCACATCTGCTCTCTTCATCGTAACATCTCTCTGTTTCGTTACATGTAAATTCTGGTTCATCACGACATCGATAACATTCTAGAGAAAATCCTGAAATGACAATGAAAATAAACATTCATTGACCCATTTACATCCTGAATATCTTCAATATACTGTATATGTTTTCTGTACCTTCAGTGAGAAGAATGAAGAGAAGAGCAATGGAGGCGTGGAGATGCATCTTGTGATGGAAGACAAATGAAGAGATGAAGTTCAATCACCCTTGCTGTAAAAGTGTGTGTATTCTGTCATTGACTGTCAGTGTCAGCAATACTCCGCCCCTCCTCCACACATTCACCTCAAACGTCAGTTTACTCACTTCCTCACTGAGTTTGTGCTAAAGTCACAATGAGCAATACAATCTCTTTCACATTCTCTGACTTAATCCTCAAGATCTATGATTTATTCTGATAACAAATACGTGAATTGCAAATGTAAGTATTAGAGTAGATGCTTTGCCAGTGGCCAAAATGAATTTAGATAATCATTTAGACTATTAACAACTACTGAAAACCATCTTGACTGGTTTGTTTCAGCTGATATTTTTTGATTGGGCGATTAGAAAAGTGGCAAATGCCACTTAAAACCATCAAACTAGACCACCAGGCAGATTTACAAAGCAAAAAGCTATCAGGTTAGTTCACTAAAAACAAAAGTAAAAACTATGGTAATATGGTTTACTCACACAGCAAAAACTCCAGTGTTAAATGAACTCTCCTGGGAGTTTATATGGCTCCAGACTCAAGAATGTTAAAGTGTTAAAATATGAGTGTTAAATTAACACTCAAGCGTGTTAAAGTTAATGAGCTAATTAAGTGATTCATTGAGTGATGATGGATCATTATTGAAGACACCTGATGTTAACAAGCAGAATCACTGAAGGAGAAAATCGAAAAAAATTACGACACCGTTATGGTGATCAGTGTCCGCTTTAGTTGGGCTCTTGACCCTTTAATCATTAACTTTAGATTTTGTTTGGCAGTTGTATCTGAATTATAACTGCCAGATGAACAAAGAGAAAAGGTGATCAGGTTATGTTTTGACATAATCATAAATTGACGTGAGTCACAAATCTCATTTCGAGAGTTATGACTACCTTGTACAGCAGCCCTGTGATTCTAAATCAAACCATTTTCAGCATTTTCAATATAATCCAAAATATTCCTCAAAAGTTGATTTGATCAAATGACTTTGAAACCAATAATCAGCCTGTGAATCTCAACAATGGTGACAATAATAAAGAATGTTGCAGTGCAATCTGGGTGCCACCAATCAAAACTAATTTATGGCTCCCATCATGCATTGCGGTATGAATAAATTATGATCTGAAGTGTTTTAGTAATTTCCTTTTCCTAATTGAATATTCTGTTTGTCACCATTGTTGAGATTTATACACTGATTCTTGATGTCTGTGTGTGCCTAAAGGAAAGATTTTTATCTTCATCAGAACAACTTTTAAAACATCCGTTGGATTATTTAGAAAATTTTGGATTTTGTGCTGTAGAATCACAGTGATGCTGTAATTAACAATATACATTTAAGCCAGAGATTAGACTCTAAATGAGTTTAGCGATTCAGGTCAAATGATGATGATGTCAAAACATAACCAACACCACCTGATCAACTTTTCTCTTTGTTCATCTGGTAGTTATAACTCAGATACAACAACCAAATAAAAACTAAAGTTAAACATGTAAGGGTCACAAGCATTCCAAATGGCTCTGATGGCTCTTGAATGCACTCTCCTGAGCTCCAGAAAATACCTGTTAAAAATGTCCAAATGGGAAAGAGCGGTTACCAGTGTGCAAGAGGTGATTTCCTGGTAAGATCCTCTTTTGGCCAAGTGGAAGACAACCTAAGACAGGGCCACTGGCATCTACCCTGATGGGAGGTGTTAGATGTGAGATGGGTACGGTTTAGCAGATGTTTGTTAGGTCCAGCATCATTGAGGGTTACAGCAGTCTGCCCAAAAATGTGAGCTCTCCATGCCTGATCAACAGAAACCACATTGGATGGCTTGTATTTCATTGTGACGAGTGTCCATAACTTGATCCCACATAGCAAGCAGTCTTGGCCTGAATGTGTCCTCAGTCTGGCACTGCTGGCCTCCTGTCGGCAATGGCATGTCTCCTGTCAGCCAGAGCTGGGTCATATGTGGCAATGATGGCACAGCATGATCACGGCAATACACACGAGGGACAAATGCTGGTGGGAGGAGTGTGGCCCAGATCAGTCCATTGATTATCTGTCCCAAATCAGGTTTGCGACCATGCACTGTAAAAAAAAAAAATATCTTAAAAAAAAACCCGGTCAATGACTGTCAGCTACGGCTGCCAAACAAAACACTTAAAAATAAAGTAAAATATCCTCATTTAAATTGTGCAAAAGACTTTTACAGAAATCTTCATTAAACTTTTTAACAGAATCACAGTTATTCACATATATTTCCTGAATTTTTCCTAACAAACACATTTAATGTAAAAAGTGAATCTCTTGCAGTGACCGACATGCATGATTTACTGTGAATATACGTCACTGCATCAGCAACTACACAGTTACTGTCTGTCAGATAAAGCAACACACAGCATAACATCAGTGTTTCTCTGCTCAGCCTGGACTGAAGCACAGGCTCTACTCTTCAGCACACAGACTACGTTTACAAGCTGATAAAATTCGGGTTATGGTCGGGTTAAGGTCACTATTTGGGTTTCTGAAACATTCAGAATAACCCGTTTACATGCGTGAGCAGAGAGAGTTACTCCTGTATACATGGAATTTGTAATCAATTGGCAATATCCCGATGTAAACGGCGACGCACGGTTAGCGTCTGGACGTACGGACAACGTTAAGATGCAATATGCGTCATTTCCGATTATTCTTCCTGTATCCAAAGACAACAACAACAGCAGCAGCACGCGGATAATGAATAGTTCGGGGCAGATAGCGATCGCCTTTGTTTGCGATTTCCTCCTCGCTCCAAAAGTGTGGTGCTGTGCTGCGTCTCGCCATGTTTACCTCTACTTCTTGTTTACTTCCGGTATACTGCACGCGGGTTTCTGTATGCGCCGTCTCTACTCAAAAGACCAAGATTCCTTGTGAATAGAACATGCGCAGAACACAAATCAATGTTCCTTTTGATGGGGATATGCCGATACGCGTTTACATGACCAAATATTCGGGTTCGAAAAGGGGCACCCCATGGATCATATCCGGGTTTTTAAAAACCGGGATATGAGCATATCCGGGTTTTTGCCGGTGTTTACATGGCCGTGCGCGACCGGGTTATTGCTAATATCCCGGTTTTGAACGGGTTATTGGCTGCATGTAAACGTAGTCAATAGGGGTGGAACGGTACATGTATTCGTATTGAACCGAAGCGGTACGGGCGTCACGGTTCGGTGCATAAATTTACACGGAGAATACTCGGTATAAAAATAAATAAAACTCGGGTGCAAATGAATTAATGTAATGCGGAACTACTGTTAGATACGCGGTTCTTTAGGGACACCTAATCTGTAGCCCCGCCTTAGCTCTGAAGCAGGCTGCGATGTAAAGATTGCAATGTGTGTGTGTGTGTGTGTGTGTGTGTGTGTGTGTGTGTGTGTGTGTGTGTGAGAGAGAGAGAGTGTGTGTGTGTGTGTGTGTGTGTGTGTGTGTGTGTGTGTGTGTGTGTGTGTGTGTGAGAGAGAGTTCAAGTCGCAAAGTGCTTACGTGCGTGTGTGTGTGTGTGTGTGTGTGTGAGGCGCGATCGAACAGTGTAAACATAAAAACATACTCCGTCATTTTGTTTATGCAGGACATCGTTCAAACTGCAAAGTGTTTAAGTTACTGTTAATTAAAATTTTAAGGAAAACAAATATATTAATGTAGCAAATTAATTTTCAATTCATTCAATTACCAAACATATCTCAAGGTCTTTTTGTCTTTTTAGTAATTAATAAACTAATTATAAAACTATTGTCAGTGCACTACAATTGAACTGGTTCTATGCCTTTACTCTATTAATAAAACTTATTTAAAAAATACAAGGCTTAAGTCATTTATTTTCCTTTGGTGGTACAGCCTGAGACATGCACAAGCCTTCTGCATTTTTGGTTTGCTTTTCCCTCCATTGTACCGAACTCGTACCGAACCGTGATGTCTGAACCGAGGTATGAACCGAACCGTGACTTCTGTGTACCGTTCCACCCCTAGTAGTCAATGATGACCCACAAAAGAAGTTGATGTTTTATTGAAAATAATAAAGCACCATTTTGGAGATCAGTGTTTGCTTTAGTTGGGCTCTTCACCCTTCAGATTTTTTTCATTACTTTTTCTCTGGCTGCTTTAACTGTGTCATCACTTAGTGGTCTGATATATTGAAACCATATGAAATCTAATTACATTGTAAAATATTAGTTGTTTATTTTACATGCCAATACTGGAGTGGAACACCCTGCAGTACTGTGATACTCAGAAAGATTTTATGAAGTCATTATACTAAAAATATGTTTTGATAGGATCATATAGACTCACACAGACATCAAGAATCACTGTGAATCGCAAAAATGGTGACAAAGAAAAAAAATACTGATCACCTCTGAACTACTAAGTCACAAAAAGGCTTTTTTGATTGTCACCATTGTTGAAATTCATATGTTGATTCTGGATATCTCTATATTCCTAAAGAAAAGAAAAATTAAGCTCAAAACATTTTCTGTTTAATACATTTATATTGTTTAATAAAAGAAGTATACAATGTAGCTAAAATATAACAATGCTGTTTTGGGACTGGGCTAGATTAGGCTCAGTTGTGGCTCTGTTTTAGTTATTATTTAAGGCTGAGAATTGATACCAAGAATAAAACCTGTTCTGTCTCAGAGCAGGGCCAGTTGTGGGTTATTAAATGATGAGGGTCTGGTTAAAAGCTGGTGTTGATATGGTTTATTAATAGCTGAGAATTGGTGCCACTATTAAAACCAGTTCTGGACCAGTTCAGGCCCTGTTATGGTTATTAAATAGCTGAGACTTGGGCTAGTGTTGACCGATGTGTGGTCCATGTCTTCAGTCTGGATCTGAGCCACTACAGGGCCGTCATTCTTTGCAGTATGTGTGCCGAGGGAAATGGGGTTCTGTGGAGCTGGGCCAGATAAAATTTGCTATGTGGGAAAATGCCTCCTACCTTAAAGGCACAATATGTATTTTTTTTTATTTAAAAATATAAAAAATCACTATATCTATGTTATATATTTTTTAAAGTTGTGTATTTACATTATCCCGACAGTTCCAATTAACTTCTAAATCCAGAGAAATTAATATTTTAATTCGAAGACACGGACCGTGTCTTTATTTCCGTTTTGTCGCCGTCAATGCCGTCATATCCGTGTTGTCTCTGGTTTCCGCTCGTGCTGATGGCAACCAGAGCTATGAACCAGAGCCCTCTGATAGTAACCAAACTGACGCGGACAACTGTGTAGTTCGCAATGTCTATTTGCACGCTGTTGTTGTTTCGTTCAAACATTATGGACCATGGCAAGCAGACTTTGGATAAAAAAGGAGAACTAAACCGAGAATCAATATCAGTGCGGTGTTTTCGAGATGTCGAGAGCTCCCATAGACACTATATAAACGAGAGCTCCACGTCCGAGACTTCGACAACTCCTACATGTACTTTATTAAACAGGTGAGCACATTTACATAAAACTAATCAAGGTTATATAGTTCAACAATGATAAAATGTTAGAATATGATCTGTATGTTATTCTAATGTTGATCTAGCTAGCTTACTGCTAGTCTCATACAGACAAACTAACGTTAACACATACATTTCAACACATTCAAATGCAGTTTAGAGTGATAGTGTAATGTAAGACCAAGTGAAACAGCGCTGCGTTACCTCTCAAGTTCAATTTGTCGAATAAACTGACCTGTGAGTAGTAATTCTGCGTGTAGTTCGGTAGAATGAAATGTCCATATTCCTTTTATATCCGCGGGACTCGCATCGCGTTTGGAGCTGATAGCTGTCTCTTAGCAATCCCGAACTGCTTCATATCACAGTCATGATAAAAGCATCGATGTATTCAGTAATCCATATACATTATTAGATCGGTCGGCTTGACGTTGACGACAAAATCCATAATTCATAGCAAATGTTGCGTCATCAATCTACGCCTTTGTTATTGTAAATAGGTTAGCGACCCCTAGTGGAGAAAAAATCCCATATTGTGCCTTTAAGGGCTGTTTACACGACACTGTTTTCAACTAAACATTTTTTTATGCGTTTTGGCCGTTCTTTTACACGACAGCAGCGTTTTGGGTGCCTGAAAACGCAAACTTTTGAAAATGGGTTTCAACGTTTTTTTTTTATTATTATTATTATATTTTTATTTTTTTAATCGGTCTCCGCGTAAACAACAAAAACGTGACTCTTTGAAGACGATGATGTCATGCACATGCGTATTACGTGTTCAGTCTAGAGTGTTTCATCGCCATCTACTGGCCTGGCAGCAGAATACAGCGTTTTTAGTCGTTTTTGCAGATCCGTGTGAATGGGGATCATTTTGACAATGGTGTCGTCTGTACGCGGAAAAGTCAATGGAAAAACGTCTGTTTTAAACCTATCGTTGTCGTGTAAATGTACCCTTAGAATGCATCCTCTGAAGGCAACGTTTATCTGTTTTTAGACACAGCCGCTGTATTTCTCCCTCACTCTGCTTGCCTTTTAGTGAATTAGACACAGCTGAAACCCCTATAAGGAGAACACTGCTTTAGGGAGATTCACGTCTCCCCTGCACCAGACTTGTGTGTTGCAAAAGTTATTGAGGGTGGAAACTTGTGTGCTGTCTTTTGAATTGCAATTAGTATGCAGACTTTGTGGTTGTGCGCTCATGTGACTTAGTGTCATCAGTGCCTTTTTTCTATCAGGTATAGTAACTTTTCTTTTGATCATTCTATCGGTATAGTATCTCTCATGAGTTCTGCTTTTGTTTTATCGGAAGCTGTGGAGAGATGGTGGCATTTTCTTTTGAAATACTAAATGTTTATCCCTGTTTTTTTTTTGTTGTTGTTTTTTTAGTTAGGGAGTAATGTTAGAGGGAAGCCTTTTTTGTTTATTTCTTTGTTTTCTTTTTATTGGCCATTTAGTTCCCTTAGTTGTTAGTAACCACTCTGTTTGTTGTTTTGGCCAGGCTCCATCCTGAAGACATTGATCGCTTCCATTTTCTTTTTCTAATAAAAAATAATAATTTTTACTTGTTACAAGTGGTGGGGGGAATCTTAACTAATGTAAAGTTATAGATCCTCTTTTCTGAGGCAAAGCAGTCAGTTGGAATATTATGACAGACAGCAGACGTGATGCATGCTTATAGTTTATTATGTAGATGTACAGTATATCCCATTTTCATTGAGGATAAAGAAGACACACAGAGGACGAGAACAGTCTCATGCCCCGGCAGCAGCCAGATGTGAGTCACGGTCCAACAGGTCCATGAGAGAGCGTTTGCCTGCCCTGTTCTCTGGTTCCTTTACAATATGTTTACGTAAATGTTCTGGTAACCTGGTTCCTCTCTGTCAATGGGAGAAACCAAAGACAGATGTTTTTTTTTTATTATTATTTGTTTTTTTTATTGGTCAGTTAGAGTAGATGATTTATTTCAATATCTAAACTGGTCTCTCACAATCACAGTAACATCAACCCTGTACAAAAATGCAACTTAAAATATCACATTCACACCAGCCAAAGCAAGCACTGCATGACAGTTACACACATTACAAATAACACACATATTCTAATTGACCGAATATTAATTACCTGTTCACAGTTTTGAAATCCGTAGAGAATTGAAGTGGCTACATGCTCACAGTTATGCGAAAATGGCCACCACCATCCACACTTCTTATGTAAGTCATTCATTTTCTTTATCATTTCTTCTCTACTTTTGACATCATGCCCATTCCCATTTTCGTCTTTGTCAAGGTAGTTGGACTTGACATATTCTTCATCTCCCTCTTTACCAAATACACAATCAGAGACCTTGATATCTGGGACCCCTATTGAGGTAGAACAGATGGTTAAGAAATATTTCAATTTGTGAGTACATTAATGTTCAATTAAATAATAATGATTTTGGCACAGTTTTACATTGATTGTCTAGTTCTAAATGTAATCATACACAATTTTTTTACACTATTTTTTCAAACTTTTTGATGCAGGTACTCCCAAATATCATGATCCCCTCGTGAGGCTCTCTCTTCCTAAAATATATTTTTTCATGTATAAAGTGACCAATTAATACTGTCTGAGAAAAGTTGTGATATTTTAACAACTCAGTAATGTTAAATGTGTAAACCAATTCTTCTTCTTTGACTGCCCTAAAAATGCATTTTGTAAAATCTTTCTTTATCTCTCAGATTATCCACAGAGAACCCCATTGTGAGCTTCTGGGTGTCCCTGCCTGGACTACAGTTTGAAAACATGCTTTACACTGGTGACAATGAAATGATGCAGTCATGAATGTTGGCTTACTATTTATATGGAAAATGTCTTCGTCATCTTCTTTCCCATTCAGGCCTTCAACATGACCTTTCCCCACGTATATAGCCCAGTGGGTGTAATAAGGTATTTCTTCTTTGTTTTTGCGTCTACCAACTGCAATGATATCCCCAAATTCAAACTGAGAAACAGAAAAAAAAACCCAACATATTATATCAGGCAAAATGATGAATACAAATGTATATCTCAAGGATTTTAACAGCTAATTCTTGCACACATTTATGTTAGAATTCAAAGATATGTGTGTATATGTATGGTCCAGAGTTTCCGCTAGAAAAAAATGGCGGCGGTCAAAGTGACCGGCAGAGGTTTCGTTTTCCGGACATTTTGATGATATGCCGGTCAAATATCGCCTCTTAATTAGTCAAGTTGAGGAAAACTGGAGGCAGGCTATGTAACTTAAAAAATGACATAATCAGGCCGAATGCAAGTTTCTTTGGTCTCCACTGCGCGCGCCGGGTCTTTCTTGAAATTAAGCATTTCAGGGTAAAAAAAACACCATACAGCTGATAATACTGTATATGTCGCTGTGTGTCATCCACACAAGTCACGAAAGAAAAAAACTGTCACAAATAGCCTTTGTTGCTTCAAATATACAGCATGACTTGCTGAATTCACCTTACAATATAACGAGGTTGGTCGCGAATTAAAGAGCTCTGTATCTGCTAAATTGAAATTGTGTGCGGAAAACCTTTAAATACAATCAATAAAACTACAATATTTATAATTTAATAAGATATAGGGCCTACATATGGACTTTTGGAGATTTTGAGATTAATCCTTAAAATAATTTTGCCTTTGCCTGCAGGCTGGCTATCCGACACTCTCCATATGAAAGACGGAACATTAACACCTCTTATATATATATATATATATATATATATATATATGTTTTTGTTTTTATGTTAATGTTAATGTTTTTATATTATATATCATATTTTACATAAAAAGGGGCTTACAGTTTTAACATTTACTTTGCTTAAATTCAATACATTTATTTTCAGTAAGGCATAATAAATTTGTAGGGCTGTAATTTCAGCATGCTTTACCAACGCTATGTATTCAATTAAAGTTCCAAGAGGTCTGGTCTGTATATTTCCTTCCCAGTGAACACTAATATGCAAGTGCACAGCAAAAATCACAACTTGTGCTTAGTTATTTAAGGTGTCACAACTGTACACAGTCTACAGTGTGAATTCGTTTAACTACAAGGTTTCATGAAATTAAATTAATGTGCAGCAGTTTGTACAAGAGGCCCACCATACTGTTGTAGCCATTAAATAAGCTCATTTAGTTTCATATTTGTTAAAATATTATAATGTTATTTTTTTTCCATCTATGTTGAATATGAAAAGTGAACAGCACGAGTAAGATAGGATGCGCAATTTATCGAGAGACATGGAGTTGGTCAGACATGATTTTGACCACTTCATTAAGTTTTGTTTTGCAGAAAGCCTTTCTTTAAAGTGAATTTCGTTTTCTAAAAATGTTATCTTAATTTTAATAAATTTTTCGTCAACCAATTGCCTGGATTTAATAAATAAGAAGCAAACAGACAATTTATAATCATGGAGGCGCCCGCGCGGTCACTTGCATTGCACGTCAGCTGGAGCGCATCTCATCCTAACTTAAAAAAACTCAGCGTATGCCTCACACAGACATGAGAAATACATCAAATACACCAGCTTGAAATGTCTTTAAACGAAATAATTCAAAACGAAAAAAGTCAACACTGTCAGAAAACACTAGTTTATTAATAAAAATCGATGCACGCGTCACCGGATTTACAAATGCACATCTTGCTTGTTGCACACACACATATTATGTCTAAATAACGAGATATTATGTTGAAATAACATTATTAATAATAAATCTTTTAGAATATTTGATTGAATGCTGAATGTTGCGCTTTTTCAATTTAATAAAATTCAAACTTTAATTGTGATAATTAAAATAATTGAATATAAAATATTTAGTGGCCAAGTTTTGCTCATTTATTAATAGTTGCCTATAGCCTATTATATGCCTAAGTAGGTCATATTAAGACAAGGCCTATATTAAGTTATTTTAGCTGTTATGAGAAAAATAAATCTAACGAAATCTAAAATCTAAATCTAATAAATCTAAAAAATTTCTAACGCCAATTCAACATGCCAGAATAAAACCTGATTTTTGAACAATACGTAACGTCACTCGGCCTGGTGTGCCAAAACACTAAATTTTAAACTTCAATATTTAATTCAAAACAATCTCAAAACGCGTTGTGACATTTTTTTTTTAAAGCAGTAGCCTATATACATTAAGGGCATTGAAACTAGGATCTAGGATCTTAACTAAAACGCGCTCCGCGTAATCTCTCAAAAATTATTTCTGTAGGCTATATGATAGGGCTATAGGCCTATCCCATGTAGTTTTTTTTTTTTTTTTTTTTTACAGGACTTCTTTTGAAATCACTATAAATTACAATGCAAAATGAGTCTGAGTCTGTGCAGTAGTGATCTCGGGACCTGAGTCTGCGCAGTAGTGATCTCGGGATCTGAGTCTGCGCAGTAGTGATCTCGGGACCTTCTCGGGACCTGAGTCTGTGCAGTAGCGATCTCGGGACCTGAGTCTGCGCGGTAGTGATCTCGGGACCTGAGTCTGTGCAGTAGCAATCTCGGGACCTGAGTCTGCGCAGTAGCGATCCCGGGACCTGAGTCTGAGCAGTGGCGATCTCGGGACCTGAGTCTGCGCAGTAGCGATCTCAGGGATCTGAGTCTGCGCAGTAGTGATCTCGGGACCTTCTCGGGACCTGAGTCTGTGCAGTAGCGATCTCGGGACCTGAGTCTGCGCGGTAGTGATCTCGGGACCTGAGTCTGCGCAGTAGCGATCTCAGGGATCTGAGTCTGCGCAGTAGTGATCTCGGGACCTTCTCGGGACCTGAGTCTGTGCAGTAGTGATCTCGGGACCTGAGTCTGCGCAGTAGTGATCTCGGGATCTGAGTCTGCGCAGTAGTGATCTCGGGACCTGAGTCTGTGCAGTAGCGATCTCGGGACCTGAGTCTGCGCAGTAGTGATCTCGGGATCTGAGTCTGCGCAGGAGTGATCTCGGGACCTGAGTCTGTGCAGTAGCAATCTTGGGACCTGAGTCTGCGCAGTAGCGATCTCAGGACTTGAGTCTGAGCAGTAGCGATCTCGGGACCTGAGTCTGCGCAGTAGCGATCTCGGGACCTGAGTCTGCGCAGTAGCGATCTCGGGATCTGAGTCTGTGCAGTAGTGATCTCGGGACCTTCTCGGGACCTGAGTCTGTGCAGTAGCGATCTCGGGACCTGAGTCTGTGCAGTAGCAATCTCGGGACCTGAGTCTGCGCAGTAGCGATCTCGGGACCTGAGTCTGCGCAGTAGTGATCTCGGGATCTGAGTCTGCGCAGTAGCGATCTCGGGACCTGAATCTGTGCAATAGCGATCTCGGGACATGAGTCTGGGCAGTAGCGATCTCGGGACCTGAGTTTGAGCAGTAGCGATCTCGGGACCTGAGTCTGCGCAGTAGCGATCTCGGGACCTGAGTTTGAGCAGTAGCGATCTCGGGACCTGAGTCTGCACAGTAGCGATCTCGGGACCTGAGTCTGCGCAGTAGCGATCTCGGGACCTGCCAATTTACTTTATAAACTAATATTTATAATGTGAGCATTTTATTATTGTGAACATTTCATTTGAGTCCACAAAAAAAGTTTGTCCCTCAGGTTGTGTTCGGGTCATTTTGACCAAGAGAAAATGTTCTTTTTCCCGAAAATACTAGTTAATGTTATCGCATTGGACTAAAACTTAGTGAATTTATTCACAAAGGGTTTAACTTCTTCTCAAATCTTTTTTGAGAATTTTCGTGCTTTTTTAAAGGGGGTTTTGTCACCTTGTTACACTTGTTGTGTTCCCGGTGAAAAATGACCTTTTTCTTTGTTTAATTTGCACACTGAACATGGGCTGGAGGTCTTAACTTTCTAAGTGCACCAGATTCATTAATTTATCTTTAAAATGTTAAGACATTCTTCCGGGGGAGCATGTGTAACAAGGTTAAAAAAAGTATTTAATTGAAAGAGTTTTGATGTGTGAATTTCATAAAATAAGCATTTGGTTATATTCATTGGTGTTCGAAGGCTCCCCTCCTGTGGCTATTAATGGTACTGCAGACAGTGTATTTTGTTGCTCTTCTCTTGTCGTACCGCAGCAGATTTGAGTGTCGCTGCTGTGGGCATAGATATCATATATAAACGCTAGATGTCTTATGGCGCAGTCACTTCCGGCATCACCGTTCGGCCATCTTACCGCAGTGAAGCTGTGCATTAGGTGAGTGATCAGCATGCACACAAATCCTCATATCTCGCTGAAATATTGACGGATTTACAAACGGTTTGGTTTCTTACAAACGTTATTAACGTGGCTATTATTCCAAATGCTTGAACATGTATGTTATAATTATTCATCTGTAGAAAATTGAGCAAGTTATGGTTATTTAAAAGTAAATGCACCATTAAAGAGTGAGCGAGCACACTGTGGCAAGATGGCCGCCACGTGCGGACGTCGACCTCCATTGGCCAGCAGCACGCACGAGACATCTAGCCTTTATATATGATATCTATGGCTGTGGGTACCAGCAGAGTCCGTCTACGGAGAGCCTGCCCACTCCCTATTAAGTCCTATTGTACCGAATTTTGGTTGTAGTTCCACCAGAGTTCCACTGGGGGCGATCGCCCATGAGTGCTAAATGAATGGGAGTCTATGGAGCTAGACGGCTAAATTTGTCTCTTTCACCCGATTGCCATTGAGAAATCTTAGATTTGATTGTAGGTTTTGCAAGTTCAACATGGGTTATAGGTCGAAAGTTGAATGAACAAGTACTTATGTCCTTTCGATTTCTTACAGGTTGAGTTGTTGTTGCCCATAACACGCTAGCATTCTGCTAATGAATGCTGATTGGTCAGTGATGGACTGATTATGACCAGAGATACCGCTTGATGCCATCCTGTGTGTGTGTGTATTTTCGCATGGTCTTTTAAAACAACAAAACAAAACAACTGTGTCTGCTGTGTTGTCGATGCCTCGAGAGAAAAGAAAGTGCAGA
This sequence comes from Leuciscus idus, assembly GCA_021554675.1. Taxonomy (NCBI): domain Eukaryota; kingdom Metazoa; phylum Chordata; class Actinopteri; order Cypriniformes; family Leuciscidae; genus Leuciscus; species Leuciscus idus. Next base: position 45,004,246 of record CM038621.1, on the reverse strand, counting down.
GCGTGAAAGCACCAAAGTGACTGAAGGATTGGCGTAAAGCAGTATCTCTGGTTGCATGATGTGTATGACGTCATTGACATTTTTAAAAGACTTTTTAAAGCAAATTATTCTAAAAAAAGTGACTCTAAAAAATCGAACACCCAGCAATGTGTAATTTCTTTGCATCTCCTTTCGAATACTACATTCAAATTAGACAAAAAAATATATCCTGAGAAAAGTGGATTTTGATGTGTATAGCGCCATAGACCTCCATTCATTCTGAACTCGTCCTGTGAGCGCCCTCGTATGGAACCAGAGTGGAACTGCAACCAGTTCAGAAGCCGGAAGTTTACTGAGTTAACTCATTAACAGATTAATTGTGATAATAATATGTTTTAAGTGAATCTTTTCGATGCAATTTCTTTCATACATGTATTTAAACATATACTTAATTCATTTAACGTTTTAACATGATTGTTGAGTATGGAAGTAGAATAATGTCAAATGTTTTTGAAATAAAAAGCCTGTTGAATTGCACTACTTGAAAAAAAAATAGGCATTGCATTAACCATGCTTGCATTTTAATGCATTGTATTTTTAGTGCTTACATTTTTATGGGCTGAAATTCAACATGGTTGAATATTTAAGCTGTGAATATTTCAATTAAAAACATTTCAAACACCTTTTCATTATTAAAAATTCAATAATCTATATTCACCTTTCATATTTCACTTCCAAAATATTCAAACTGTTTAAAAATACAACCAATAATATTCAACAGGCAATTTTCGGTCCATTTTATTTCGCTTTGCAAATTCGCTTCCACAAATTCAGTGGTTCAAATTCGACAGTAAATTCAACATTGACGTCCAGGAACTGCAGGAAAAGCAGTAGATTGCCGAGCATACTCTCCATCTGCTGTTAGTCGACCTCACCATCAGATGGTGCAAAAGCGCTTGTTGCTGACGAAGACATTCATTCATAAAATGAAAATGATTATCTGTGTCAGTATATGCGGAAAAGATGATAAACACACAAAAGCTGTGTTTATGTTTCATTCAATAACTTCATTGTTACTTTCCCTGTGTATTCTACATGTCATCAGCTTTCTCTACCATGAACAGGATTATAATCGGTTTCCCTCAATACCTCATACTCAAGGATTTCCCTTCCGTTGATAGTGATATGAAAGACCAATCTTGCACCTTATTAGGGAAGTAGGCTGTAGGCTATTATAAAGGCTACAGGCAAGAAGATGGACTCAGAATATGAACTTAACGCGCAAAGTTTCATGCTGAGCGTTTCGTGATATACTGGCATAAAATCAACATATACATAGTATGCATACGTGTATTGCATTAGCTTAAACTGTCACAGCACTTGCATATTGTCCTCCTATTGTTAGTTTAACTGTAAATCGCTTTGGATAAAATCGTCTGCTAAATGACTAAATGTAAAAATTGGCTTGATATTGGACATTAGCACATTTAGGGACCGTCTCTAAAGTTGCATACAACATTGGCATACACGTTTCTAACTTCAATAGCAAACTTAAATTTATTTGAATAAATATCAAAAATCCAAAGGGTGCGCATTATGCCTGACACTAAATGAACACTTTACAGTTGGTTTTATGACTGTAAGTCGTTCTATTCAAATGCTATCGGAGTTAGAAACGTGTATACCAAAGTCGTATACACTTTAGAGACGGTCCCTAAATGTGCGAATGTCCAACATCAAGCCATCTGTATGCCAATCTATCACTGGGAAACGCTCAGCATTAAGCTTTGCGCGCTATTCTGAGTCCATCTGCTTGCCTGCGAGTTTGGTCTTTTACATCACTGTAGTCCATTAAGCTACGTTAAGAGTTGTATATGTCCAGCAGGGGAATCCTTAAGTATTGAGGGAAACCCTAATAGCCTGCATGCAGCACATCCACAATATAAAGTTAAGGCAACTAAACAACCAAGAGAAATATATGTCAACCTCAAAAATGTAACATTGGATCTGTATATCCGCATCGGGGAATACATTTACATTTACATTTAGTCATTTAGCAGACGCCTTTATCCAAAGCGACTTACAAATTAGGAATAACATTATAATCTCGTTCACGGTAGAGAAATGCATGTAGGCTACACAGGAAAAGTAACCATGAAGACACTGAATTTAACATAAAACTGCCGTCATAATAATCACAAATACACTTACATTGCTGTAAATGAGTTTTATGAATGAATGACTTGTTCTAACTGTTGTTGGTCTTCAACACGCGCTTTTGCACCATCTGCTGGTGAGGTAGACTAACAGCAGATGGAGAATATGCTCGGCAATCTACTGCTTTTCCTGCAGTTCCTGGACGTCAATGTTGAATTTACTGTCGAATTTTAACCACTGAATTTGTGGAAGCGAATTTGCAAAGCGAAATAAAATGGACCGAAAATTGCCTGTTGAATATTATTGGTTGTATTTTTAAACAGTTTGAATATTTTGGAAGTGAAATATGAAAGGTGAATATGGATTATTGAATTTTTAATAATGAAAAGGTGTTTGAAATGTTTTTAATTGAAATATTCACAGCTTAAATATTCAACCATGTTGAATTTCAGCCCATAAAAATGTAAGCACTAAAAATACAATGCATTAAAATGCAAGCATGGTTAATGCAATGCCTATTTTTTTTTCAAGTAGTGCAATTCAACAGGCTTTTTATTTCAAAAACATTTGACATTATTTTACTTCCATAGTTGAGATTGTTTTAATATGTAGGCTACTGAATTTCCACATGCGTCACACGAGTGTGAACGAGTTCATTTCTAACGAGTTCAGAAAAACATGCTGTCTGAACGACGCCTCGGACATCGTAACGTTAGCTATTTTCCCTTACCTAGCTGCTTTTATGCTCTTATCCATAGCTCTTATCTTATACTAACTAGCATGGAAACAGGCTATGGTAAAGTCAGTGAATAAAAGACTAACACCATGATGAACAAGTAAAAAAAACGCAATAACATGTGGTTTTACTGAATAATTAAGTAAATATAATTTAATATAAAATATAATATAATATAAAGAAACCTCATTGCTTGACTAGCTACTCTCTGCTGACTCAGACGACGACATCTTCCGATCCTACGTCGGCCACCGTAGCTTCTCCTTCGAGTTTGCAATTTGAGGAATGGGCCATGAGTGTTTGCAATTCGCAAATCTCACCACTAGATGCCACTAAAAATCACACACTGCACCTTTAACATTCTGACAGTTATTTGTATACCCACCCACCCACCCACCCACCAACCAACCAATATATAAATAAATAAATAAAAATCAGGTTTAAAAAGAGTTTTTGTGTTCAGCAGGTGATGGAGCATAATAGAGCAATATAAAAAGTGCCACCATGAATATTGTTTTGACAAGTGCATGGGAACTAGCCTGGGAAAACCCAGACAACTTCCGGCAAATTTAGATTTGCTCTGCAAGTAAGTCTGGCAAAGAGCTCATTCAAGGCCATTTCCCCATGCCGGGAAACGTTGAGGCGGGCTTTACACATGACGATCGCTCTGATTGGTTTTAGGTCTAGCCTATCCAATTGCGCCCAGAGGCATTTGAGTGACGTCCGTTGGTGAAGCGCATCAACTTTTAAATGCATTATTATATTCAAATTGCAAACCAATAATATCTGTCTGCAGAGCCGCAGAGCCACAGTTTTACCCCAGCAGTTTTACCCCGCGCATGCGCAGTTTCATCACAACAGTTTTACCCGCAGAGTCCGTTTACCGTTACATTAACCCATACAATTTGTATTATGCATTTCCTTAACATGTACTTGCTAATCAAACACTTTATATGAACAAACTACTAATCTATAAAACACAATCGGTCTTCCGACCTTTTACTATTGTGTTGATATGCGCGAGGGAGAGAGAGCAATACAGCGCTCGTGTTGTTTGAAGGCGGTGAGAGTGCGCGCACGGCTCTCTCTCTCTGTTTGTTCTTATGCGCCCTGTCCACTGATCTAAATAGTTGTTACGACGACTTATTTGTTCCCTCGTTTTAATAAATCGTGGACACGTTGAACTAATTCCCTCCCTCATTTTGATTTAATGAATTGCAACGTGGCCAAAAACAGTTTGATACTATTAATTAGTGAATGCTAAAGACCTATTTTTGTGAATTGGTGAATATTCAGGTGAATTATTTCGTGGCCACGAATTAATAATAATTATTAAACTGTTTTTCTTACCTGTGAAGATAGCCTTTCAGTGAAGGCCGACTATTCTCGTACAGCTTTTTATTCCTTTTTTTCTTTTTTTTTGTGAATTGGTCAATATTCAGGTGAATTGTTTCGTGGCCACGAATTAATAATACCTCAGCACGTTTTACAAATTTGAGTACAACGTGGCCACAATATAGTAAAACGAGGGAACAAATTAGTATAACCTGCTGAGGTATTATTAATTCGTGGCCACGAAACAATATTCACCGGAATATTCACCAATTCACAAAAATATAGGTGTTGTAGCCAATTTTAATGTGTTATATGTTTTTTGTTGGTGGTTAAGTGGCATGAGGGTGACGTTCTTTCACCTGCACACCAGGGGGCATAGGCAGGGCATCACAGGCTATATGAGGAAGTTACAGGTGAATAGCGTCAGGGAATTAGGAGCCAGGAAGCCACACAGTTTTTCAACCGTGCATGTGTGTGATGGATTTTGTCATGTCCAGCTGCTAACATCATGTTTAATGTTGCTTGCAAACTTACGAGCTCGAGTTACATCAGCAATGCAAGCAGCAGTGTTTGTAAGTCATTTTACTCTGCATAAAATAAAGTGAAAAAAACGAGTTCCATGGCAGACCTGATTTCTTGCACCGTACGTGTTGGAGACGACTTCAAATTCCCTCAAGTGTTTTTTTTTGTGGTACGATCGCCACTACACTAAGTTGAAAAACTACGCTTCAATGGACGGATCGCGCGGATGTTGGAGGGCAGAAGCACAGCGCTCCAGCTGATTTCAATGAGTGAACGCCGACAGGAGAAATTGGACACTGAGAAATGAAAGTGGGCTAAAGCAACGCTGGAGAATAACGGTAGGATTGTTTTGGAATTGTTATAAGCTGTGTGGAAGAGATTGGACTTCTCACAATCAGGATATAGGTAAATCCTGTTTAAATTTTAAAATAAAGACTTCGGCAGCTTGTCTAATCATTGGCATAATGAGTAACGTGGATTTGAATGCACCAGTCAATCAAAGTGAAACGGTGAATGAACTTGGTAAAAGACCAGTTAAACTCACGATTAAAGCTTTGGAGGAAAAAATATTATCACTTCAAAAGGAAAGGAACCTTAGGATAAAGAAACTTTATAAACTAAGAAAGAAAGTTGAGCAACTGATGCTTTCAAAAGAAAATGTGTCCGAGGTACAGATTCTATATGATACTTTTTTAAAGTTGAGTGTGGAAACAACAGAACTGCATGAATCATTGAAACCTTTGCTACCAAAAGAGGAAATGTCAAAACAAAATAAATGGTTTGAAATCGAAATGAACAGTAATACAGAAATAATTAAAAGAATTAAAGAGTGGTTGCTTGACATTAAGGAGCAATGCAAGGATGTTGATGATGATGGTGATTTTGATGATGATGATGAAGTTGACAGTGCTGCGCCACATATGACTGTGATCACTGATGAAATCGGTCCAAATGACAGTGTTTCAAATGTTGGTGGTAAAAAGTGTACATCAGCTTCTTGCTCCAGCCACAGGTCTTTAAAGTCATCAACCTCCTTTGCATACCTAAAAGCAGAGGCTGAAAGGGCCGCTCTTCTTGCTAGGGCAGCTACCCTAAAAGAAAAACATGAACTGGAGGTACAGGAGGAACAAATTAGACATAAGAAGGAGGTGCTTGAACTGCAAAGTCAAATTGCTGCTCACACAGCAAAGGTTAAGGTGCTTAAGTACAGAGGTTCTGATGTGCAAAGCTCCAGTGCACATTCTGATGGAATGAATTCATATCTGAAAAGGTCAAAGTACAAATCCTCTCTTAGATCCTCTGCTATGGAATTTGTTCCACAAAGTTCAAGCTATCATTTCAATCATCCACCAAAAGGAGGCAGCAAAGCCACAGTGTCAATGGAGACATGTCTCAAGGATTCAAGCCATCAGTTCAATCATCCACCAAAAGGAGGCAGCAAAGCCACAGTGTCAATGGAGACATGTCTCAAGGATTCAAGCCATCAGTTCAATCATCTACCAAAAGGAGGCAGCAAAGTCACAGTGTCAACGGGGGCACGACCTAAAGAAACTATTTTTCAACAAGGTGGAACAAAAGTTCATGTTCCGCTTCACAAACCAAGCATGCCTCAACAATCCCAGCAAACCAATCACACCATATATCACACACAGGAAACGGCCATGCTTTCCACGCAGAAGTCCATACAGCGTGATGGTTTAGTGCAAACCAACGTGGAACAAGGAAATATTCTCACTATTATGCAAAGGCAAAACGACATAACTGCTTTGCTAGTACAGCAGCAATCTTCACTATCATTACCCCCAAGGGATATACCAACCTTTGATGGAGACCCTCTCGAATACAGCACATTCATTAGAGCATTTGAAAATGGAGTAGAAGGAAAGGCTGCTAGCAATCAAGATTGTTTGTACTTTTTAGAGCAGTATACCAAAGGACAACCTTAAGGAGTTGGTCAAGAGCTGTCAACACATGCCACCTGAAAGGGGGTATCAAAAGGCCAAGACACTTCTTCAGAAATGCTTTGGAAATGAACAAAGAATTGCCACAGCTTACATGGAGAAAGCTCTGGGATGGTCACCAGTGAAAGCAGAAGATGTCAAGGGCTTGCAAGCCTTTGTTTTGTTTCTACGGGTTTGTTGTAACGCAATGGAGGACATTAGTTACATGATAGAAATGAATATGCGTGCTATAGTCTTGAAGCTACCATATAAGTTGAGGGAAAGGTGGAGAAACACTGCTTATGAGTTGCAGGAAAGGCACTGTCGTCAAGCGGGTTTCAGTGACTTTGTCAGTTTTCTTGAGAGGCAAGTATCTATTGCCTCTGATCCACTCTTTGGAAACATTCAGGACACATCCATCTTACCATTAAAATATAACGTTGGACATAAAGTCTCACAGGTTCGCTTCAAGGGAAGGGGAAGCAGTTTTGCTACCTCTGTGGAAGCTGTTAATACTGGAAACACACATCAAGTGCAACAAGAGAAAAATGTTACTGATAAGTCAACAAAGGTGACGTGTCTGCTGTGTGAGGAGGGCCACAGATTGGAGTGGTACCCCAGAATGGAGAAGAAGCTGCACAGAGAGAAAATCGACTTTCTAAAGGTGAAAGGTGTTTGTTTTGGGTGTTTGACTGTTGGACACATGAGCAAAGACTTTCATAGACGTCTAACTTGCAAGTTGTGTAACCTGAAACATCCTACCTGCCTCCATATCCATTCAAAGGAAAGGGAAACCAAATCAGAGGACACACACCAAGAAACAAGTCATGTAGTTTCTCCTAAGACTTGTGGCCATATAGGGGCCGGTGCACAAGACTGTGTTTTGCCAATTGTGCCCGTACAAATCAAGGCTGTGAAAGGTAGTAAGATGCTAAAAACGTATGCATTTTTAGATTCCGGTAGCACAGCCACTTTCTGCTCTGAGCGACTCATGAGGGAACTAAAGGTGAGAGGAAGAAACGCCAAGATCCTGTTGAGAACCATGAGCCAAGAAAAGTTTGTTGACAGTCATGTTATCTCAGGACTGGAAGTATCTGCACTCAATAGTAACACTTTCTTTGAATTGCCTGATGTATTTACACAATATGAGATGCCTGTGACTCGTGATAACATTCCACGACAAGAAGAGTTAAGTGCCTGGCCACATTTGCACTCAGTGGAAATTCCTGTCATCAATTCTGATGTGGAGCTATTGATTGGAACCAACGTTTCAAGAGTAATGGAACCATGGCAAGTGGTAAACAGCAAGGATGGAGGACCCTATGCTGTCAGAACCCTATTGGGATGGGTTATCAATGGACCACTAAGAGGAGGCAATGCTATTGGAAGCAGCAATCCTACCATTACAGTCAACCGAATATCTATTGCTAACATAGAGGAACTGTTGGTGAAGCAATATAACCACGACTTTAATGAGAAATCCACTGAGGAAAAGCCAGAAATGTCCAGAGAAGATCTCAAGTTTATGGAAATTCTGAACAGTTCAGTTGAACTCAGCAATGGTCATTACTGCATGAGATTACCTTTCAGGGAGGAAAATGTTATCCTGCCTAACAACCGTCATGTTGTTGAACAAAGGGCCCTCTGTTTGAAAAGGAGATTCAAGAAAAATGCTACCTTTAAAGAAGAATACACTCACTTTCTCAGTGATGTCATAAGTAAAGGATATGCAGAAAAGGTCCCAGAAAATCAAAGGAAAGGAAAAGAAGGAAAAGTCTGGTACATCCCGCATCATGGCGTGTACCATGCGAAAAAGGGAACCTTGAGGGTAGTATTTGACTGTGGTGCAAGCTTTAAGGGGATGTCGCTTAACAGTCAGCTACTTCAGGGACCTGATTTGACGAATTCATTTCTTGGAGTTCTGTTAAGGTTTCGTCAAGAAGTTGTAGCAGTGATGGCTGATATCCAGGCAATGTATCATCAAGTTAAAGTGACAAAACAGGATGCTGATTTTCTACGCTTCCTGTGGTGGCCAGCTGGTGAATTAACACAACATCTTACTGAATATAGAATGATTGTTCATCTATTCGGTGCAATATCATCACCCAGCTGTGCCAGTTTTGCCCTAAGAAAAACTGCTGAGGACAACAGGGCAAAGTTTCCAGTACACGTGGCGGACACAATCAAGCACAATTTCTATGTGGATGACTGTTTGAAGTCCTTGCCTTCAGAAGTAGAGGCCATAGCCCTGGTGAGAGACCTGACAACTGTATGCCAATTGGGGGGGTTTCGGCTGGTGAAATGGATTAGCAACAGCAGGTCAGTGTTGGAATCTATTGATGTGGAAAAAAGAGCTAAGGAAGTGAAACAATTGAATCTCGACAGAGACAATCTCCCTGTTGAGAGAACACTTGGACTCCAATGGTGTGCAGAAACTGACACCTTCAGGTTCAAAATGGCAGGTCAGGAAAGACCATTGACAAGACGAGGTATATTGTCTGTAATAAGCTCAGTGTACGATCCTATTGGATTTTTAGCACCCTTTGCCTTACCTGCCAAGTTGTTGCTGCAAAATCTCTGTAGGTTGAACTGTGGTTGGGATGATCACATTTCCCCAAACTACCAACTACAGTGGGTGGGGTGGCTAGAAGATCTAAGAAAGCTCAACACATTTAGCGTACCAAGATGCATCAAGCCCAAAGATTTTGGACAGCTTACAAGTGCCCAATTACATCACTTCTCAGATGCCAGCGAGGATGGTTATGGCACAGTATCGTATCTGAGAATGCAGAATGACAAGAAGAAAATTCATCTTGCCTTTATTCTTGGAAAAGCGAGAGTTGCTCCATTAAAGAAAGTGACAATCCCAAGGATGGAACTAACTGCTGCCGTACTTGCAGTTCGAATTGATAGGATGTTGAAAACAGAATTGCAGCTAGAGTTGGAGAATTCAACCTTTTGGAGTGACAGCACAACTGTGTTAAAATACATCAGGAATGAAAAAAGGCGTTTTCACACCTTTGTGGCCAATAGGATCTCCACAATAAGAGAAACCACTGCTGTCTCACAGTGGAGGTACGTCGATACAAAGCAGAATCCTGCTGATGAGGCTTCACGTGGGGTGAAAATTGATTACCTGCTCACGAGCAGCAGATGGATCCATGGCCCAGGTTTTCTTCTCAAGAATGAAAGGGAATGGCCTGTTAACATTGTGGATTCTGTCTCTATCAGCAGTGATGACCCAGAGGTCAAAGGAGAGGCTACAGTAAATGCTGTAGTCATTGAAGATGTCCTAAATGTAACAAACACTGTCAACACAGATACACAGAATGCAACAAATCAGTTGATGATTTATTTCTCTTCATGGAAAAGGCTAAAGATCTCAGTTGCTTGCTTTCTACAGGTGAGAAAGATGTTGTTGCTGTTGAGTCAGAAGAGAAGAGAAATACAAGCTTCTGTGTCCAGCAGTGGACTTGATAAAGTTCAACAAAAGAACAAAGTGGAAAAGGAGATGCAAAGATTCAGAACCACACTGACTGGTCAAACCATGTCCCCTGAAGATCTTGAAACTGCTGAAAGTGCCATCATTCAATACTGTCAACTAGATAGGTTCAAAGGAGAAATCACTGTTTTGAAAGGGGGAACATCTGGAGTGAAGAAAAGCAGCCACATTTACAAACTTGATCCAGTGTTAGAAAAGGGGCTCTTGAGAGTGGGTGGAAGGCTCAGTAAAGCAGCAATGCCTGAGTGCATGAAACATCCAGTCATTTTGGCTAAAGACCAACATATCTCCACTCTCATTCTTCGCCACATTCATGAGCAGTTAGGACATTGTGGAAGAAATCATCTGCTTTCTAGACTTCGTCAGCGGTATTGGATCATCAGCGCAAATGCTGCTGCTAGAAAGATTATTTCATCCTGCATCATTTGTAGACGTTTTAGAGGAAAGCTGGGTGAACAAAAGATGGCAGATTTGCCGAAAGACAGACTCCAACCTGACCTCCCACCATTCACAAGTGTGGGTGTCGACTACTTCGGGCCTTTTGAAGTGAAGAGAGGCCGCAGCTTTATAAAACGCTATGGTGTTATCTTCACCTGTATGGCCAGCAGGGCAGTGCATTTGGAAATAGCATATTCATTAGATACCAGTTCTTGCATCAATGCACTGCGCAGATTTATATCTAGAAGAGGCCAGGTATCGCACATTAGATCAGACAACGGAACTAATTTCGTTGGAACAGAACGTGAGCTGAGAGAGGCTCTGTCTGCTCTTAATCACCAAAAAATTCAAAAGGCATTACTTCAGTCAGGAGTGAAATGGAGCTTCAACACTCCTACTGCATCACATCATGGTGGAACATGGGAACGAATCATTCGCATGGTCAGACAGGTACTGAACTCAGTCCTTCATCAGCAAAGTGTGGATGATGAAGGGTTACAAACTCTTCAATGTGAGGTGGAAGCCATATTAAATGACCGTCCCATCACCAAAGTGTCAATTGATCCTAACGATCTGGAACCCTTGACCCCTAATCACATCCTCCTGTTGAAAGGCAAACCTGCACTTCAACCTGGGCTTTTCGAGAAGAGTGATTTATACACAAAACGACGTTGGAGGCAAGTTCAGTTCTTATCGGATCTCTTCTGGCACAGATGGATCCGGGAGTACTTACCTCTGTTACAGGAACGACAACGGTGGTCTAAGGACAAGAGAAGCTTCATCATTGGAGACATAGTCATTGTGGCAGACTCTACTGCCCCTCGCGGATCGTGGTTATTAGGGAAGGTACTGCAGACCTTTCCTGACTCACGAGGACTTGTGCGGTCTGTTAAAGTCCAGACCAAATGCAACATTCTGGAGAGACCAGTCACAAAGATTTGTCTTCTGCAAGAAGCTGGATAAAGACTGATATATTAGACATATGTATGCTCACATGGACATTATAAACTGAAAGCACGTATGTGCATGATGGACATTTTTTGGCTCCATTGTTTGTATGGTTTTTAATTGTTACATTATTATAGAGTAACAACTGGGGGCCGGTGTGTTGTAGCCAATTTTAATGTGTTATATGTTTTTTGTTGGTGGTTAAGTGGCATGAGGGTGACGTTCTTTCACCTGCACACCAGGGGGCATAGGCAGGGCATCACAGGCTATATGAGGAAGTTACAGGTGAATAGCGTCAGGGAATTAGGAGCCAGGAAACCACACAGTTTTTTCAACCGTGCTTGTGTGTGATGGATTTTGTCATGTCCAGCTGCTAACATCATGTTTAATGTTGCTTGCAAACTTACGAGCTCGAGTTACATCAGCAATGCAAGCAGCAGTGTTTGTAAGTCATTTTACTCTGCATAAAATAAAGTGAAAAAACGAGTTCCATGGCAGACCTGATTTCTTGCACCGTACGTGTTGGAGACGACTTCAAATTCCCTGAAGTGTTTTTTTTTGTGGTACGATCGCCACTACAATAGGTCTTCTTAAATATATTTACATTTTAATATAGACCAAAACTGCGCATGCGCGGGGCGAAACTGCTGGGGTGAAAATGTGGCTCTGCGGCTCTGCAGTCAGACCCTTCTCTTACAAACACGTGAGGATAGTGTCCATGAAAGACCCACTGGCAGATGAACGTGCTACTACATTTCGGTAGGAAATTAAATTAGATTTAATAGAGGATTTTAACTGTGACAAGATGATTGACAGGGCAGTTTACATGACGGGATGCACGCGACAGATAAAGTCCGATAAAGATGATGTAGTATGTCCCAAAGTTGCCTACTTTTTTGCTACACATTCAAAAATAAATAAATTTTCTTCACAAAAAGAGTAAATACTTTTTTCAGGCGAATTGGGACGCAGCATATGGCTTTACACATGACGATCGCTCTGATTGGTTTTAGGAGTTTTAGGTCTATCCAATTGCGCCCAGAGGCATTTGAGCGACGTCCGTTGGTGACGCCCCTTTGGAAATGAGTTCTAAAAGGAGCTTTGCCAGACCCAGGGGGGCAGGGTTTTATATTATTTTGAAGTTTCCCAGAGCGCCGCCACTGGCTGGCGGACCATCACCTGCTGTTAGCATCCCATTGACTCCCATTCATTTTGGCGTCACTTTGACAGAATAACTTTACATCTAAGGCGTTTAAAGACTCCATTTGTCCATTATTTATTTCTAAAGAAACACGAAAATGTATAAAAGGCTCCATTACCTTGTATCTTACGCTATGGCCCCGTAGATGCAGTTTTTGTAAAAATAGGCTAACGATTGCATCATAACCACGCGACTCTCTGTCGCACAGTAGAGAGATTACCGTATGGACGGGAGGAGAAGCTCGCGGACAATCGGGGGGACGTGGAGGCAAAATGACAAAGTAATTAATCAGAATACTTAGAACAAGTTACTCCTGCTCCTAGCTCATGGACACCTCCTACTCACACTCTCCGTCTCTGCAAGTTTCGGAAGGGAATGATTCAGATTTCTCTTGACACAGCTACTAGAAGACAGACGGGTTGCTCACGTCACATCTACGTCGTCAAGCTCAGTTTGAGTCTGCGCAGTACGCTCAACCATCAGGAAGTTAGTTGTTCTAATTGACTTCATTTTTTTCCGTTGAATCCAATGGGGTCGCTGTGTCCAGTTTATATACTGTCAATGGCCAGACCCTAACTCAGTTACTACTGAGAAGGGTCTGGTTTTAACCAGGCTACATGGGAACCAAAACCATGTAACAAGCATTAAATATGAACTGTCTTTGTAATACATGGTTAACATCTTAAACAATATTCCATGAGAAACTGTTAAGTTATATATTTTATAAATTACAATTGGATTAAGGCGACCATATATTTATATATATATTTTTTTATAGTGTCAACAGAAACAGAAACAAACAGGAAACACAGAAATTCAGTATACAAGGTTCATTGAAATCTGCTGAATTAGAGAAATATCACTGGATTCTGTGTTGTCACAGTTCAGCTAAGATAATTATTCAGGTCTGCTGTCCAGTAAATGATGATGATTATTGAGGAGTGTTTCAGTTGAGTAACTTTTAAACGTTGTCAAGTTTAGGGCGTCACCTTCAGATTGAGCTCCTCCTCCAGCTATTTAACTGAGATGTCAGATAAATTTAGATCTATGTAGTTTTTGTGGGAGTGTATATTGTATTATTTAAATAAGATGTTGAACAAATTGCTATATGATTGTATATTACAATATGTAATATCATCTTATTGTAAAGTTCATGTTATGTTTCATGTTTACACCCATTACTTGCACCATAACCAAGCTTTTAGACATAATCATTTGTAAGAAAATGAATTCCTCCAAAAGATAAGCGCCTTTTTCTCTCCATCCTTTATTTGGTGTAATGAATGAATAAAACAAAAAGAAAAGAAAAGACCAGCCTGGGAAGCTCAGAAAATAGCTTATCTTCCCATTGTTCTAGACAAAGAATACTGAAAATGTATAGGGAGTATCACCATCTCAACCAATGAGAACATACATGACATCATAAATATCATATATACTGTTGTATAAGATATCTATAAATGGTCAATATCCGGTCAGATCTCCTTCCTTGCCTTGCGGTCCAAAAGGCTTTTGTAATACACAATGCATAGAAAAAGAATAGGACCCTTTCTCCCCCTTTCTACAATGGGGTGCTTCTTAATATGAAACAGATGTTTAACTTACATAAATGTTTGAATTACATAAATGCAAAGGAATGTGCAAGCAGGACATGTTTTCTCCTAGAGAGAGCTGAGATAAGAAAATTATATTTCTAACATCATTGCACAAGTCAGTCTTTCCATTGTGTTCTTGGTTTCATTATCATTGACTTTTAGTTGGTTTTCATTTTCATCATGTTCCTTTGTTCAGTTTTCCCACTCCTCATTATTATATCCATATGTGTCAGCTGCATCCTCCTCATTTGTGTTTGGTATATAAGTTGGTCCCTCACATTCGTTCTCTGTCTGATCACTGTAACATTAAGTGTGTGTTGCCCTGCCTGTTTGCCTGTCATGTGGATGTTTCTAATTAAACTTTGTGTTGGAACTTTATTCTTCTGTCTGCCTGAAACCACACGTGACAGTGCAAGTCTTTTACAAGTCACTGAGTCTTTATACAGTCTTTTGAAGAGGAAGGGTGTTGGTTGTTTCAGTTCTGTAAATGCTGATCTGAGTTTAAAACATTACAAACTTAGGAAACTGTGGTCAGAAAAGTCACTTGTATTTTATGGGGACTTCCGCTATCTACCTCAACCTCTTTTGAAGATGCATTAATGTTTGGGATGTTAATGTTATTTACTCTAAAAAGAGATGTGTTAAAAAACAACACACAGTAGGTGTTGATGGTATTTTGACATATGTTGTGTGTTTTCTTTTACATGTTAATATCTTATTTAGCCTCTGAATGGCAGTACTAAATTAATTAATTAATACATTTTTAAACAAAATAAGAACAATTTACACCAATTTACACGCCCTGGCTTTTAATGGATGTTTCCTTCTTGAGCATCACTGAATGTTTGCAGCGTTTGTAATAGTTGTGTCTGAGTCCCAGTGTGAAAATATGGATCTCAAAATCATACAATCACTGCTAGTAAGGAGTCAAATATGCAGAAGATGCTGGAAAAGCAAAGAATGTGCAGGAGCTGGAGGATTTTTCTGAAGACCATTGAGCAGTTTAACTGTTCGGGACAAACAAGGGACTCATGAACAACCATTACAAAAAACAAAAAACAAAAGTTGTGGATCATTCAAGTTAATATGTAGTATGTCTTAAACATCCAATCCAATCCAATCCGCTTTATTTATATAGCACAATTTAAACAAACACAAGGTTTCCAAAGTGCTGTACACCACACTCTAAAAAGTGCATATGGCTTGTCATTAGTTTAAAGAACTTTTTATACTTGATCTGACTCAATAAATTCACTTTTCTGGCTTGTCGTTGGTCTAATGTAATTGAGTTTAGTTGTCTTGAAAAGTAAAACAAATTTTTTGGGTGTAATTTAAACTAATTGCTTTAAATCAAATGACAATTTTACGTCCACGTCCAAACCACGTGACTACTGACGTCATCAAGCTTGGGTCGAGAATTTTCTGTTCGGCCGCCATCTTGTTTTGCTGTATGAAGACCGTTGCGGATCCACTTTATTGCCGTTGATATACATTTGTATAATATTAAAGTAGAATTCAATGCATTCATGCATGTGTTTGGTTGAATATCTGTTTTATTTTGGTCAGAGTCATCTGATATTTCAAGTGTACAGTTAATGTTAGCTATAACTGTTAGGCCTAGTAACGATGGATAGCCATTAATAGATACTTAAGTAACGTTAGATCATTTGTGGACTTTTAATTACATTATTTATTTGGGTTTTTCCTGCTTTGAGAATTACAAGGCGACCGCCTCCGTCAAATGGCGTGCCCTATCCGGCTGTCCTCAAAACTCAGACAGGTTCAGATTAGGCCTGTCGCGATAAATAATCAGAAATATTGTTACTCAATCATTCACAAATTCTAATATAATGATTTAAGTGGTGTAAAGCCATTTCATATCTTGTTGTGAGGGACAGAAGAAATGTTACATCGTTAAATTAAAGTTTACGCAAACTCGTCTTCCCTCCACTGCAGCTGTCAATCATTTGATCCATTCAGCATTCAAACAGCGCGTCGCGGTAAAACTCCTCATCTAGACGTCTACCAAATTTAATAATCGTGACAGCCCAAGTTCAGATACCTATTTTCCAAGCAGGATTTTACCACCTGCAAGTCATTTTGATCCAGGAAAAACCCTAAAATAGTATATAATTGTTACTATCGGTAGAGATTGTAACGTTATATATAATACATTGCGTATCTGCATTTCGTTCAGTGGATTGCATAACGTTAAGTTTCTGACATTTGATTGATGTAGAAACATTGGTGAATGAGAAAAATAAAGTAGCAAGAGTGGTTAATACTTTAAAATGAGTCAAGCAACAGTTAAGTTGGTGTGATTATGCTTCAAATCAAATGACAAGTTTGCATTCTGTTTAAGCCACGTGACCACGGACGACCACGCACGGACAAAATTCTAATCGACCATCATCTTCTTTTGCTGCAGGATAACCTCATGGTGGACACAAAATTACATATGGTGAGTAATCTTACAAATTAAGTTAAGTTTGTTTCTATCATACATTTATAATTAGGGTTGGGCGATGTCCCCTAAATTGGCAGTTGACGATGTTTACAGTAAAACATCGCGATGGACGATGATATCGTCGGGGGGGGGGGGGGGGTGGGGGGTGCTACGGAATCGCGCTGACCATCACGAAGAGAGAGAGAGAGTAGCTACTTCTACTGTGTTTATGCCACGGGAATACTCGGCTTGGCATTTTGAAATATTTATATGTTTATTTGGCCGTTTAGGCTCGCAACCGAAGACAAAGACTATGCTTGTCCGTGTTGCGCTCGGAGCGCGCGCACAGCATCCTGTCAGTACAATTCAGGTCTCTTTCGCGACTTATCGCGCTTTTAATATTTTAATATTATTATTAATAACTTTAAACAGAATCGTCAACTGAAATCTGCGCGGATTATCAACAATACGACACATTTATAGGACATAAAGGGTCTCTGCGGCAAAAGTGAAAGTACCAGCGGCCAGCGGGTGAGATGTTTCGAAATGTCTCTTTGAACAGTAAAGCACCCGTTTCAATAAAAGGATATATTAAAGTTTATATAGCCTATACTTTTACATTTTCGCTGCTGTTCTAAAATGATTTTCGCCATCACCTTAAACAAGCAGCAGCTGCTTGAATCCCAGTGCAGGAGCTGTAACTGTTAGGTTACCACAGAAACGTAAGCAGTTAGTTGATTGCTGTGGTGACTCGTGACACTCGCGAACAGCACTGAACACGCACGTCTTAATTTTTTTATCGTTCGTTGGTAAAGGGTGAGAGACCTTGCGAGCCACATGATTTTTGCCTAAGAGCCAGGTGTGGCTCGCGAGCCAGGTTCCCAACCACTGGTGTACACACGAACACGAACTGCCGTGAGACTGGGCTGGTCTCATAGGGTGGGGGCGTGGCATCACGATGGTGGTCAGCCATCACGATGGACGATGATATCGTCCATCGGCACAACCCTATTTATAATCACATGAGGATCAGTTAACTGATTAATGCAAACGTGTTTTATCAAATAATTCAAAGTTTGTATTCAAAGTGGACATCAGAGAATTTACACTTTATCAATATATTGCACAGCACTGAATTGAGTTATTTTTAGTGTCATATGGCGTTTGAATGGTCATAGATATTTTATTTTAATTGAAAATGTCTACCTTGCCAAGTATTCACTTTAACACATTTGAGAGAGAATAGAGGGCACCTTTCGTCAAAAAAACTGACAGTTTTATTGCTTTATGGCCCTCAAAGCCCCGCCCCTTTTGACCGTGGGAATTTTCCCACGCTAGCTCCTCCCATTTATGGGCTGTACATACACTGTGGGAAAATCGGACTTGTGGCACGCCTCCTTTGGGGTTGAACATCTAAAGCGTGGGAAAATTTCCCAGCGCATACAAGTTCTAAACGATATAAACTTTTTAAAGAAATGTACAATAAAGACATAGAGTGTGAGATCAGTGTTTTTTTTATTTATTAAAGAAGACAGTTGTACATTCATCACTTTTAAAACATTAATGAAATAAGTTTAAAATTGCATTTTTCTCTTAAACAGTTATTAAAAAATGAGTTAGTGTTATTTAAAGATGTTAAAACATTAAAACAAGTTTTTTTAATTTACAAAAACATAATTTTTAAAAAATTTTAAGCATTTAACTTTCACATGGTATTTTGTAAAACTTTTACATGAAACACAAACTAATTTAAAAAGTGTTACGTTTTTACATACCATTCGTTAAAGGACTCAGAGCTTAAAAGATATATAAGTGTTTCGTTGTGGTGGAGCAGAGTGGAGAGCGTCCATTCACTCCGGAGGTCAGTCAGAAATGAAGCTCTGTGAGGCCTACAGAGAGACACACACAAACCCCGCCCCTACCCCTGCCCCCAACAGATGTCACCGTGGGAAATTCCCACACCCCCTTCAAGCTCCCAAATAGAAAACACATCCGGTCATCTCGGTGGCCAAACTTAAATGACCAAAGAAAACCGATGCAACGGCTCGAAGAGACCACACCCCCTAACATACCCCTCTCAAAGCTGAGAGGTCAATTTTGATTTAAGGGCCTCCCTAAAATGACATCACTCACGGGAATCCCCCTCCCACAGCATCACAGTCACATGAGCTGTTTTAAAAAGGAGCGCAAACATGACAAGAGCTACTTGTGGTTTTATTCAAGTAGAACACTATGGCTACGTCAGACCACAAAACTCCTGAAACATTGATGAAGCTATGGAGGATTCGACCTTAGCGCCGCGAAAAAAAAAAAAACATAGTTACCAGGACCCGTTTAACGCGATTTCTCCACGAGCCGGCGGAGCGCAAGTGAAATACTTTTCTGGAGGACGTGCGTGCGAAGTCAGATTGGTTAATGGATAACGACGAGCAATTCACAACGAATACAAAAGAGGATCCCAATTTGTTTTTTTACGGAAAGGGATTGGATTTTATTTTATACAGGAGTATGGAGAGATTTGAAAGATGATGGGAGTGAACCGGTTTTCATAGCAGAGTGGGCTGGATTAACGTCTCGGTTACGGATGTAACCCTCGTTCCCTGAGTGGGAACGGAGACGTTACGTCGGATGACGACGATTGGGGTTTCGCTTAGAAGCCTATCACCTTCGAGTATATAAAACGAGCCAATGGCAATGAAATGCCATGGGTCTGCGGAATTTGCATAGCGTAACTCCGCCCGCCGCAGGGGGTATATAAGGAAGTACGCTGGCACAATGCAGATATGTCTTCGCTGAGGAGCCGAGACTAGCCCCAGGCGTTTTTCAGCGGTACAGCGGAAGTGGCAGGAAGACGTAACGTCTCCGTTCCCACTCAGGGAACGAGGGTTACATCCGTAACCGAGACGTTCCCTTTCGTGGTCACTCCGAGTTACGTCGGATGACGACGATTGGGGTTCCAGTCTAATCACGCCACCTCGGCTGTCTTCCAGTGCCCTGCGTAAGTCTGAGCTCCCTGTTGTGAGACTAGCACGAACGAAGGAGTCCTACTTAACACAGGGATACCAAGGTACACTGGGAAGCATATCTCCAGAGAGAAATATGCAATTATGCCCAGCCATTGATGGGGGGGACTTAGAATACACATATGACCCAGAGGGCTGCATATGGAAAATCACTGGGGTGTCCAGCCGCAGGTGGAATTTTAAACCCCAGGGGTGGCAAGGTGGCTTGCCAAGGGAAAGACACACGCTCACAAGGAGACTTACAGTGGAATACACATGTGGGGGTCGCCCAGAGGGGGAACCATGCACATGGAGGCACCTAGTCAAGCGCAAAAGCTGCGTTATGGCAGATTGGCATAACTCAGGCGTTGACGTAACCAGTGCTGGAGGAAACTCAGACTCACCTGAGAGAAATATCGCACGTATCCCGTCCGTGGAGAGGAATGGCGAGCAAGCGAAGACACCTGAGCAGAATCTAGCACCGGCTGGTTGAAGCGAGTACATGAGAAGAAACTGGCTCTACTCGGAGATTATAGAATCTCGCGAATGTGTTGGGTTGTCGCCCAGCCTGCAGCTCTACAAATGTCTGTTAGCGAGGCGCCATGCGCTAGAGCCCAAGAGGAAGCCACACTACGTGTGGAGTGGGCTTTCACACCAAGGGGGCACGGACGACCTTGCTGCTGGTATGCCAAAGCAATGGTATCCACTATCCAGTGGGATAACCTTTGCTTTGAGAGAGCCTTTCCCTTCAGCTTCCCACCATGACAGACAAAGAGCTGGTCTGAGGTCCTGAAACACCGCGTTCTGTCTACGTAAGCACGGAGGGCGCGTACTGGACAGAGCAGTGCCAAGGCTGGGTCTGCCTCCTCCAAGGGCAGCGCTTGCAGGTTCACTACCTGGTCTCGAAAGGGTGTGGTAGGAACCTTGGGCACGTATCCAAGCCGGGGTCTCAGGATCACGTGAGAGTTAGCCGGCCCGAATTCCAGGCACGCTTCGTCAACCGAAAATGCCTGCAGGTCCCCTACCCTCTTGATGGAGGCCAATGCAACCAGGAGCGCTGTCTTCATTGACAGGAACTTAAGCTCCACTGACTGTAAAGGCTCAAATGGAGCACTCTGCAGGGCAGTTAGAACCACTGAGAGGTCCCAAGAGGGTACGAAGGGAGGACGAGGAGGATTTAGTCTCCTCGCTCCCCTCAGGAACCTGACGATCAGGTCGTGCCTTCCCAGAGACTTACCATCAACTGCTTCGTGATGTGCGGCAATGGCGGCAACATACACTTTCAGGGTGGAGGGAGACAGCCTTCGCTCCAACCCTTCTTGCAGGAAGGAAAGCACGACACTGATCGGGCATTTCGTGGGTTCTTGATGTTTAGAAGAACACCAGTTGACGAAGAGGTTCCACTTCAACGCATAGGCATGTCTCGTGGACGATGCTCTAGCGGAAGTGATGGTAGCCACCACCGCAGGTGGTAGGGTACTCAAACCTGCCTCGTCCCGTCCAGGAGCCACACATGGAGGTTCCAAAGATCGGGACGAGGGTGCCATAAGGTGCCCCGTCCCTGAGAAAGGAGGTCCTTCCTCAGAGGAATTGGCCAGGGAGGTGCTGTCGCGAGGAGTACTAGTTCGGAGAACCAGGTCCGGTTGGGCCAATACGGGGCAACCAAAATGACCTGCTCCTCGTCCTCCCTGATCTTGCGCAAGGTCTGCGCAAGAAGGCTCACTGGGGGAAACGCATACTTGCGTAGGCCCCGCGGCCAGCTGTGCGCCAGTGCATCCGTGCCGAGCGTGCCCTCGGTCAGGGAGTAAAACAGGTCGCAATGGGACGAGTCGTGGGAGGCAAACAGGTCTACCTGTGCGTCGCCGAACTGATCCCAAATCAGCTGGGCCGTCTGGGGATGGAGTCGCCATTCTCCAGCGAGAGGCCGAACTCGAGACAGCTCGTCGGCCGCCTGGTTCAGGTGTCCCGGGATATAAATGGCTCGAAGCGACCTCAGATGCTTCTGACTCCATATGAGGAGGTGGCGAGCGAGTTGCGACATACGGCGGGAGCGTAGACCACCCTGGTGGTTGATGTACGCTACTGTTGCGGTATTGTCTGATCGGACTAGTACGTGCTGGCCCCTGAGCAGCGCATGGAAGCGGTGCAGGGCGAGACGTACAGCCAGCAACTCGAGGCAATTGACATGCCAAAGGCGCTGGGGTCCTGTCCAGGAGCCCGCGGCAGCATGACCATTGCACATGGCGCCCCAGCCCGTGTTGGAGGCATCTGTTGACACAACAACATGCCGGGAAACTCGTTCTAAGGGCACTCCGGCCCGTAGAAAATTGAGGTTCGCCCACGGGGTGAAGGTCTGACGGCAGGCTGGAGTCACTGGGACTCGGAGCGTGCCGTGTTGCCATGCCCACCTCGGGACTCGATCGCGAAGCCAAGGCTGAAGCGGTCTCATATGAAGCAATCCCAGCGGCGTTACTGCGGCTGCGGATGCCATATGCCCCAGGAGCCTCTGAAAAAGTTTCAGTGGAACCGCACTCTTGTCCTCGAACTGACGAAGACAAGTCAGCAGTGACTGCGCGCGCTCGCTCGTAAGCTGCGCGCACATGGCGACCGAGTCGATCTCCATACCGAGAAAAGAGATCCTCTGCACGGGGCAGAGTTTGCTCTTCTCCCAGTTGACCCGAAGGCCTAGACGGACTAGGTGCCGGAGCACTAGGTCCCTGTGTTCGCAAACCTGGTCTCGAGAGTGAGCTAGGATAAGCCAGTCGTCGAGATAGTTCAGGATGCGAACCCCGTGTTCCCGAAGGGGAACAAGGGCTGCCTCGACGACCTTCGTAAAGACGCGAGGAGACAGGGCTAGCCCGAAAGGGAGAACCGCGTACTGGTATGCCTGCCCCTCGAAAGCAAACCGTAGAAACGGTCTGTGTCGAGGTAAAATGGAGACATGGAAGTAGGCGTCCTTCAGGTCGATCGCTGCAAACCAATCCTGCGGCCGCACACACTGGAGGATGTGTTTGGCCGTTAGCATCTTGAACGGCAGCCTGTGAAGGGAGCGGTTCAAGACGCGCAGGTCGAGGATTGGCCGTAACCCACCGGACTTCTTGGGTACAATGAAGTAAGGGCTGTAGAAGCCGGACTTCATTTCGGCTGGAGGGACAATCTCGATCGCACCCTTCGCCAGCAGGGTGACGACCTCCGCTCTCATGACAGGGGCATTGCCACCGACCATAGTGAAGCGGACTCCGCTGAAGCGGGGAGGAGATCGCGCGAACTGAATCGCGTAGCCGAGCCTGATGGTTCTCGCGACCCAGCGGGACAGTCTGGGAAGCTCTAGCCAGGCCTCCAGAAAGTGCACCAGCGGGGTCATACGAACCACAGACGTACCGTCGGTGGGGCAGCGAGGCGGAATGACCGGCACCGGCGAGGGTGGCATCGCGGCCCTGTGCGGGGGCACGGTCATTAACCGCGTCCTGCCAGAGGAGGCCAGGGGAGGGCGCGCGTCCCACGGGGGCGTGCTCTGGCAGGGGTCTGGCGACAGAGGGGGATGAGAGGAGCGTGGCCCGTGGGCGGCGCGTGCTGTCATCCCAGACCTCTGGGACAGAGGAGGGCGGCAGTGGCGGGACCCGAGGGTGGCGCGCACTGCGGCCCTCTGGCTCTGTAGGCTCAGGATTGGGGATTTCGATTCTTTCTTTAACCACATTAGGGTGCTGCCCGTCGTGGGACGAGCAGCGGGGAGTGGAGAACAAAAGATTCTCCCCCGGCCCTCCACCGGGGGAAGGAGTGGCCCTGCTACCACCTCCTGTAGAGAAAAGAAAGCCAATCCTGAGCTGCCCGTCTCAGGAGAGCCGCTTAGCCTGGCGTTTAGCGGGCTGCGGGGCTGGAGAGGGCTGTGGCGCCTTCCTACGGCTTCCTCCACGACGCGGCCCAGATGAAGGCTGCTGCTGGGGCCGTGCGGGAGGGGCGGGAGCCGTGGGAGGGCGCCCTCGGCGGCGAGCAGGCTGAGGATTCTGTACCGACGGCTGAGCAGCAGAGCGTCGGGGCAGAATGTGCTTAATCGCCTCAGTCTGCTTCTGAGCAGTCGAGAACTGTTGGGCAAAGTCCTCGACTGCACCGCCGAAAAGGCCGGCCTGGGATATGGGAGCGTCAAGCAGACGAGTCCGCTCGGGCTCACGCATATCAGCCAGGTTCAGCCAGAGATGTCTCTCCTGGACCACAGCTGTGGACATCACCAAACCCAGGGAGCGCGCGGTCACCTTCGTCGCCCGGAGAGCGAGGTCGGTGGCGGCGCGCAGCTCATCGAAGAGCCCTGGGTCTGTCCTACCCTCGTGCATGTCACGAAGCATCTTGGCCTGGTAGACCTGTAAGATGGCCATGGCATGCAAAGAGGCAGCTGCCTGTCCCGCCGCTCTGTAAGATTTCGCCACCATGGTAGACGAGAATCTACAGGCTTTGGACGGGTGCTTAGGATCACCACGTGATGAAGCGCTTGTCGGACACAGCTGCATCGCGACAGAACGTTCAACCGTGGGAATCCCAGTGTACCCACAAGCATCAGCTCTATCGAGGGGAGGAAAGGCGGAGAAAGCCGACGAACGATCACGGGAAGACATGGGAGCCTTCCAGGACCGCGTGACTTCCTCATGCACTTCCGGGAAGAATGGTATTGGGGTTGGGCGGCGACGGGTGTCAGCGGCCGCTCCCAAAAACCAATCATCCAGCCGCGAGCGCACTGGATCAGGTGGCGGGGACCACTCAATACCAATGGCCGCGGCTGCCCGGGAAAGCATGGCGGTCAGCTCGGGATCAGACTCGGGCAATGCTGGCACGCCCGAGGGCGGCAACACAGCCGAATCCTCACTTCCCGAGGACTCGCGCCCACCTTGTGATGCAGCGATTGACATAGTATCTTCCTCTGGAGCTCTCCCACACAGTCACCCTCAGGTCACCCCGGCCACCAGCCGAAGTACTAGCCCTCTCGGGACCAGTAGATCGGGGTGTGGGTAGGGGGACTCTCGCTCTAGTGAGCTCATTGAGTCTCGACCGCAGCATAGAGATGGTCATGTTCCCGCAGTGGGAACATGAGTCATCCACGAACGCTGCTTTAGCGTGATCAACGCCCAAACACGCTAAGCAGCGATCGTGCCCATCAGAGAAAAATATCTCGCCACCGCAACCAGAAGTGCACGGGCGAGGCATCTTTAAAAAGACGTGCCACGTGCAATGCTCTTTTTGTGAGAGGAAAAACTCCGCGGATGCTGAAGCGAACAGGGAGAAACACACTATCTGTCAGATCACTGACAAGATCAGCAGGGTAGTGAGCACTCGCTGAAATCGCCGCCACACCAACACCGGAGAGTTCGCTCGTCTCGAAGGTAAGAGAAGACTAACTCAGAATATTTGGCTTGCAGGAGTGGAGAAGTTCTCGGCTCCGAAGCGAAAAACATATCTGCATTGTGCCAGCGTACTTCCTTATATACCCCCTGCGGCGGGCGGAGTTACGCCATGCAAATTCCGCAGACCCATGGCATTTCATTGCCATTGGCTCGTTTTATATACTCGAAGGTGATAGGCTTCTAAGCGAAACCCCAATCGTCGTCATCCGACGTAACTCGGAGTGACCACGAAAGGGAACATCTCGGTTACGGATGTAACCCTCGTTCCCTGAGTGGGAACGGAGACGTTACGTCTTCCTGCCACTTCCGCTGTACCGCTGAAAAACGCCTGGGGCTAGTCTCGGCTCCTCAGCGAAGACATATCTGCATTGTGCCAGCGTACTTCCTTATATACCCCCTGCGGCGGGCGGAGTTACGCTATGCAAATTCCGCAGACCCATGGCATTTCATTGCCATTGGCTCGTTTTATATACTCGAAGGTGATAGGCTTCTAAGCGAAACCCCAATCGTCGTCATCCGACGTAACGTCTCCGTTCCCACTCAGGGAACGAGGGTTACATCCGTAACCGAGACGTTAATCCAGCCCACTCTGCTATGAAAACCGGTTCACTCCCATCATCTTTCAAATCTCTCCATACTCCTGTATAAAATAAAATCCAATCCCTTTCCGTAAAAAAACAAATTGGGATCCTCTTTTGTATTCGTTGTGAATTGCTCGTCGTTATCCATTAACCAATCTGACTTCGCACGCACGTCCTCCAGAAAAGTATTTCACTTGCGCTCCGCCGGCTCGTGGAGAAATCGCGTTAAACGGGTCCTGGTAACTATGTTTTGTTTTTTTTCGCGGCGCTAAGGCCGAATCCTCCATAGCTTCATCAATGTTTCAGGAGTTTTGTGGTCTGACGTAGCCATAGTGTTCTACTTGAATAAAACCACAAGTAGCTCTTGTCATGTTTGCGCTCCTTTTTAAAACAGCTCATGTGACTGTGATGCTGTGGGAGGGGGATTCCCGTGAGTGATGTCATTTTAGGGAGGCCCTTAAATCAAAATTGACCTCTCAGCTTTGAGAGGGGTATGTTAGGGGGTGTGGTCTCTTCGAGCCGTTGCATCGGTTTTCTTTGGTCATTTAAGTTTGGCCACCGAGATGACCGGATGTGTTTTCTATTTGGGAGCTTGAAGGGGGTGTGGGAATTTCCCACGGTGACATCTGTTGGGGGCGGGGGTAGGGGCGGGGTTTGTGTGTGTCTCTCTGTAGGCCTCACAGAGCTTCATTTCTGACTGACCTCCGGAGTGAATGGACGCTCTCCACTCTGCTCCACCACAACGAAACACTTATATATCTTTTAAGCTCTGAGTCCTTTAACGAATGGTATGTAAAAACGTAACACTTTTTAAATTAGTTTGTGTTTCATGTAAAAGTTTTACAAAATACCATGTGAAAGTTAAATGCTTAAAATTTTTTAAAAATTATGTTTTTGTAAATTAAAAAAACTTGTTTTAATGTTTTAACATCTTTAAATAACACTAACTCATTTTTTAATAACTCTTTAAGAGAAAAATGCAATTTTAAACTTATTTCATTAATGTTTTAAAAGTGATGAATGTACAACTGTCTTCTTTAATAAATAAAAAAAACACTGATCTCACACTCTATGTCTTTATTGTACATTTCTTTAAAAAGTTTATATCGTTTAGAACTTGTATGCGCTGGGAAATTTTCCCACGCTTTAGATGTTCAACCCCAAAGGAGGCGTGCCACAAGTCCGATTTTCCCACAGTGTATGTACAGCCCATAAATGGGAGGAGCTAGCGTGGGAAAATTCCCACGGTCAAAAGGGGCGGGGCTTTGAGGGCCATAAAGCAATAAAACTGTCAGTTTTTTTGACGAAAGGTGCCCTCTATTCTCTCTCAAATGTGTTAAAGTGAATACTTGGCAAGGTAGACATTTTCAATTAAAATAAAATATCTATGACCATTCAAACGCCATATGACACTAAAAATAACTCAATTCAGTGCTGTGCAATATATTGATAAAGTGTAAATTCTCTGATGTCCACTTTGAATACAAACTTTGAATTATTTGATAAAACACGTTTGCATTAATCAGTTAACTGATCCTCATGTGATTATAAATAGGGTTGTGCCGATGGACGATATCATCGTCCATCGTGATGGCTGACCACCATCGTGATGCCACGCCCCCA
This sequence comes from Leuciscus idus, assembly GCA_021554675.1. Lineage (NCBI taxonomy): Eukaryota > Metazoa > Chordata > Actinopteri > Cypriniformes > Leuciscidae > Leuciscus > Leuciscus idus. Next base: position 44,976,851 of record CM038621.1, on the reverse strand, counting down.
CCCTATGAGACCAGCCCAGTCTCACGGCAGTTCGTGTTCGTGTGTACACCAGTGGTTGGGAACCTGGCTCGCGAGCCACACCTGGCTCTTAGGCAAAAATCATGTGGCTCGCAAGGTCTCTCACCCTTTACCAACGAACGATAAAAAAATTAAGACGTGCGTGTTCAGTGCTGTTCGCGAGTGTCACGAGTCACCACAGCAATCAACTAACTGCTTACGTTTCTGTGGTAACCTAACAGTTACAGCTCCTGCACTGGGATTCAAGCAGCTGCTGCTTGTTTAAGGTGATGGCGAAAATCATTTTAGAACAGCAGCGAAAATGTAAAAGTATAGGCTATATAAACTTTAATATATCCTTTTATTGAAACGGGTGCTTTACTGTTCAAAGAGACATTTCGAAACATCTCACCCGCTGGCCGCTGGTACTTTCACTTTTGCCGCAGAGACCCTTTATGTCCTATAAATGTGTCGTATTGTTGATAATCCGCGCAGATTTCAGTTGACGATTCTGTTTAAAGTTATTAATAATAATATTAAAATATTAAAAGCGCGATAAGTCGCGAAAGAGACCTGAATTGTACTGACAGGATGCTGTGCGCGCGCTCCGAGCGCAACACGGACAAGCATAGTCTTTGTCTTCGGTTGCGAGCCTAAACGGCCAAATAAACATATAAATATTTCAAAATGCCAAGCCGAGTATTCCCGTGGCATAAACACAGTAGAAGTAGCTACTCTCTCTCTCTCTTCGTGATGGTCAGCGCGATTCCGTAGCACCCCCCACCCCCCCCCCCCCCCCCGACGATATCATCGTCCATCGCGATGTTTTACTGTAAACATCGTCAACTGCCAATTTAGGGGACATCGCCCAACCCTAATTATAAATGTATGATAGAAACAAACTTAACTTAATTTGTAAGATTACTCACCATATGTAATTTTGTGTCCACCATGAGGTTATCCTGCAGCAAAAGAAGATGATGGTCGATTAGAATTTTGTCCGTGCGTGGTCGTCCGTGGTCACGTGGCTTAAACAGAATGCAAACTTGTCATTTGATTTGAAGCATAATCACACCAACTTAACTGTTGCTTGACTCATTTTAAAGTATTAACCACTCTTGCTACTTTATTTTTCTCATTCACCAATGTTTCTACATCAATCAAATGTCAGAAACTTAACGTTATGCAATCCACTGAACGAAATGCAGATACGCAATGTATTATATATAACGTTACAATCTCTACCGATAGTAACAATTATATACTATTTTAGGGTTTTTCCTGGATCAAAATGACTTGCAGGTGGTAAAATCCTGCTTGAAAATAGGTATCTGACTTGGGCTGTCACGATTATTAAATTTGGTAGACGTCTAGATGAGGAGTTTACCGCGACGCGCTGTTTGAATGCTGAATGGATCAAATGATTGACAGCTGCAGTGGAGGGAAGACGAGTTT